>VWZD01000524.1:125013-172382 GCA_013396695.1 Sakesphorus luctuosus | reverse complement strand
CCGATCGATTCTATGATTCTATGATTCTATGATTTACAGAACTCATTAACCTCCATTTTTTTTTCTTGAAATAAGGGCAGGCATTTACAATAGGGACATATTATTTATGCATATAATTTATTCGTATTATTTGTCTGTGCTCCAAAAGACAGTCCTCCCAAAACAGCATAATTTTTCAAGACTCAATTTCCTATGATTAGAAAAGCATTTTTAGTTCAGGGAGCTAAACCCCACAAATGGCAGCTTCTCAAGCCTGCTTCTGTCAGTGGCTTTGGTTTATCAGCACATTAGGAGAAGTCTCTGTAGATTCTTTGAGGATTTGAATATCCAGGTCATGTGACTGGATATACAGATACTATCAACCTACACCAGACACCAGGTAATATGGCTCCATGCAAGGGCTGAACTAAGTTGTCAAAATATGAATGACTTTGACTTGAAACAAATTAATAGTTGCTTATGACAAATTGCATAAGCAGATAATAAAATTAATTTAGGAACTGTTTCCTCCCACCAGGTATGTGACTGTCATCCTTTAGACTCATTTAGATTTCATTAAAATTTTTCAGGCTCTTTTTCTTTTCCTTCCTAGTTTACAAAAAAGCATCAAGTCACAAGGATGTTACTTGTTTTTTTACAAAAAAACATCAAGTCACAAGGAAGGTACTTTTTTTCTGGTCTTGCAAGCACCATTCAGAGTAGCTGCAATCCAGAAAGAACCTTCTGTACTGCTGGATGGGACAAGTCAAAATTTTCCAGTCAGCCCTATGAAGAATTAGCAAACAGTGGCAGTACAAAAACAAAGCAGGAAAAATCAGACCAAATTTTTCTTTTTTTCCAAAAGCTAAATGAAACCTGAAAAAACCAGTGCCAGTACACAGTTTACTGCTGTGTGTAGATGTCTCATTAAATTGAAAACACAGAAATACGACACATTAAAATACCTGTGGTAAAGTGAAAATTGGCATCACACAGAAGTCACACCAGTGTGAATTCACATTTTAAAAGAACAAAGCAAATTGACTCATTTGGAACTTGTAATTTTATGTGTATCTCATCAGTGCAAAAAAGAACTGTGAACATCAAGAATGCAAGTAGACGCGATACAACTGAAGAAATGCATTTAGCACTGGTTATAGCATTCTCAGCATCCCCTAGTGCACTTCCATTCTTCTAATTCAGATTATTTACCTATTATTTAAGACTTTCCATAATTCATACTGTCATGTGTTGCAGGCCATTTTGTCGCTATGATACCATGAAGATTTGATCAATGGATGAGCGGCTTTAACTCAATTAAGTATACTTGACAAACCGTGTGATACTCTAAGTTTCACAGAATTATTTTTAACAGTGACAAGATGACACATCATTGTCTCATGACTGGTAACCTAGATTGGGTGATACCAGCTGATAGAGGAGGCTATCTTGGATGACATGTGTACATAGCAGTAATTGAGAATGCACCATGCTATTAAGCTCCAACAATTACTTTACTGTTGTTATGAATGTCAGTTCCAACGTACAATAAAAAACTTTTCACAGCAGGGCTTCTACTCACATTTCTTGGGACATTGAGACTCATTTTTCTGGCAGCCTCAGTAAGCTAAACTGTATACAATGCTGAGAGAATCTTAGTTCTTTCTTAGTAGGGCTTACCCTACCAGGTTTAGACATCAATATGTGGGGATTTTTTTTTTTATATTAGCACGTATGTATCTCATAACTCAAGTTTAAATTCTGGCTCTTCAGGGGACAAGGCCAGTTTTCTGGCTCTTCTCCTCACACTTGTGTTTGCAGTGATGCTTATGAGCTTACAGTGTGCAAGTGTTCACTTGTTCAAAAAGCAAATCAAGCGGCACATTTTCTAAATAGAACTTCTAAATGTCCAAAGGTGCTTCCAGTCCCTTATAGGGGGAGCCCCCTATACCAAGCTAGGGCGCTGGACTGACGGTCAGAAGAGCTCATGCACAGCAGACATCAGAAGGCTTGATCAGAAGGCTCACAGCTTTGAGAGTTTATTCTAGATAGATTAACAGACAGTTCTCATAGCTCATAGTAGAAGTAGATAGTTCCTAGAAGTTCCTATGACATCATCTCACATCCTAGTAGATCTAGATCTGACTAACTCTCACACAGTAATATCCACACCTTTTATGCACTCTCACATCCAACATGCTTCCACATAATTGGTTAACCAATTCACCTTACATACACCACAGCCTCTCATTGGTCACAAGCCACCACACACACTCCAGGTAGCTCTGTTCTCTTTAAGGTAGAACTCCAAACAGCTTTTCTTAAGGGATGCACTTACACTCACCCCCACAGTCCCTCAGTGTGGAAACAAGTCTTGTAAACAACAATGCTTGTTGAGGTGAGCATAAAAATCTTTACCATAAGCTGAAGATGTGCACCCATTAACTCCCGGGTGGTATCAGTGAGGACAGTCAGAGTACAGTACTAAGAGGAAGCTTGTTATGCAGATGATTTAGTATAAGCAAATCTAAGAGAAGACATGTGAACAACCTAGATCTCTGATAACTCTCCATGGTATTTGAGTTAATATGTTTTGATAAAGTTAATGTTTTTAGATATTTCTCCTAGTACCAGACCTATATTTGTTAATGGGAGAGATGAACTGGAAGGTTAAGCATCTTTACTTAATTTTAAAGAATGTCTATTTTTTCTTCACATATATTATCACATAAATACCATGGTTTAATCTTAGCGGGTTTTTTTTTTCCTCAGCTTTCTTCATTCTTCCCTCTTCTACCTTTTCATTCTTCAGAGGAAAGAAAAAGATAAAAGAAGTATTTTTTCCCCTAGCAGGCAGGGGCTGTGAAAATTAACCTCTGGAAAAAAAAGTATATTGGGAATAAGTATTTGCAATGTATTTAACTATTAAGCCTGTCTTTTCAACAGCAAGATAGCCTAGGAGAAGGGATGCTTCATTTCAGTTACCATTCTTTAGACTGTGATGCTGTACAAGTGAAACTGACATCACAGCCTGAGCCCCCAAAAAACACTGAAAGGATGGATGTAAACCCAGAGAAAAGGGTATGTACTGGAAAGTTTTTGCATAACAATTTTAACTGCATTCTTAATCCGATTTTCCTCTAATAATTGGATAAAGTAGACTATTAGTATCATTGTAATTGTGCTAATAATAACGGTTGTATTTTGATAAGACTGTTAATTCTTTAATTGGTCTCAATAAATTCTTAGCTGTATATATCAAGCATGTCATACTTCCAGTTTGACAACTGTGCAATTTAAAATGCACTGTAACTAGGCTAAAAGAATGGTTGTCTCACAGGCAAATAAATTCAGACAGGGCATAGTGTTTCTAGCCTATAAACTAAGCTGCTCAGGGTATTTCCTGGGTATTTACAGGTGGTTTATGTTGTGCAGGTAGAGGTACTTTTTCTCTATAGTTCCTCATTTTCCTCTTAAAGGTCCCTTCACACTGGACTGATAAAGGAGAATAAAAAGAGATGCAGGTACATTAATCTAACTTAAGTATCATTAGTTGTTTTTTGTTCACCTCATTGAAAAATCTTGTGAGGATTGATATAAATAAAAAACACTTTGATGATGAGGGAAGAATTATTGTCATCTTCCAGATTCTCAATGGATGCTGCAGCACACCAGGAGTCAACTTCTGCAACCACCTCAAATGTGTCACAGAGAGGAATGTAAGACAGATTTTTAGGAATTTGTGTGCAATATTCATTTTGTCATATCTGCTGCAAGTATTGGGACTGCTGGAGCAGGGAGGAGTGGCTGTCAAACCCTATCAGCACATCCCTCGAGGATTCATCCTTTGACTGTGGGATGGCCAGCTGTCCCTGAGCTCAGTTGCTGCTGCTACCCTGGGAGCTGTTGATAGCTACATTGGTCGTCAGGATCTCCAGCCTGCTCTTAGTTGTGGCAGGCTGACTCTAGGTGACCTGGGAGTTACATATACACTTGTGTACAAGGGTTGACTGTACTCTCAACTGCATTTGATCAGTAATTTTTCCACTCTGTGTCCAATGAACACCTTTTTTCTTGAGAAGAAATTCTGACACCAGAAAAAAAATTGAAATATGCTCGTACGGTATTTACTGGTATCACCTCAAATTTGACATGGATATCTACTCCAGCCACAGTTAAAGGTACTAGCTGCTTCCAAGAGGAATTGCAGAAGTATTGGCCATCTTTGGCACCAGTGGAAGTTTAGTTGTAGCTGGGCTTTATAGTTTGCTTCGTTTGGACCCATTTGCTAGTCTTAAGTGAGGATGTGAGCAAATGAATATGGGACCACCCTGAGATATGCCACATGTCATTTTGTCTAATAAAAATAAAGGAAGCTCTAATCCCTGGTGTAGTCATGTAATCTTCTTAGCTATGGGGCTTCCTTCACTTCCATCATAACCGAAGTAAAGCTATGTGTGTCATTAGTCAGATGGCAGAAAAACCCATTTCCAACTCAGCTGTAACACTTGTCTGTCTGAACTCCTGCCTTGACATAGCACAAAGTGAGTGTATCTAAACTAAAACAAAAGGGATGCAGTCTGTATAGCTGGCTCTGATGGTGTGAGCCCACGGCTCAGTAAGCAGTGCCAGCACAATGTGAAAGTCTGTCACAAAGAGGCTTATGTTATTTCAAAGCTACAAATGAAAAGAAATTGAGTTCACATGCTGCAGTGAAGCAAATCAAACCCTGTAACGTTTGTATTAATTGCCAAAAGCAGATAGTGCCTGGGAAGCAGAATAGAAGGTAGAAATGCAATAAATCTTCACACTTAAATTTGGAAATGAGCCCAGGTTCTAGAGAGTTAGAATCTAATAGGACTTACTTTTAAAAGAATAATTCTATCAGGGAAAAAAAAAAATCAATCCAAGTGTATACTAGATTTTTGTTACTTTTTCTTTGGCTTTTAGCCAAATATTAATTGAAGCTCTAAGTACTATTTCACTTACTTTGATAATCACATGGGAAGAAATGGTCTTTTTTAAAACAACCAATGCTCTCAGACTCTACATTATATATAAAATACTCACTGTATATTCTATTTAGGTTAAAAATACACATAAACATTTAAATTAATGGTGCAGTGAAGTAGAACTACTCTAGGCTTTTACCAATGGAAAAAAATGTTGAAATGTGGTGTACAGAATCACTGTGCAATGATGCTATAATAATTTCCTTTTCTGCTGAAGAAGCAGGAGCAGAATTTCTGAGTTTATGACAATGCTGAGTTAGGTGAGTAGACAACGAACATAACGGCATACATGGAGGAGCGAGCCTTGACCAGCAATTGTTTATCAGTACAATTACAGTTGATATGCCCCAGTATCAAACGTGTGTAAAAGACATGAAAGAAGTTTGTGCTCTGAGAGGAAATCTAGCAGCTCTGAAGCTGATGAAAGGTTGAACGTTTTTTTCACATAAATGGGGTGAATATTTGACTGCACATGTGTTAGGCAGCTGTTTTGTTCTGCTAAATTGGAAATAGGAGTAAAGTGAAGAGGAAGTGGCATGAAAAGATTTGGGTGACGCTAACAGCAAAGGAATAAAAAAAAAAAGAAAGACAATTAAGAGCAGTGGAAAGAAATGTCACTCATTTCATTGCCAGCACTTGGCCTTTCATTTTCCAGTTTCTCCTTCCTGACATCTAGGGCTCACTGCCTGTTGTCTCCAGTGAAACTGTTCTGCCTACATGTCCTCAGCTGGAGGCTTTAATGACTACCCAGAAAAGCTGCTAAGAAAGGAGTTCAGAAAGTCAATAGTAATTATATCAATGAAGCCATAATATGTCATTTGTAAGACATTCTGGTGCTGTTAAAATTTATACATTTTATGGTGTAAAAATAATGTTTCTTTTGTTGAGTGAAAGGCTAAACGATTATGTTGCTTGCGCTGAATCATTTGCTCAACATTTATGCCCATGAGCCAACAAAGGAAGGAAAAAGCAGAGGTATAATATTAAAATAGAATCATATACACTGAGAATCAATACAATCACACAAGCAAATGTTTCTAAAAGAGATGCAGAAGGTATTGACAAAATCAGTTTTCAGCTGCTACAGCTTAAGTAATTTTCACAACCAGACTTCCTTTTTTTATTATAATGACATGAACATTTACGTTTTTGCTGACTAAGTTATAGAGCTGAGGGCAGGAAAATAAAATTATACTAAGGACATTCATAATGGCATTCCATTCATTTTCAAATCCTTATTTCTGAAAAAGATGCACATATTCTTTTCTCCTATTCTAGACACACAAACATCCTCAGAAACATTTCATCTCTATCAATTATTTTTTTGCCAAACATTTTAAATAATTTCTGAAACAAATCTATGCAAATCTGATAGAAGCTACAACTCAAACACATCAGGGCTTAAAACGTGGCAACTTTCTGATACAGTGAAATCAGTGTGATACATTTAAGTCCTGCCAAATTTACTTGACTTTAGCTTAAGAATAGCTTTTTTAGCCCAAGAGAGAGAGAGAGAGAGAAGGGGAGTGGGGTGGGGAAAGATTGTCTGGGTGACAGCACACATAAACAGAGACACTTGTCAAATGCTAGACCAGAAATGATGTCCCTGGTGAGTCCATAGCACTCCAGTAAGAAACAGTTGTGCTGATATTTTCACAGAGCTACTGCTGGAATTTTCCTTTCCTGACTCTTTCTGTGAAGGCATTTGACATATGGTTCTAGTGCTGTTCAATTAAACATCTCCTTTCCACCTCAGGTAGCATTTTTCATTTATTTGTCATCTCCCATTCTTAACTATAATTATACTTTATTCATCCTTCTACATGGTCTTATGTTATTAATTTTTATCAGGGATTGTAAAAATCTAGTCTGATACTTGTGAGGAGAGAAAGTTTAATCAGCACAGAACCCGGCTGAGAATGCATTTTCTATTTGAAGTGGGCTGGTTGGTCACTGATGTAGTTTTTTGCATGCATTGAAAATGTGTTTAAAATTATGCCATTTGATTAACTTGTAGAGTCTGAGACTAGCTAGCAGATTCAATTATGGATTCAAATTATGCTACTAAATTGGTCTAATTTTTAAAAGTGATGAATGAAGTGCATTAAAAGAAAGCGATAATAAAGGTCTAAAGAGGAATTGGCAAGACTTCCATTAATTAAAACTCAATGAACAAACACATATCCTTTTTTTTGTGTGAATGGGTGTGTAGGAAATGTAGCTACAATTACACTGATGTGCATCAAAAATCCAACTTGACATAATGTTTACATTACACTGGGTTATTTCCTACATATTTCAAATCCATTGAAATAGAGGTTAACAATGACAGGAGGTATTAGAAATCAGTCTCAAATGTTGCAACAAGAAATAACTATTAACCATGTTAGGGTGCAATGCCTTTTCCTGGAAGACAGAAAGCTGCTTAAAAACATATTGAAATCTGTACAAGATATAATGTTGGACAAGATACAATGTTGTTTGGCCCTTCTTTTGGTTGTGTAAGGAACAGCTCTGCAAGGTGCAGTGATAAAGTTGCTTTCTAAGAATCCCCTAGCAGTAAATGAGAGAATGGGGTGCAGAGTTGCAAGTGCTGCACCCATAGATCACCTCTCAGAGGCATCCATGGCATCATCAGTGATTAAATGGGCATCACATCAGACCCTGCCACAGCCAAGGAGCAGAAAGATAAAAAGATACTTAAAGTGCAGAGTCACTGCATGGACTCTGTTGTAACTTTCACTTCTTGGGTTCAGGCCATATTTAGAATCTTGGCTCCTGTGTTGGTGAGGTTTTAATTCCATCTCCCTTTTTTTTCAAGAAGGGAAAGCACCTGCTCCAAGACAATTGTTTGAAATTACCACCAGTTCTAATGGGGATTTTCACACACTCCTTGTATACAAGACTTCAATCTTTGTTCACAGGTCCTTTCCTGCACTGAGAAAGAACCCAAACATATTGTCTTACACAAAAACCATAGCCCAAATCCAGATCTGCATTTTCAGTAGATTTCTGTTTTAAGTAGAATGAGTACCTAGGAGCTGAGCAGCCCCCTGGAGTATCCATCTTTCTGTCCTTTCCCAGTAACTACACGCTTAACACCTTTGTGCAGCAGATCAAGACCTGCATATCAGCTCTTTTCATCCAGCCTTCTTTCTCTATTTTTTTTTCTGCAGAAGCTTATTCTTATCATTAGCTAAAAAGCTGGAGTGTTTTCCTGAAGCTGGTGAAAAGGAGTACCTGCTTGCATGGCTGCAAAGCACAGAGCTAAGTCCTCCGGGACAGCCCTTTTATGACAGATGCAATGTGCATCTCTGCAAACAATTTTCAAGATGAGAGATTAGAATTTCAAAGGTTGTCACAAGTGAACCTCTAACTATTTAAATTTCAAGTATTTTCAGAAAATATTTTCTTTTTAGTAAGGAAGAACAAAAAGCAGAATGCTTCAAGTCCCTTGCGGGTGAAACTTAAATGTTGGCTCAGGATGAGGAGGTATGATGTGACCTGTGTGGTGGGTCTTTCACATGACAGAGACTGGAGTTTGAGGGAGAGGCATAACTGACAAAGCAAAACAAATGGTTCTTGTCAAGAGCAAGTAGGGACAGCTTCTGTTGCACAGGTCGAACATTACCCTAGGGAAACAATACACAATTCATAGTACAACCTTTGACTGATAAGACTGTCACATAACAAACAGGACAGTTGGTAGCCTCTGAAAAGAGGCTGCCTCCCATCAAAAAAGGCCTTGATTTACCCAGTTTAAAAGCAGGAGCTTTCCCCATAGTTGTTCAGGCATCCCTCCTTCCTGCCTCAGAGACTCCATCTCTTGGAAATAGCCTGTCAGGTCCCATCTGGTTTTTTGTGAAGCTGCCAGCCCCTTGAGAGTGGGTCTGCCATTCCCATCTCCTGTCTGATGCTGGAAAACCAAAGGGGAATAACCTCTGCAATCTGCCAGAAATTGGTTTTTTGAAAGCAAGGACTCTGCTTCAGGGAGTAGCAATCTACCATACTTAGAGGAAAATTAGTTTTCTAAGTACAGAGCTTTCTTCTGTTGACTGCTTGAGTCCTCCATGTCTGCCTGTGCTCCTTCTCCTCACAGTGCGGCTCCTGGGAGCTTCAACCTAAATAACTCATTAACAAGTGAAATCCAATACACAATATTTCTTATTACAGCAGGTATTGTAAAGGGAAGGAAACAACAGCAAGGGAACATTCAGAAACTTCTTGCCATTGTAATGATAGTAAAACTTTACCTGAGCATAAGCCTAAGCAGCTATGGCTTGTATAATTAACAGTTGTTATATTTTCAGTACCTCAAAAATGATTAGCAAGTGTCCTAGTTGATATGACAGGTTCATTAATCATTGGAAACTTTCCTTCAGGTTGACTTATCAGTCTGTATGTACCTTCATCATTATTGTTTTACAGAGGGCAATAATATTATGCTGAGTATTATAAACATAAATAAACTAACATCCTGTAGCCTAATAGACTTAGTGTCCGAATATTACAAGACAAACATGCACAGTAAAGACAGCATGGAGGAAAAGCTGAGAAATATTTACCATGAGAACAAGACAAGAGAGAGTTTCAAAGAGGATTTTGGAAAAGAAAGTAGCTGCTAATTGGAGAGGAATTGCTAGAAAACAATTCTAAGTCATATAGCTAGGAAAAAGGTTAAGGGGATGTCCTAGTTCAGCAGGTTAGACCAGTTTATCACTGTGTGGGGGTGACTAGAGCTATGTATTCCACACTCTTCATTAATTTCCCAAGAACTGTTAACAATGGACCATTTGCAGCAGCTGCCCAGGGCTCACCTGACTCCTCAGGGTGTGAGCTGGGTGTGAAAGACACCTGTGAGAGAAGAGCTGTGATAACTTCCCTCCAGGAAGTCATAGCACCTTAACACCCAGCCTGAGGGGGTGTGTCTGCTAATGGGCCAGCAACAATTCCAAAATACCCCATGACTCACAGAGTCAGATCACTCACTGTGTAGCTCCCTGCCCTGGGGGAGGTACCGAGTGCTCCTACCTGGACCTGAGGCTACAAAATATTGGGGTTTGAAGATCTCAGGGAACCACTTGTTGGACCCAGTGGAGGACCAGAACCTCAACAGGAGAAGGCCAACACTCTTTACCAGACTGCAACCATCATCTGCACAAACAGGTTTTTTACCTCCTTTTGCTTTGGACTCAGAGGATCCACGTGGGGCTCAGCATAGAGGCCAACAAACCCCTTTGTGTTTGTGCCCCAGGGCACTGGGTTAAACCATCAGGTTTTGTGGGTTAAAAGCAATTTCTCTTTGTGTCATTGTATTTATTGTAATATTTTTTATTAAATTGTAATACTGACTTATAATCTCTACTGGGCAAGGTTCATTTCTCCTGCCTGTTTACCTTTAAACCAGCATAGGTGAGCATAGTCAGAATTCTCTATCTAAATTCAATTTTTTCAAAATCTTTAAGGCAAAACATAAGACTTCAGGGTGATTTAGCAAACATGGAAAAAAGGGCAAGAAAAACAGTATAGTGTGGCAGGAAGGGAAAGGAAGACAAGAGAAAGGCTATAGAAATAACATTTTAGAAGTGCAAAACTAGACTTTTGGGAAATGACAGAAGGATGATGTACAATATCATGATCTAGAGCTTCCCGAGTGAGCAGAGGGAAAAAGAGAAGTGGCTTAGTGTATTGCTTGGAAAAGTTTCAGAGGTGAGAAGGAGGAGACTGACAAGTGATTAAAGGGCACAGGACAGGTGGATTTTCTTGCAGCTTTTTGTTGTTTTTCTTATTTTTGTTTTGTTGTTTCTCCCTCTAGAAAATTAAACAATTTAATACCTTTTTAAAGGATGGCCCATCCTCAAGCAAAAATTATTTCTCCTATGTCGTCATTCAGACCAGAGTACAATATTAATGCAATAAATTCATGAGGGAACTGAGTTAACTTACAGCTTATTCTGAAACACTGTTCGCTGACAATGCCAGAGACAGGGTTCTGAAGCTGATGGACCACTGAGTTATTCTGATGTCTATATTAAAATGTCTTCACTGCTTTTCTAAAACTTATTTTTCAAACAGCAGAAGCTGGGTATGAAGCTGAATACAGACGAATGAGAGACACAAGTCGTAAACGTTGACAATTTCTTTACATGTTCTATTAATGTTATAAAAGACATCAGCTAAAGATCTCTTCTATAAAGACTGCAATGTGTTCTGTTTCATTCATTTCATACAGACACACATACATATATGTGTACGTATGTTGTATAGATGAATATTCTTCCTTCTACTTTTGCTCTTCTCTTAAGACTTCCTACAACTGAAGATCATTTTTGTAGGGATATTGCATACTAAATCATAAGTAGGAATAATTGTGAGCTTCAAGAATATTAGCTGACCTCAAAACGCTTCCAAGTAGGGCTAAAGGTACTGCTGTGTCCTCTTTTGGTCTAAGTAGTAGAGATGCAAATGAAACTTGCTACTAAATTTTAGAGCAAAAGTACTGAAGTACTGTTCTAAAATTATGTCAGCTTCTGCCAGGTACTCTTAAAGATTAACATCTATTTGTACTTTATATCTTGAGCACTCTTGCACTATTGAAAATCTCCAGTATCTCCATGGAAACTTGATAGGTCCCAGAGATGGAGGGAAAATGCTACTATTGCTGGCAATAGTTGCACCCAAGTTATCTGGGCAAAGGAGGTATTTCCTTGCCTATCCTGAGTGTCAATGCCTATTCAAAGTCTCTGTTACATAAAATGATGCAAAGTTTTGTCAGAATGTATACTGTCAAGATAGGCAATGCTACTAAAAAAGCAAAACAAACTCTGAAACATGGGGGATAATTTGTATGCAGTTATTCAAAGGCATCAGCAAGCAGACACTATTTGTATGGAAAACCAATTATTACAGGAAAAATGTGAGTCTGCAAATGTAGCACATATTGCTTTTCTATGATTTTTATGTAATTGGTATCATTATGCTACCTAATGACACCAATTATTAAAAAATTAAGCACACAATAATGCATACTTCATATTTATTATATTCAGATGGAGTTTCTATCTGCAGCACTTCAGGGCCAGACATCCTTTAATAAATTCTACATATGCCTTTAGTATTTTCTCTAGGGTTGTATTTTTTAATGCTTACTCTTTTAGTGGGGAATCTGAGGCATAAAAAATTAAAAAGGTCAATTTTATGATGAAACACATGAGCCTGGATATTCTAAGTGGCACCCTAGACTGCAGAAGCTAATTGCTTTTCGACAGAAGAACTCTCTTAAGTGCTCACACTGGAAACAGGTTCGTGTGAAAAGCAGGATGCATCTCTGCTCTGCTTCCAAGCCTGCTGGGATTTGTCAAGATGAGTGAAGCTGTGAAAAATAGAAATCACCTGGAGCCTGTTAATATTATAATCAAGTGAAAGCACAATTACTGCTGTCTTAATCCATCTGTCTGTATGTTTCCGCTCTACTTCCAATCACCTGCTTTAGTCACAGGTGTATTCCTATTGAGATGGCAATGAAAAAAATCCAACCCATGCATGTTTTAAATTGCTGCAAGTTCTTCCATGGCAGTCTGTCTGTCTCTGTAGCTTTAGTGTGGTCATTTGTCAAGAAGGAGAGCAAACAAAGGCCCCATGTTGCATGAAGTAAAGCCAAAGTGCCCTTGTGCATAGAGGCTAGCTGAATGATGTCCAAATTTAAGTTAACAGGTTGCAATTTTGACAAATGCCATTTATGTTGAATGAGGGTAAAAAAAAAATCAAATTCTGATAACCCATGTAGATCCCATTAATGTTCAATGGATGCGATGTCATGTATCTGGAACACTAAGGTACTTTGATAAACAAATAGAAACTTATGGAATACGATGGTGGTTCTGCAAAAACAATCTGGCAGTATAATATGCTTAGTTTTTGATTTCACACTGCATGATATTTGATAGTCTAAGTGATCAAATTGAGTGACAAGAATTATACATGATAAAATCAAATTACAACAACAACAGCATCAACAATCAAGCAATAACAACTGCAACAAACCACACCAGTAGTAACTTTTAATTTAGATTAAGAAAAGGCTAAATGAACTAAGGGTATGTTTTCAAATTTCATCAGGCAAGCCAAAGGGAGGAACGTTGAGTAGTTTAAAAATTAAGCCATTTGCCATTTCCAGCTGATAGGACTTTTTCGTGTGAAACTTAGGTCTCTCAGACATTCTTTGAATAAAGGTTGAATATGAATTTCACCATTTGAGTCTGTTAACTGCTCTGTATAGAAAAATACTAGATGCTAGGATTCATATTGAAAACATTTCTTCATATGTAATCACATATATGTTTAGAAGCTACTACGAATATTATCAGAAGAGTGGATTTTTAAGCTAATAGTAGATAGTGGAAACAATGCTAGGTACTTGCATATCTCCCTAAGGTATTGAAAATAAAATTAAAGAAAGAGCTAGCTTTTCAGATGTGTTGATAAATTCACCTCTGTGTTCATGTGCACAAACCAGGGGTTGATCTATAATCTCACAGCAGTTTAACACTGCTTATACTTTTCCACCTGGTGGTCTGGTTTTGGCAGAAAAAAGCTTTTTAACAGTCTTTTGGGAGAATGCTACTTTTTAATTTCAGTGAAGTTTTGTTTAAACATCTGAAGTTAGAGGAAGAGTTATAAACATCATGAATGATCTATGGAGCTGCATGTGCTGACTCCAAAATGCCACTGAATCCATCTGTGAGGCAGTTAATGGCCTAAACGTTTTTCATACCCTCTTCAAAATTCCCCCTGAGACTTGTTCAAAGCTTCATGTGCTGAGTC
The DNA here is from genome assembly GCA_013396695.1 of Sakesphorus luctuosus. Classification (NCBI taxonomy): domain Eukaryota; kingdom Metazoa; phylum Chordata; class Aves; order Passeriformes; family Thamnophilidae; genus Sakesphorus; species Sakesphorus luctuosus. Next base: position 158,568 of record VWZD01000524.1, on the reverse strand, counting down.
AAGGTCTCTGAGGAGCTATGGATCAAATGGAGCCTGTTGCTTGTATGTGTGTTAGAGCTGAGGAAGGCACCTTTGCAAAGTTCAGCCCAAAGTTCAGAGCTGTTCTTTGATCAAGCTCCCCAGATTATACATCGCTCAAATACAGGGTTCTTGTTCAGTCTGCTGATGGCACCTGTCATCTGTGGCTGTCCCTTGTCTGGAAATAGGTGGGCTTAATTTTATTATTCTGGAAGTTCAGGAATTCTTGTTAGTACCTGAGTTCAGATGAATCACACCATGCAAGGCAATCTCAAGTAAGTGCAGAAAAGGGTTATACCTTCATATGACTTTGGAAACTAATCTTTTGTGGTGTTTTATGTTTTTGGTTTGATGCGCTTTTTTTTTTTCTGGTTACAGACAATTACACCAGGAAACAAAACTGAACCAGCAATTTTAAGTAAGTTGAATAGCTACACAAAAGTAGTATTTCAGGATAGAGAATACAATGTATTGTGGTGGGATTTTGTTCATCATTATATTTAAAAATCATAGAATTAAATAATCACTACTTAAGGTAATTTTTAGACTCATCATAGTGAACCTCTCATGGCAGTACCATTTCCAAGATCAAAAAGAGACTGCAAATGCTGCACATCCTGCTTACTTATGTTTTACATATAATCAGTATCAGCATTTTTAATGCCATTAACTTACTTTCACTCAGAGCTTCATAACTCATAAAGGTGTAACACACAGATGACATTTTGAAAGGATTTTAGAAAATGACAATTTGTTTAGTACATGTAATTCACATTTCTGTAAAATTTGCTGTATCTTTATATCCGGATCATTGCAGGAAGAAGCAATAATCATAGCAAGAAAGAGCTAACAGCCTGGGGAAAAATCCTTTTCTTAGTATACACAGTGATTTTAGAACCATCTTTACAAAACACAAAGCCACTGAAGCCTAAAATGTAGGTTCAGACAGAGCACAAAACAATGATTTATCAAATTAATGGTTCTGAAGATGAGATCAATTCATGCAGTTTGTAACAGAAAATGTTTGCAAGAGTCCACTGCAATCTTTGAAATGTATCTGGGTTATGTATTCTGTACCATTGCTATCTAGTCATAGCAAAATTTCTGCAGGCATCTTTAATGGGGAATCAGGGAGCTGACATCTGAAAAGCACCACCAGCAGATACAGCAAATGCCTAGTGGCTGTTTAGCAGTTCTAGCTCATGGTAGACTATCACAGAAAAACTACCTCCCCTTACCTCTCCCTATTGTACCTAAATCTTTAGGATACTAAATCACTTCCTAAAAGCAGGGAAGGAGAAAGCAGTCTATTATTCCCTGGCAGACCACAAAGTATTGTCCATATTGACAATCTGTTTTGTGTAGGCAGGCTGCAGAAGCAATAAATCCTATTAACCTGTTCAAAGTCAAATGAAGACATTTAGAAAACAGACCTGCTATTACATGCAGTGCTGAAGGAAGAGCATATCAAAGAAAGGTTAAATGGATGCATCAGCTCTTAGATTATGCACAGTTACTACTGGAAAATCACCCCCCATCCACCTTTCTATCACCTGCTCTTGCCCTTCAGGATATTAATTATGCCTCCCTCAGGCTAACTAGCTGACCATTCAAAAATATTATCTTCTGTCAATGATAATTTTCAAGATAAAACAATTTCATGCTAACAGGACTACAATGGAAATACTTACGTAATGCTACAGTTTTGCTAATGTACACTTCCTCTGTCGAAAACATATGGCATTTTGTGTGTACAGATCATTCTGGAGATTTACTGTAATTACGTGATGATGTGCTTATTGTTATGGATTCAGCAGCATTTCTGCCTCTCTACCTGTTTTGTTCAAGAGCAGCTGCTAGCTTCAAGCTGTTGCCTGCTTCCAGCGGCAGAGGCTGAAAGAAGGAGTGCTTTCCAGGGAAGACGTGTTTTGAAGCAGACATACTGACAATAAAGTAGTTCACTAGGGAGGCATAACATTGACTGGATAAAAGTTGAGTAATCATTCTATGATAATTTACTGAAACTGCGTGCAATTTGCTTTAAAATAGAAATTCCCTTTGCTGCTGATGTTGGTCTTGGAGGCCTTTTACTGACAGAAGTGTGGTATTTGCTTCTATGAAATATCTGATCTTTGGAGAGTCATTAAACCTCATAATTTTTTCTTACGCATATATGACTGTTAATACTTACTCCCTGAATGAGAGGAATGGGAAGAATGGAGCTGTCTGAAGCAAGGCTCAATAGCACTTCTATTCCACCAACTCCCCCTGCTTGTCATGACTGAATTCACTGAATTGAATTACTAAGGAAAGCCTTGATACTCTCTTGGTGAAATAGTGAGGGCATCAGATGAGACTGCCCAGCATTGTCTTGATTTCTGCATCTGATTTTCATTGTGAATTAAATGTGTGCACTCACTCAGGCTCCTCCCATCTTTGGTGAGAATGAGGAGGAGGATCTGAGGATCCAGTCCCTTTCCAGTAGTCACTTGCTAACAGAGCACTCACAGAAAATGTGGCTATCTGAACAGCAGTTTACCTAAATGAAAGGTAGGACATTGCATCTTAGCCCTAGATTTATTTTACCTAATCTTTAGGAGAAGAGTATGTGGAAGTGGAAATGGATCAGTAATTAGGTGCAAAACAATAGGTGCAAAAATGTCAGTGATTCCTCTGCTATGTTCTTGTTACAACCTCCTTGCTGGAAATGGCAGCTATTAATATTTTATTGACTTGAACCTCTGGGGTAGATTCCAGATGTCACCACTTGATCATTGTGAACATATAAGGAAAAATGAATTCTGTCATGGCAATGTTGAATTCCCATCTATGGCAACAACCATTACTAGCAGACAAATGTTCCAGTAGCTTTGTAGATGTTTTTCTTCCTCAGGTCGTGACTATGCACACATGACTGATCTGTTCACAGAAAACATGGACATATGGAAACAAAATAAAGCAGAGGAAAAGTCACAACATTTCATTATGAAATTGTATACATTAAGAAATAGCTATTTCCTTTACTGTGTTCAGACCAGAAAGGAGGTTAAGTTGACAGAGCTCAAAGGTAAAGTTAAACAATGCTGCCTTCTGGGAAAAAAAACATCTGCTCTAATGGTTTTGAAAGCATGACTCACTTTATGCCAGTCAGTTCCAAGAAGCTGGATGCTGAAAAACTGATGCTTTAGTAGTGCTGCAGGTTAGGAGAATGGTGCTGATGAGAGGCACATCTTGAAAGTCCCCCAAGCACATCAGAGATGCATGTATGTGCTCTTTACCTGTCTAACCAGTCCTGAAGATAACATCTATTAAAGAAGTGGTGAGAATTGGCTGATGTCTACTGAGAATATGTGCAAAGAACAGATTACCTCTGATTTCAAGGGAAAGTAATTTTCTTCAGTTGGATGGAACAATGACTTTTTCACTAATGAATATTACCTGTCACTTAAATTCTAGGCTTCAGGTGGAAAATCCAGAAATTAATGACAAAAAATTTTCTCATATTCCATTCTCCTTGCAAGTGCAGCACTGCAGAAGTCAGAGAGCCAAGAATCCTTAGGGCATGTCTACAGAGCACCCTTATTGCACACATTGTTTTGCATGCTCCTTAAGAAACTAAAAATTTAAGATTTTTCCTTTAAATTATGAACTTTCCTCCCACAGTACTAGGTTACATTTCATGTTTCTTTCCTGAACTCCAGGTTGTGGGTCCACAGCATTACAGCTGGGGATCTAGTTAGTGCTGGTGTTGCTAAATCTCTAGGCAACACAGATTCTAAGTGTGCAACAGCCATGACATTTGGGATGTACAAGAGTATATGTAGACATAGTAGCAGCTGAAATAACTCACAGACTGTCTTCTGGCCTAGAGGCCAAATGGTAAGTCACAGCTTGTGTTCACACAAATAAGCTCTTTTGATCCCTCAGAACAAAATGAGCAGATCCAAACTGTCTCTAATAGACGCTTCCTGGTTTATACTATCCCTGCCCCAACAGTGTCTGAGATAGTGATAGATGGTCTGGCCTAAATGCATGACATAGACTGGAGTAAAAGTTAAATATTATGAATAATCATGTTGAAGTTTTTAGGATGCATCCTGTCCAAGTATAAACGTACCAGATATTATGCTAAACATCACTCGCATACACTTTAAATGAAGTTTATGACACTGTTATGTTAAGACAAAATATTTCAGGGCTGATACATTTTTCAAAAAAACCCATGATCCTTCACAAAATTCTCAGTCAGCTCTACTTCTAAGATTGCATGAGAAATTACATTTATCAGAAATATTACTAGCAGTTTTCTGACCCCATTATCTTGATGTGCCTTAGGCACTTATTCCAAGGGTCCTAGGGTACACAGTTGCCACAGAAAGCCAAGTACCTTTTTTTTTTTTTCTGGAAGGCAAAAGCCTTTTTATGCTGTCTGTGTTAGAAAATGGGGGAAAAATGGAGAATTTATAATGCAGTGCTGTTTTTATTTGGGTACTCTAAAGTTTGTTTATTTTACACACAAATCTGTATACCTCCTAGATCTTTATTTTCCTTAGGCATAGTTATTATTTTTAATGTGGTAGTTAGCTCTACCAAAAGCACTCAATTTGTATTATAGAATTTCAGGAATCTATCATGGACCAGTATGTTTAGTACAAGTTCAGTTACAGTTCCTGACATTGTTTGTTTTTGGTGAATTTAACAGACCAGATTTTCAGAACCATGGTATTGTGACAAGAATAGTTGTGACTAAAGCAGCAAAACAGGTCATTCTGTGTTTTCATAGATAAACTAATACTTTTACACTCAGTTCATCTTTTACATAGAAAGCTGTGGTAACAGCACAGAAAAAGGAAATGTGAAGTATAGTCCATAAGGTATGGAATGCAAGTTTTGACACAAATTTGAGAAATAGTTATATCCTGCCTTTTTCTGCATTTTTTTTTGAAAATATGTTTATCTTCATAGTGAAGTGAGGAATGTGGCTGCATGTTTTATCACTCTCTATTCTATATTCAGGAAATCACTACCATAACTCATAAACTGAGTCCTCTTACTCCCAGAACAGGAGGCACTTTTTGGCATATGACTCAAAAATGATGAAATAATACCTGTCACTTTTGTATATGGCAGAACAAGATAGTACTGTAGTATCAGCAAGAATACTGATCATGGAGACACTCAAGTATATCTATACAATGGGTGGGGTTTTTTATACTTTTAAGGAGCAGCACTTGAGTTTATTGTCTCTTCAGAATCAGCTCAGCAATGGGGTTGGTGAACCTGGCACTTGACTATGAGTTTTCAGTATGAAGAGGTATTGCTTTTTGTCTAACTACATGTTGTAACAGAATACTTATGATTACAGAAGCTTGTGCTACTTATTGTTATTGCTATTCTTAGTATTATTCTTCTATCTAAAGAAAGTTTAATTTGCTTTCCCATTTATATAGAAAGAAAATCAAACAGACTAGGCTCTTTATCTAGAATCTTCATAGGAAACCTGTAAAGATTCAACAAGACCAGGTAAATACACCCCAGTCTGAGCTATCTAACCTGTGTATAGCCAGAATGTGTTCACATGCAGCTCTTATGCTAAGACAGTGTCACAAAAACCAGGACTATGCCAGTACCAGAAGTGAGGAATAATTTAAATGCCAGCTATGGGAGGATGCAAATCATCAAGCCAGCATCACATAGCCCCAGGACAGCCATGAGCACTGAACCTGGGGAATCGTAGTCTTATTGCTGTATCATAACACTATCTGCCCTACAGGGTCTGTGAGAAACAGAGGTCCCCTATGTGAAGGAATACATATGAGATGGTCAAAAGAAATTCTCAAGAAACTTCCCTCAGGCCTCAAAGTAATGAGTCTAATGTTCAGCTCTTTGTTATCATAATTCCAACCTCCCCCCAAAAAATCACATTCACTGTTGACCTTTGCCTCTGCAAGAAGCTTTGTGAGAGGCTTCTTCCAGTCTCAGTTCATGCTGATGCTGTTGTCTTTCATTATGTCTGGGAAACAAACCTTTTAGAGACAATCCTGCATGCACTGGTCAGGTAACTGTTTAAAACTGAATTCTGTCTTCTGAATTGCAGAAAACTTGTTTTCAGACAATTATCATATAACTTAGCTTTATACAAGCACAGCTCATTAAGGAGGAAAGTTTTTAGGGAAATAAATGAGTACAATTCTACTGACAAAGCTCTCTGCTCATTACAAAAAATGCTTATGCTTTGATGTGTGCAATTCAGTTTTCTACAGGATGTAGTGAAGAAATGCAGGTAACATTTGATAGAAGCAATAACAGATGACATATATGGGCATAAAGAAATCTCTTATGGCAATCCTTCAAAACACTAATGACATACACTCTAGCATTATTGTCAAACAGAGAAACAGCAATATATTGTGCTCCAAGCCAATGTCAAAGATATCTGAACCTGATGTTACCTTTCTGCTAACACGGTACGACAGCCTTATTAAGTTAACACTTTACAATGATTCATACCCTCTTCCCATTGTGCTGCTTCTGCCCTATCCTACAGTGAAAAGCCCAGTCTTTTTAAAGTACCAATCTATATCATTAAGAATCAATTTTCTTTCAATCTTTGTGATGCCCCAGAAAAGAACTTTGCCTTAATTAAATAATGTTATTTTTCTCCAACAGGTTCAAAGAGTCAAAACTTGATTAAAGCTCATCTCCTTTCTCACATGTAAATATTCTTACCACTCTACAAACACAGGAGCAGGCAGCTGATGTGCAAGGTATCTATATGACTGTACACATGTAGAAGAGGTGGAGGCTGCTGTCAGAAGGGAGGTGAGGAAACAAAACTAGCAAGGGTAGATCTGAGTGAGGGATTTTATGTGCAAGATGTGTTTCCTGTACAACTGAAGACCTCTATGTTGGCTACAGAGGAAAATGAAGAATCCAGAATAAATTTACTGCTATATTTGAGGATCAGATGTTTTGCAAGAGCTTTCCTGTATTAGCAGGAAATAGATCTGATCTTTATATACATACTTATTTTTTTGTCAGCTTAGCATATAGTATGTATTTTGAGAACAGGAATGGAGTATGCTGATTTACTAGCAGAACCCAAAGGCTACATCAATAGATGACTCTTCCTAAAAGATCAGTATTATCCATTGGAACTCAGTGAAGACCTTTACTACAGTACTAGTTCTTAGATTCTTCCTTTGCAGCTGTGACAAAAGGACTTGACTGTTTAGTTTTAGCATTTCAACTTGGACAAGCCAGGGCCAACTTATGGTTCTTTTGCTTCCACTCATGCATGTTTTGGGATTCACAGAAAAACTGTTTTGCTCTTTGCCTCATTCCTAATGACATCAGTAGATAGGCAGCTTTTATTTTTCATGCATTTCTCTGACTTCCTTTTCTCCCCTGCCTTTACTCTTTTGCCCCTCCTCCTATCATGCAGTTTGTCCTGCTGATACACCCACTGCTCGATTCGTTTAGTCTTGTTCTATCATTTTCTGGTGTCTCTAGAGGAACTTCTGGCCTTTTTCTCTGCTAAGGTCTAATCAATGTCTTCCCAAATAAAACTAAAAAAATTAAAACCACCAAAAAAAAAAAAAAGAGATCAGATGTACTTCCTCCTTGCAGAAGGTTGGTTTCCTTTCTCTGCCGTAAATGCAGGAGCTTTACAAGCCTGCTGTTTCTTTAATCTTTGCTGTCCTGCTGATGCCCCTCTGATTTTTCATCCTGTGAGTTTCAGCTTCAGAGGAGCATCCTGCCTCTCCTCCTGTGTCATGTCTTCTCCATGGCTCTGACAATGCCTCAGTCTAGACTGAGCCCTATTGAAAGGCTGCTGCTTGGATGATTTTCCATATCTCACTTTATCCCTCCCTTTTTACTTAGTTTCTTCTAGTGAAATTCAACTACTTAATTCTCTTGTAAGGCTCTCTGTGGCTTATCCCACCTGACTTGTCCCCTCCTGGCAGTATGAGAGTGCCCTGTTGATGAGCAACCATCTTCTTGTCGGTTATGTCATAAATTTCAAACTTTCACACACTTCCGTCCTTTGCTGCCTTTTAGGAGAATTTTCCCACCAGATAACGCAAAGCTTACTCATTCTGAATCATAGGCTTTTTTAGGACTTTGCTGTCATGGCTGCTAAAAGGCTGGCAGTGGTCAAACAGAATCACAGAGTCACAGAATATGCTGAGTTGGAAGGGACTCACAAAGATCAAGTCCAACCCTTGGCCCTGCACAGGACCATCCCCGAGTCACACCATGTGCCCAAGCATAGTGTCCAAATATTTATTGAACTCTGTCAGGCTTGGTGCTGTGACCACTTCCCTGGGGAGCCTGTTCCAGTGCCCAGTCAACCTCAGGGTGAAGAACCTTTTTGTAATATCCAATCTAAACCTCCTCTAACACAACTCCAGGCCATTCCGTTGGGTCCTGTCACTCATCACCACAGAGAAGAGATCAGTGCCTCTCCATTCTCTTCCCCTCATGAGGAAGTTGTAACTGCAATGAAGTCTCCCCTCAGTCTCCTCTTCTCTTGGCTGAACAGACCAAGTGACCTCAGCTGCTCCTCATATGGCTTCCCCTCAAGGCCCTTCACCATCTTCATTGCTGTCTCTTGGACACTCTCTAATACCTGAGAGTACTGCAGAGAAGAAAACTGCACACAATAACAGGAGGTGCAATGAAATGGAGAACCAGTATTTTCTCTCTGTCTTCCTATCTTTTCCTCCTCTTCTGTCCATATGGGCTGCCTGGCTTGTTTTGTACTTTGAAAGTTGGTTCTTTTGGACAGGTACTGCTGGCTTTATCATAGCTCCTCAGCAGTACTGAGGGCCTTTAAGTGATAGAAGTGACGGTCAGAAACATATTTGATCATGGAGGTCTAAAGCACTGATAGAGAGCCCAGTAAATACATTCCTATGAGAGTACTCTTACTCTCTCCATAAGGGCATGAGACTCTTTATTATCACCTGTGTTAAGCCAACATTAAGGATTTTAAGAGTCCCCTATTCTAATTATTGCTAATCCTTGAGAGAAGCAGGGAACATTAATGCTGTTCTCCTGTTCCTAAGTGCTTGAATACATACACAGACCACCTTCCAGAATGTTTGACTACCTGCAATGTTTAGTGGAGTTATCCTGGCAGCATCTTTCTGAAATATTTAAGAATCATTACTTTTATAGTACAGACAATAATTGGCATGAATTAAGCACCCTGACAAAGGTCATATGGTAAGTCTGCAACAGAGCAGATTTTGATGTTGGCATCCTGGCTTCATAGCTGTGTTATTGCATCTAACTAACATAGTTATGCTTCATGATGTTTAAATCAATTTGACAGCATCAGAGCTTGAAAGGTATTACTGATGCAGACTTTGCAGAATCCCAAACAGTATGCATTTCCTGTAAATACTATGGACAGATAATTACATATTACAAATTTTAAAGCATGAAATAATAATTTTAATGATTGTATGAAGCATATACTCAAGTATAAATACAGGAAGGAACAAAAAGAAATTAAGACTAATATTCAGCACATAAAAGTCAGTGGACAGGACCACTATAAAAATGGTCAATACTTTTATGTAACAGATTACTGTTTTATTTATCTGGTATGTAAATTATCATCAATAATTCAGATACAGTGCATATGAAATGCTTTTCCTTCACTTTTTTTACTGGAATAATATTACACAGTTCATCTTTTCAAGGGCTATATAACTAAGGCCCAAATTGGCTAAGGTGATGCCTTCACATTAGTCTTATTCCCATAACTCAGGCACTTAGCTCCACTAAAATCAATAGATTTGTGAGTGTGTAAGTGAGAAGTAAAAGACAAGCATACTAAATAACTTTAATCCTGTGTTGGCAAATAGCCATAATTCTGTCACACTTATCTCCAAGACTGATCTTTTATTTGCATATTTTTCAGAGTTTTGATCTACAAATGGATTTTAATTTGTTGACTTTTGCAAGAACAGACTTGTGGTAGTGAGGGCAGGTTATGCATAATCAAAGAGTAAAACACAGGCAGAAGGAAAATGTAGAGAATCTGAGTTCTATTTCTGTATGAAATGCAATTACCATTATTATAATTTCCTTGTACCACACTAAGGCCTAACTGTACTCGGTGTCATCCACATTTAGGATGTTTTTAAGAGATCCAAGAGATCTCTATCTATATAAATATAATAGAGTCTTATGAACTGAATAAGAAATAATTAGGCATGCTTTCCTCTCTGCAGCACTTGGGAAGAAGCACAGAGAGATGAAATGATTTTCCAAAGAACACTGTGGTAGATCTGGAAGCAGAGTCCACTGATCTGAACCACAGCTCAGGGCCTGAACTGAAAAGATTTCCCCCTTCTGTTACAAGACAAGAGTTAAATAAAAAGTGCAAATGAAAAAAATTGTGTGTAGGCTCTGTAGCTAGAATTAGACATTGATGCGTATGGATGTTTGTGAAACTATGAGTATATGACTCTTTTTTAGCTGTATGACCAAAAGGCTCTGATTAAAATGCTGTTTATATGCTGAGCCAATGACTGCCTTAAACCGTGACAGTACATACCAAGGTTAGCAGGGGTGTATAACCTGCACTCTGTCCCTCCCAAATACTGCCCTCTTCATGGTGAAGTGGTAGCTATACCTCCAGTCATCTAGGAGTGGGTGAGAACTTTCATTCAGCCTCTACTTTGTGAATAGTATATAGAATGCAACTCAAATAATTGCAAATCAGATTCTCATTAGTACCATTGACCTCATTCTTTACCTGGAACAATTCTCTCCAGAGATCAGTAATTTAAGTATATCTAGCCTTGATAACCCAGTAGGTCTGAAAATGAAATAGCTTCTCTAATGTAAGCAACAAGAATCAATAACCATTAAGTACATAAGTATGCTTTATTTTCTGAAGCATATGAGTATACAAGTCAAGCCATCACTAGGCCAGTTCATTTTGGTAATTTGTAGACACCGAGCTGGCAGAATTGTGGTCCTTGCAGAGCATATTTTTTGGGTCAGGTGCTCAAGTTGTAGCTCTGTAAATGAGATTTCCTGTGAGAGAACAGTCGAGTGGAGAGTTTTGCCCAGTATGTGAGCATGTGCTACATTAAAGATTAGTTTTGTCCAATAAAACAATTGAATTAGCTGTGGCCAAAATTATGCATTTTTCTGCATGTATCTGCAAAGCTTTAAATAACTGTTACTGTCAAAGTGTGACAAAACAAAGTTCTCACCTTTGCAGATTCAGCTATGACATTCAGCTATGCAAGAACTGGAGAGGGCAGGAAATGAGGGAGTTGTTCCATGGAAATACAGAATCACAGAATTTTTAGGGTTGGAAGGAACAGTGGGAGATCATCTAGTCCAACCCTCCTGCCAAGCCAGGGTTACCTTCAGCAGGTTACAAGCAGGAAGCATGCAGGCAGGTTTTGAATGTCTCCAGAGAAGGAAATTACATGACCTTTCTGGGTAGCCTGCTCCAGTGCTCTGCCACCCTAAACTTAAAGAAGTTCTTCCTCATGTTGTGGTAGAACTTATTGTGTTTCAATTTATGGCCATTATTTCTTGTCCTGTCACTTGGTACTACTGAAAAGATTGTCATCATCCTCTTGACAGCCACCTTTGAGATATTCATATGTATGACCAAGATCCCCTCTCAGTCTTCTCTTCTCTGCACTAAACAGGCCCAGCTCCCTCAGTCTGTCCTTTTAAGAGAGAAGCTTCAGAGCCCTAATCATCTTTGTGGCCCTCTGCTGGACTCTCTCCAGTAGCTCCTGGTCTGTGGAGACCAGAATAGAACATCATAGTCCAGATATGGCCTCGCTATGGCCAAATAGAGGGGGAGGATCACCTCTCTTGACCTGCTAGCCACACTCTTCCCAGTGCACCCCAGGATACCATTGGCACTCCTGGCCTTCTCCACATGTTTTCCCAGATCCCAGGATTTAACAGTATGCAGAGAAAATCCCACTCTTAGCAATTCTGTTCAGTTCCATACAGCTGTGTGCAGTAGACGCCCATAAAAATATTTGTTTATTTTGCAGCACTGCAAGCCTTCAAAGCTGTACCTAAGAAAGAAAGTTTCTCCTCCCATGTGCTCACTCTGAATCCCTCTCCCTTTTTAAATTGCTGGAAGATCGTAATATGCAGAGATAAAGTCATAGCAGTGTGGCTCAATCTCCAACAAACGAAGTGAGAGGTATGGATATGGAGAACAGAATAAAAATTGACTTAACATGGTGTGTCCCACTGAAATTTTGGTGTTGATTCACTTCAGAGAGGAAATACCACAATAATGGAGTAAAAAAATAATTACAATTTTTCAAAATAGATTTCTATAAACATGAAATAAAATCAGACAGTGACTGAGCAAGATGTAATATGCTGACATGGGAATGGTCACAAGACAGACATAAACAGGCATTATGTGGTCATTTTTTACACCTGTGATAGAATGATTGACACATTAATGGGCTCTACAGGGGCTGTAGTCTTCCTCCAGCATCACCTGATGCACTTAGTGCTCTATGTCATGGGACAAAGGAGTGGTGGTGATTGCTTTGCTGTCCTTATTATCACTGTGGGTTATTCCAGCCCTGCTTTGCACGCATAAATGCTAAATACTCAAATTGGGACAATCCTTTATTTATCAGAGGATTTTCTTCCATACACTAGTTCTTAAATAATTTTTGCCTAGTTTGAAGTTTTTCTAGACCATAAGCATTCTGCTGGTTGAAGTATAGAGACCACCAAATTGAATTTTCTGTTATGTCAATGTGAGCTAAACTAGCAATTTTGTCCAGTTATTTGCTTATACAGAACAAAATACACTCCTCAGTAGAAGCTGGCAAATTTTCTGTGCATCATCACATCTGTCTCTCTACTATTCTAAGGCTGATGTTACAAAATGAGTGCCACCACTATGCACACTGGGCACTCCCCTGACTTTTGGCCTTATGTAACCTTCTGGTTGTTTTAATCACTACTTTGTTCAAGCAGCAGGAGAAATAAGAACTCTCAAAAATTTCACTCAATCTAAAATCTCTGTTGACTTACACGAAATTGGCAGCAGCATTTCTATGGTGCACAATCTGGTGCTGTTTGCTTCTAAGACACATTTCTTTGGGGAGAGAAATTCTCTTGGAGATGATGAGTTTTTTGCACCTCATCAGCAGAATATCTGTCTACAATCCTTGAAACATTTCACAGCTCACCTTGAAACTTTCTTTTTAGAAAGTACAAACCATGAAGGTTTTATAGTTTTTTATCTTAGCTGTCATATTCTTTCTATTTTCCACTGCAAATATCATGCCTATGAGAAGCCTAACCTTCTGCAGTTGCATTCCTTGTGAGCTAACAGCCAAGCTGTACAAAATACACTCAGTGTATGTTTCCAGAGGCTGATATAAGTGGTCCTCAGTGAAGATGGATGCCTTTGTAACTTTTTATCTGTAGACAGTAGAATGCATCCTTAAAAACATGCTGCAGTGCCAATAGTCCATGAAAAAGCCAAGGTCAACATTAGCTTGATCATTGTCATGAACATACAGAAACACAAATAGAGTACAAGTAACCAGTTTTGTAGGTTGTAATTTATATTTTTATAGTTATAGTACAAAATCCATTTAAGTGCCCATAAAAGAAAATTGAAGTGAAAGATTAATTTTTTTCTGCTAACCGGAGATAAATCTGTTGTAATGCTTGGGTTTGTTAAAGCTAATTTGCTGAAAACCAAGCAGTATCTGTTTTTCTTCCTTTGTGTTTTATGTCACTGAGGAGTACCAGGTAATTCTTATGTTTCTCATCACAATTAATGCGGTAGTGAATTTATGCTAACATTTCTATTAGAAAAAGAATTGCATGCCCACGACTAGGAATGCAAAAGGGACGTAAACTGTAGTCAAACACCAGATTTGGAAAATTGACTCATACTTAGCTTCTGCAGCTCTTTACTTATAATAATCACATTTAGAGTAACATGAATGGAAATATAACACAATGTAGTTGGCTACAGTTAGCAGATTGCCAATGGTTCATTATTTTGAAGCATTACCTTGACTTGAAAAGAATGAGTCTAGAAACACAGCTCTATTTAAACACAGACACAAAAAAAGCTTGTTGCGTCAGCAATAGAATTGGCCTTGAACTACATATTCTTTGTTTCTTGTTCATAATTTATTAAATTAAAAAAAAAAAAGAAGAAGGTAGAAAAATTAACCTGGTTAACTCCTTTTGAAGGCTTGAAGATAGGAAGCCTCTACGGAAGGATCTGGAGAGGCTGAATCAATGGGCTGAGGCTGATGGCATGAGGTTCAACAAGGCCAGGTGCTGCATCCTGCATTTGGGTCACAACAACCCCATGCAGCACTACAGGCTGGGGCCAGAGTGGCTGGAGAGCTGCCAGGCAGAAAGGGACCTGGGGCTGCTGCTCAACAGCTGGCTGAACGTGAGCCAGCATTGTGCTCAGGTGGCCAAGAAGGCCAATGGCATCCTGGCTCTTGTCAGGGCAGAAACAAGCTTGCACCAGGGAAAGTTTAGGTTGCATATTAGGAAAAATTTCTTCACAAAAAGGGATGTCAAGCATTGGAACAGATTGCCCAGGGCAATGGTTCAGTCACCTTCCCTGGAAGTATTTAAGAGATGTGTAGATGTGGCACTTAGGTACAGGGAATATTGTAGACTTGGAAGTGCTGGATTGAGGATTTGGTCTTTTCCAATCAAAATAATTCTACGAAGTTCTAATTCCATGAGTTAAACTTGAGAGATAACAAATGCTAGGAAATAGAAAGGTGGAAAAGCTGCTCGCTTTTTGGATAGCGTGGATCACATTAAATGCTGTTCCCTCAAAACAAATGGTATTCATCCTTTCTAAATTTTCTGCAGTGTAACAGTGTATTCCTATACTCGTAAAAAGAATTTAAGATTTCTGATTCTGATTGTCATACTAGTGAAACATTTTGGTTGTTGGTTTTTTTTGTTTGTTTGTTTGGGTTTTTGTTTGTTCTTTTTTAAAAAAAACCAAACAACAAAACCCTTTCTCTTTGTGTTCCAGTGCCTATTGAATAATACGGTTATAGAAAAATTTATGAGATTTCAGTCCTGAGAACTCATCAGTGAATCTACTTTTACTCTTGGTTTTCCTTTTATGTTCAATTTGGCCGTCACAACAATAGCTGTAACTTTTGTTATGTCACAACGTATATACTGTAGCTACATTTGAATGTAACCTACTATCAGTGGTTCATAGGACAGTCAGTGGTCAAAATGGAGGCCAGGAAAAAGAGAGTGTGTCATGTCAGCAGTTCTTAGAGCAATAATAAACATGTATGTTTGAGCTTTTTCCATGCAGGTACCTTGAATTAGCTGAAAGACAACAGAATTTCATACTAAACTAAGACTCTGGAGCCAGGGTTTGTGAATGAATGCCACAATCCTCAGCTATTTTGGCAATGGCAAGGAGAAATCCAGAAAAGATGGTGGAAGTGAAGTTTTCTGTAAACACTTACTGCAAGGAAGATCTGAAGAGAACTGTGAGCCACTTCTATGTACTGATATTCAAGAAAACACCCCGAGACAGTGATATAACGATGATCCTCTGGTGCCCAGTCTGGTGCTGGGGTTACTGAGGTCACGGTACAGCCTGGCCCATTCTCCATCCACCAAGAACGATGCATTGATATATTAAAGGTCAGAATGAGATCTGTTTCCTGCAAAAGAACAAACGAAGAATTAATGTGTGGGGATGGTACTCCAATATCAAATGCCTCAGCAAGAGATTTCACAGCAGGCACGAAGAAGCAAAGAGCAGTGATAAAACTGCACTGTCACATGAAAGTTAGTGGAGCCTGCCTGCTGCAAGCAGAAGTAGCTGTACCTTGGCAGGCAGAAATGCTTTGGAGTAGAAAAATAATCTTGCAAGCCAGGATCTGTTCTAGACATTATGGTAGCTTACACTATAGCAGTCATTTCTGTTACATTGCCCATATTTCTGTAGATACCAAAAGGATTGACGGACATGCACATCTACGCAGCAACCCTCCTCTGCTCAGCTCCTAGAAATAAAGCCTATGTTTTGTTGGTCTGAAGTACCAAACTATAAAAGAATTCTAGATGAGTCAGAACTTCATAGACTTCAATATGCATGGGTCATCTGCAAGGAGCTTTGTCTCCTAGACCTGTGGTAGCTCTACTGAAATATGGGCAAAGATGTAAGAAAAGGATTCTGTGCATTTTCTTACAGGCAAAACCTTTATGCAATGCCTCTCTCAGATTTCTAATTTCCTAGGAGCATGAAAGGAAATAGCTAGGGAATGTTGTCTAAAGATTTCTTGGCTTGTTAAAAAGGAGGGGAAGAGGCATGCAACCTTTAACTCCCATACAGCTAGTGCAATGGAGTAACTAGTCAGCCATGTTTTCCATTGAGTGCATTTATAAATAGTTCATAAAGGATTAATAAATTATTAATATACATCATAAACAATACTATGAATATTACTTTCATAAATTATATGTGGTTGCACATTACTTAAGGGTGTTACACATAGTTGTAACAAAGCTATGGACTCTGTGGATTCTGTAACAGCCTAAAGTGTTTACCAACACTTTATGAATAATTTATAACTGTAACCTCATTGTAAAGTGTGACTATCTAGTCTGTGTGCATGTGCTCAGTCATGCAAAAAAAAAGTTGTTTTTAAGTAATGTCTTTGCAGAGCCAAACTCTCTCCACACCTAACCTACATTTTTTTTCAGCCTACTGTGTCATTAATAATTAAGATTCTCATAAAGATTTTAAAATGTAACTATTTAATTAGTTTTATCTTGCCAAAAGAAATAGAATGGCATTCTGCAGCAGATACATTGTGTCCACATTTCCCTTGCTTCAAAATCATAATTTTTTTCAATCCCACTTATTTTCCCTCTTTGCACTAACTCCATTCAGAGAGGTTTTGGACAGTGTCACTTGTCAGTCGATCTGATTACACTTGACACTGCAGTGGAGCTGAATGTTTTTTCTCTAAGTTGCAGTTCTTGACCAAAAGTACAGAAATTTTATACATTAATAATAAAATAATTTGCTACCCTGCATAAGCGCACACACAGCTATCAGATAGAAAGACCTGAAATATGCTTGTGACTAATAATTGCCCTCCATTCTCACAACAGTCCAATTCAGCAAAAAATAAGCTATATGAGAAAAAGTAAAATGCTTCATGTTAATTTAGTCAGGCAATTAACATCAAGCATTTGAAGGTGATCAAAGCCACAGTGAACATTTGTATAAACTACAGAGGATTCCCCCCCAATATATATATATTTAGGTGTGGCTATGTCTTCACTCCCAACAAACCTCTCCTTTCTCTGGACCCCTCCCTACCAAAGCTGTAGACACAGGAAAGTGCCTGCTATGTGTTTCTTGGAAATCGGCGTTTTTATCTTATACCCCTTTTGTTTCTGGAGTAAGGGCTGCCCTTCAAGTAGAACACTGGTCTTCTCACCTTGTGTGAGAAATTGAAGAATGAGTATCTGTGGAGTAACTTTGCTTAAAGTAACACATTTATTCCTAAATGACTAAAATTGGATCCATCATGTTATTGTCAAAAGAACTTTCAGTCAGTCTAGTAACTATGGAAAATTCTTAACCTGTAGTCTCTTATCGTGGAAGCTTCTTCTAATAAAAACCCTATATCTTTCTCCATTAACTTGTCTGCAGTGTGTCTCTGTTCACAGAGGTACGCGATCACAGGCATCAGTAGCACAAATGAATAGGACTCATTGTCTGTCTCTATTTTATCACTTGCAATACCTTCAGAAGAAGCACAATGAACTAAAAGTATTTTACAAAGTGCAGACAAGGAGTGAAAAATGTATTCCTTGAAAAAGAGAGGGATAAACTGGGTGCAGTAACTGAATCTGCCAGATGAAGTGAAAATGGATTGGGAGGAGCTAAACATAAAAATTCAGAACTAGTCTCTTGGGTAGGACCTTATTGCTCTAAAGGCAGTTATTTTTGCTTACAAAGCATAGTATAATCTAAAACTTTAAAAGTTTTAAGCACATGTAAATTTCCAGGTTATGCAGAAAATATAATCATATATTAAAATATTTATAATCACATATGTAAATGAAACTTCACAAAATCTAGCTTTCTTCCATTACTGAGTTTATCTCCAGGTGATTTTCTGAAATAATTTGTAAAATGTATGAAATTCCTTTGCTCTCAAAAAATCTTTTGGCAGTTAAGTTGAATGCTGTGATTACAACTAAATAATCTTATTTTGTTCAGCAATAGTCTTTGACTGCTTATCAGTAAAAAAGTCAGATTTTTATCAAATCTACATTCTATGTCCTTCTTTGAATAATCAGTAAAATGTTGTTTTGTATCCATACAGTCATAAAATAGGTCTGATATCTGGCACAGAAAATGTCATATTCCTTAATTCTTTATAATAATAAAATAAACTCTACCGAAAATCTTAAAGAACTTTGAATAATGTGGTTGAGAAGGTTTTCAAGAGGCAGTTATCACATATTGAAACAGCTAACAAAAAAGGTCAACGTCAGAAGCAGAACCATAAGCAGACATGAAATCTGGCTCTGGTAAGATTAGACACCACACGTGGCTCAGGTCCAGCTTGGATGGATTAAGAAGCATAACGAAATAAGATTTTGACAAGCCAACATGGAAGTTAGATCCTGTAAATTCCTATACCCCAAATATGGGGAATAAGAATAAATCTAGAAGGAGCCTATTAACTACAAATCCAGTTGCTTCACAATTAAATCTTCTCACGTATAAATTTTTATGTGCTTTGAACTTGTCTATAACCTTCAAGCCATGTCCCCCTACATGCAACCAAATTAGCAGAGCAGTACTGAAGGTCACCCAGCTTACAAAACTGTTTCCCTTAGTGAGAAAACTGTTAAAGATTTGAATCCCCTTGTAGAACTGTGGAAGCCAACAAGGGGATGATGTATCTATCATTAACATCTTTTATACTGACAGCATTTAGAGCTATTTTTGGACAAACTCTGCTTGCTATTGACTTTGTTCACTGTTTGAATACAGTTTTAGTGGACATAGACAAAGTCTACTCTGGAATCTGGGGATTTACTATACTCTCCAGGGTATTTGCTGTCTGTTTTCTTTCTAACATCTGTGGCTCAAACTTTATTCAGGGAAATGCAACGAAATGGTCTGATAAGCCTTGAAGCTATGAAAACTAACAGGAATTGTTGATCCATATTGGGCAAGCCAATATGTTGTTGTTCACAGTCTGTATGTCAAGAAAGATTTCATTATCCTAAATTCAACAAACAGCTGCTGTCTTGATGGACACAGAAATACACCTCTATGGGCTTTATTGCCAACCACAGTGCTTCTTTTGTAAATTCTGATGGTATTTGTAATGCTTGTTACTGAAAATTGGTGTATTAAAGTCGATTTTGCTAATTATCAAAGAGGAAAAAAACAGAGAAAAATATTTAATAGGACATCTTTGCTGAAATTCTGAAGACGTGCTGGTATTTGTAGTGGTCAAGAGAACTACTGTCAGATTAGGCAAAGGCTGGGCTTTGGAGGTGTCAGAGACTCAGATCTGAGAGATTAGGATCTGAGACATCTTCAAATTAAGTCTGTAATTTTATTTCATCTTAATTTGAAAAATATGTTGTGCTCTGATGGTTTTGCGCCTGTGTTTAATATAGTACATAACAACTTTTGCTGGGGTTAACTGTACAGTATATAACATTTTCTGGCTAAGGACAGCTGATGACAGAACGTGGTAGCAGAAAGCTTTGTAAGAGCTGCCAGAAAAAGAATACAAGCTTCTCTGTAATAAATAGCACCAGGAGGACAGCAGTGTTTAAAAGGAAGATAGCTCTGTGTGTATTGTATTGGTTCTAGAAGATATTAGTAAGTGTACCATCTTTATGCAATAATGACACTAATTAGTTTGACTTTGATTTCTGTTGGTTGCACCTTAGAGAAGCTGATTCCAAACAGTGAAATGAGAGAAATGAGGCAGCAGTGGTCCAGGACAATTCTTCTTGAAAGTCTAGGAGATCTCGCAGATTCAGGGAAGTTGAATTGTACTGACTTCAATGGTTGTGGCTTGCTGTGTCATGGGAAATAAGTTTCTTCCATTTTTCTAATTGGAAATGCTGAAACCTCTGCAAACCTGCAAGCTTTTGTACAACTTTTGTCAAGTACAACCATGTAACCACTTGTTTCATTTATCAAACTCAAACTAGCAAGAACAGGCCGCTTGGAGACTGAACAATCATACAAGGTTTTTCAGTGATAAAAGATCTGGGTCTGAAAGCATTTATAGTTCCGGATGCCTCGGATGCACAGAGGCCTCTACAGGCATTGTTCTCTTCTGTGATCTCACTTTTCCACTAAAACTATTTCCCACCAGGTGGTATCATTTTCTCATGCAAGTAGACCTGCCCCTGCCTAAAGAAAAATCTGTCCTCACTGGAGAGCCAAAATAGAGCTTTCCAGAAGTAGAATTTTTTTCTTTTTCTCTCTCTCCTCTCACCGTCCGTGCGCCGCCCCCCCCGCCCCCCGCCATTTAATTCACAGTTGATATAGAGGAAATAATTATTATATCACTGTGTAGGGATCATGGATATTTAAAGTTTAGGTTTTCGTCTAATCTTTTGCAACTGAACTGATTTTTTATGTTTCCTGATTTTTGTATGTGTGTGATCTTTCCCTTTCATCTGATTTTTTTTTTCAGTAACCTAGAATCATGTTCTTTAATTTCCTCTATTAAAACAATTTTGTACCAGTATAATTGAAAATTGGATATGAGATTTGATTTACATATATGTCATTAATGAGATAAGATTTAACTAGTCTGAATCTAACAGTAATCCAACAGATTTACTTCTGAATTTCATCAATGAAAATCAGCTAAAATTGCCCCACTGATAGCTGTTCTCAGTATTCTGTTAAAAGGGCTCCAGATGTATCTTAAAGGATTTCCACTGTACCAATGCTCTTCCAAAGAATTCAGTGAATTAGTTATAGATAGCAGCATGAAAGAAATGACTCATATGTCCTGATTTTCTACTCTAAAGAGAAACTAGAGTACTGTATTAATAAAATACTCTAAACTAATCCTCAAAAAGCATAGGCGCTGCTATACAGAGATTGACATTGTCACTTTTAGTCCATTATGTGACACTTATTGATAATCTTATGAGATTATTAGAGCTACAATTAATGTTACCTTAATTTAGATCTTCCTATTTCTTAAGACATTAAATATGTACATTGATAAAGATAAAAAATTTTAATTTGCTCTGTTTCTACTCATTAAAAGAGATACCTGCTTAGCTCCAGAGTATTAATTTAATCAGTTCAATGGCATCAACATTGTTTAGTAACATCTTTCTTCAAAATTTTTTTATTGAATTATTTCTTCAAATAAAAAGAAAGTAGAAACTCTCAGTTTTTATTACAAGGTTAACATGATTATTGCTGTGCCATGAATTTTTTCATATTTAAATTGGATATTTTTAGACTAAGAATGTTCTGGGCTAAGACCCATTGAATTTTTTCTTGTGCAGAACAAGAGAATTAAGCCCTTCCTAGTAGCCTAATATCACCTATCAAAGGGACTTAGAAATTACAGTCACATAAAAATTTTAATTTAGATATTGTACATATTTATTGAAGACCCTGAGAAATATAATTCTTGCAATTTCTTGGAAAAATACTTTCTGGAGGATGTAAGCTTGTGTAGTGACAAAATACACTGAAATAGGCAGCTGACCAGAGGTGCTGACATGCCAAAGTAGAAGCTAACTGTGTGGAATCTTATTTTTTTCTCATGGTGCAGTAATCAAGGATATAATTCTGGAATTGAAAAAAATTGTTTAAGGAAAATGAGTTAAATATAATATCTTATTTTGACAAATTGCCTTTCTCTGAAAAAGACAGCTTGTCTTCAAGCCATGTTAATGCTGGTGTGACAGTTTTTCAGTCTCGGGTGATCTACATTGTTCTCTTCCTGGGGTTACCAGATCTTATAAATCAACAAAACCTACCTTTTTTAACTGCAATAGACAAATCTATTCTAAATTTTGGATTAAACCTGAAGGTACAAAAATGCAATTTAAATATTTACTGGTGTAACTAGAAGATGATAATCCCACAGATATCTTGGAGAATAAAGTTTCTGCTTTGGGGTGGAACTGAATGGCCTTATTTAGGGCATGGATCCAGAGCTGGAAATAGGGTATCTATTCCCATATCAAAGCTGTACTCCATGAAAAAAAAAAAAAAACTAGCAAAGAATTTTATGATTGAATAAAACAGTGTGGTTCCAGACCTTTTTCTGAAGTGAATTGAACAGTCTGATTGGTTTCAAAACCCTGGTTATTCATTTTGAGCTGAAAATGCAAGATTACATGCTTTCACAATATATCAGTACTAGATTCTTATAAGTAAGGCATAATGCTTTTAAAGATGTTTTAGTTCATTAGTCTCTTGGGTCTGTTTTTCCCTCCCCTTAGTTTTAAACAGTAAAGGAGGTATGCCTCTTGTCTTGGTTTACCCAGGCAAATACGCAGATCAATAGTGCTTAGAATTTTCAGATACAAATATGCCTAACCTCCTAATTCTAAATAAAACCCTTCTAAGCACAAGGACATTTTATATTTGGATAGTATCCAAAAGACTGTGCAGAGTTTTCAGTGAGCTGGGAACACCATTCTACAGGCTGCAAACCAGAAGGTCTATGCTTTGATTAAATTTGCAGCAGGAAATTAATATCCTTAAAATTCCTCCCTTTTCTAGAATAAATGGTTTACCAAGTTACAAAACCACCTCCAGTATACTTTTCTTGATCATCTCTATACAAAAAAAAATTAGGATGGTCCAATATTTAGTAAGGAAGGATGCAGAATTGTAGGGTGTACACCTTGAACATCAGAAAGTTTACAGAATGTATGCAGAAAGACATTCCAACTGACATGGTTTGTTAGTGTCCCCTGGTGTTGGTTATTACTTAGTATTATGTGCTGTAAAACAAAATGCACATGTACAGTGATAAGTTCATGTTTTCTGTTTCCTATGACTTTTATTATCCTTTAAAATATAAATAACTATCTACCATCTCCAGACTACACAGAAAACAGTAAGGAGACTTGAACAGAATTCTCAGACCACAAAAATGATGTTGTTATGCCAGAAACTGTGTTATGAAACATGAGATCATTGTAACCCAAAAGGGCTTCCTGAAGTTCCAGGCTAAGGAGAAATACATGTTGTGTACATTGTGCTCTATGGCCTAAGCATTTCTAGCCAGTAGCAATTTTAAATGCATTAATATCTCAGAATAATTAAAATTACTAAAAAAGAATGTGGAGACATCTTACTCACTTTGATTCAAATCTATCCCAAGGTGAATATTTTCAAAAGGATTTACCTCTGTGGGTATGTTGCAATGAGCTAAAGCATCAATTTAAAATGCGTAGCTAAGTCTCACAACACTTGCATTCTCAGTACAAAATAGAATATCTAGATTGAAATGGTTTGAATTCCTCTGAAGTCAATAGAAAGGAACCAGTTGAAAGAGAGTGATAACCTATTCTTGAAGGACTCTGAAAACCTGATTTTGGAACATAAATAAGATGTTGAGCAGCACACCAGCCACAGACTGATTATCAGGAAGCATAGGAGAACTGAGGGCCATTTCCATGTCTTCCTTGAGCCCTGTTCAAGAGATGGTGTGGAATAACAGAACTGCACCCACTATTTGTGGCTCTTTCACTATAACTTATTCCACTATTGACCAGGCTGATAAATGTCACCATCCACACTATTATATTTAGATCTGAAACTGTAAAAGATTCATGTACCTTGAAAATTTGGGCCAATAAAAGAAAAGTCAGATCAGGCAAGACACACTACTACATGCTTCGCACAGTGTGCACAAAGCTGCCATGCCTCAGTCTTTACTGCAACACTGATGAATATTTATGATTTCTGACCATTGGTTTGACATATTTTACACCTAGGTTTGATTTTTACCAATTTTAAGGGATTGCACATCTGCAATCCATCAGGTGGCATTGGAAAACCGGTGTCACAGTTTTGGATTGTCATGTGTGGCAAGAGCTACTTCTGCCTGAACTGTAGTTACCCTACAGATGTTAAAAACCACCTTCAGTTCCTGCCTGATTCTATTTAGCTTTTTAGATGAAAAAGACATTTGTCACAGGAACATGTTATATGACTCTGATAAACTTCAGTTCATAAAGTGTTCATTCGTGTCCTTGTAGGTGATGATGGTTATTATTAGAATACCTAAGGCTATATCAGATTTGATAAATCAGCCTCTTTTCACTTTACATTAAGCAATTAATTTAGCAGTAGGTGAAATTACTCTCTCTTTTTTGTGGTGTGATATCACATCACTCAGCACAGGCCACAGATTAGTTTTATTAAAACTAATTTGATTATCCACTACTGTCATCTAAGTGCAAAAATAATAAGATCTAACTTATCTTGAATACAGAGTAAATTACTTTGTGTAATATTTTGTGTATTGGCAGCTTCCTGTGTTTGAGAATTATTTTAACTACTTTTAAAAAACAAATTACACAGTTTCTCTCCTGTTCTAGAGCTCATTTTTTGTTTTTGTTTGTTTGTTTTTAATCTGTGCCTTGGAAAGAACTTTAAATAATGAGAGTACTACTCAGGAAATCCATTTTTAGCTAGTTTTAGCATTCAAAATGAAAAGAACGGGAATATGAACCACACTGTAAAAAAATGTAAAAATATATTTTGAAATTTTTCTAGAAAAATGTTAGTGTTTTCCAAACTTACTTATTGGGGTACTTACACTGCATTTGAAATCTGGAAAATAGCAGCCTCACATATCTAGAGAGATGATATGGGTTCAAATCCTTGAACCAGAAATGAAAAATAAGCTATTCATAAAGTTCTATTCTGACATTACAAGTCTCATGAAAACAGCCAAAAAAAAACCAAACAAAAACTTCATCACCATTAATAAACAAATGACAACCTCGGACAAGCTGATGTTAACAAACTTTTCAATTGTGTGTCCTTTCCTCATGTGAGCTATTGCTAAGACATGACAATGCTCACCACTGTAGTAAATTACAGCCTCCTAAGTACAATTCAAATCCATTTAAAAGGATTCAGTGAATAACTTTGGGTAAATGTATGGATTTCATTATGTTTTCAAAAACACTCCCTGAGGAATAATAATATCATATCATGCTTGGTTTGTTTTTTGTTTGTTTGTTTTGTTTGTTTGTTTGTTTGTTTGTTTTTAACTCCTAAGAAGGAAAGTACCTCATGTACTGCAAAAGAAACTGTAGATAATTTAAACCAGTTAAGGTAACAATTCACAGATGAACAGCCTGTCGTTGTTTTTTACATGTTGTCTGTGTGGCATGTAATGCTGCTAAAGCATAAGAGGACTATCTGCATAAGAATTTATGTGTTCTTATCTATAATGAGAGAACATCTAATTTAAGATGGTGAAATCAACTAAATAAAAAGATCTATTATTTTGTTAATCTTATACTTAACACCAGTTTGTGTAACAGATATACCAGCTTGTATAATATATGTAAATTGTACAAAAAATATGCAGATTCAGTGAGTAATTTTTCAGATATCACACTTTTTTTTTTGTACTCTTTACATCAGTTTTTGTTTCCCATGACTTAATGTTCTTTTTTCTTAGATGCAAGTATTTTCATCTGGTGTTTTGTGGAAGATATAGCAGTTAAGAGATAAACTATGTTATTTAATGACAAAAAAAAAGTTTGGTATCATATTGTCCAGAGTAGTCTTGTAGAAACTTTATTTTATATTTAAGAGAAATTAAAATTTATATAAAGAGAAATAATACAGATTTATTAAAATCTAATCAAACTGCTTTTTTTACTTCAGGTATTAAACAAATATATAAAAGATACTTTGTAAAAGACAACACAGAAAACCCGGTTAATTGAAGAATAGGATCTAATACCTGGAAGGCATCCTTAAAAATTAATTCCTCATCAGCTATGTTTTCATGGCAGTTCACTGACAGTTCATGTCAGCTGTCAGCTCCATTGTTGCTGAAGACTTAATTTTGGATGCTTTGCTCCATCTCACAGGTCTGTGCAAAAGGGGAGATTTGCTTTCAGTTCAAATTTACATTGAGTGATCCCCAGGCTGTTTGAATGTGAGTGGTCTTTGGCTCTGCTCTCACACAGAACCATTGACAGTCTTTTCAATGAGAATGGATCTCTCCCTGTGGCTTAGCACTGGCTGTCAGGGAAGCAGCTCTGCAGGAAGGGACCTGTGGGTCCTGGTGGGTAACAACCCTCTGGGTTGTGTTAGGGGCCAGTCACCAGCAGGCCAAGGAATGTGATCCTTTGTCTCTGCTCAGCACTGCTGAGAACACACCTGAAGCTGGGTCCAGTTCTGAGCTTCCCAGCAAGAGAGAAACATGCACAGAGTGGAGCCAGTCTAGCAAAGCCTTTTTAGGTAGTTACAGACTAGAGCACAGGATGTTCAAGGGGAGGTGGAGGAAGAAGGGCCAGTTCAGCAGCAGCAGCAGGACTTGTGAGGATGTTACTACTGCCCTTAACTACCTAAAGGGAGAGCCTAGGGAAGGCAGAACTAGGTTTCTCTCAGAGGTCCACAGCAAAAGGACAGGAGAAAACCAACACAAGGTAGAACACAAAAAACTCTGATTATTTTTTAATTTTTTTTTAAATCATAAGATCAGCCAAAGACTAGTACAATTGTCCAGAGATGAGGCAAAAACTCCATCCTCAGAGATATAAAAAGTTTGACCAAAAAACCACCTGAACAATGTCATTTAATTGGCCCTCCTTTAAGAAGAGAGCTGCACAACGTGACATTTCAACCTAAATAGTTTTGTGATTCCAAGTGTCTTTCCTTGAAGACTTAGAAGTGTTATTGCAGTTCTTCTAAAAGCACACAAAACCCTAACCAACCAGCTAACCAACTAAGTGAAAAAAACCCCATCAACTCCCAATTACAGAAGGAATTGTCTTCTTGAAGCATGAATATCTATTGGGTATCCATCAAAATCCTGCTGTAACATACTGGAAAGCATGGTAGTAGTGAAAGCATAGTATCCAGGAATAAGAAAATGAAAGTGTTCAAAAATTTAGGAAGCTTTTTTCAAAATATTTTCTGTCTCTTGCACTCATTCTTTTTGAATCATATCACAATGCCTAAGTATTCATATTTTATTTGGAAGCATTTTCAACTTGCTAGCTAAAATTTACTTTAACAAATCTATTCAATATCCAGCTCTGTATTCAAAGAACTTCCAATTTCCAGCCAGGATTAAGATGAAACACTATGATCTGTAATAAGGATAACTTGAGAGGAGTATCTAGAACAGACCTCTATCTCTGAAGACCAAATCAGTCACTGAAAACTTTATTTAAGACACTGACGGGGAGTAGATTTACCATTCTAACTGTAGTGTCTGTGTCAGTGTCTTAAATTGAGTTTTCAGGAGCTGATTTAGCTTGGGGAAATGGAGAAATCTGGTTGAAGCATCTCTTGGGGCTGCTTATACTAAATTTTTTGTTTATGTTTAGTGCTAATGCAGAATTAGATGAACTCCCCGGTCAAGATGTTAGAAGATCAATGCTTTTATTACTTTGAATTGGAAAGCTGGTATACACAATAGAATAGTTGCAGGGGGAAGAATGATACAAGAAGCTCTTGATTTCTTGGTGCTTAAGAATATTACAAAAATGCTGTGAATTCAAAGAAGAGTTTGTTTTTGTTTTTGTTAAGGAATAAACACAGTATATCTGATTTATTAAATCTAGACTAGGTAAAAATATTTTCAAGGAAATGTATATCTGCCCAATGGAAAAAGATATAAACTTCAATAAATAATTAATTTTTTCAGTATCTGTAGAATCCCTTCACTATGAAATGCCAGCAATATACCACATGTGCTGTGTCTTTTTCTTTGGAATAAAATTCTCATAAAATACTTATAAGAGGAATCTTTTGTTTACACAAAGGCACATAACTTTTAGATCAATATCACTGATATTTTTTCTTTCCTGAACAAAAGCATTGAAGAATTAATGCTTCCCTGAATTCCCAGTACCCCAGCAGTTTTCTACAATGTGCATTAGTGCAGTTCTGATTTCACTGGGAGTTGTTTGCCCAGAGAAGGCAACAATAAACCCCTATATGCTTCCAACCTAAAATAAATGCTTTAATTTAATCTGAAAGATGGATCTAAAAAGGATTATTATATTTAAGGCATACATCTCTTAAGTAAAAAAATGCATCTAATCTCAAAAATGAATGGCAGGGTTAAGACTGAAAATAAGTACTGAATTGTTAAATCCACAAAGGTTAGGAAATTACAAACTTCTTGGTTCTGCCCTAGTGCACCTCAGCATTACAATAAAGTATTAATTACACACTTTTTTTATTGCCTGGGCTGAGTGCTCAGCATCCTGAAAAACATCATTAAGCTGCTCCCATGTATTTTCAGTCTTTTAACCTGTTGGGTCTTACAGCTTAAGTCAAGATAACTTCAGCATTTTTTTTTTCTATACTGAAAATAACTCCATTAAGTTATTGGGACTCTCACAGCATGTGAGATTAAATTTGTTACACTGAGCCCCAATATTNATATATATATATATATATGAACCCATTAATATATCTTTCCTTCTTGATGGTGACAGTGGTATTTTTTTCATTCTGGGTACAATTTTCCTGATGATTTTGGTATATATACTGTGATTCCTTAGCACACTAAAGAGAATGTCATAAGTTTAATGTTGTCAAAACCATTTTTGTTCTGACATACCCAGAAGACATTGTGCAAAAAGTAAACTATATCCAGAGAGAAATTTCAGTAGTTCATGGTCATATTGGAAAGAAATATGAAGTGATGCTATGCTGTGGTCTGTTCTGGGTCCAATACTGATATATTTTAATTAATTACCTGAGTGACTGAAAAGACAAAAAAGGCTAGTTAATATATAATACTGAGAGATTGCAAGTACATTTGAAGAAAAGAGTAGCATTCAAAATCATCTTGAGAAACCTTAGATTTGTCCTGCAAAGTGCTATTCAGTAAGGACAGGTTGGAAAGTACATTTGTGTTGAAACAACTAAACATACAAACACAGTACCATTAACAACAGCCTGGACATTGCTCTCTCACAAGGGAGAGGAAACATCACAGTTCACAAACTCTCTCTACTGTTTGCAAGGCTTCAACTCAAAAGACTTTAAGAAAAGCTGTGAACTGACTGGAGAGGAGCCAGAGGGGAGCAATTAAAGTGTCTGAAAACAAGACCTGTGAAGAG
This sequence comes from Sakesphorus luctuosus, assembly GCA_013396695.1. Lineage (NCBI taxonomy): Eukaryota > Metazoa > Chordata > Aves > Passeriformes > Thamnophilidae > Sakesphorus > Sakesphorus luctuosus. The sequence goes on along the minus strand of VWZD01000524.1, from coordinate 129,174 downwards.
AGATAGAAGGAGCTGGAGTTTCCCAGCTCAGAAGGCTGAGAGCATGACTGGCTCTTGAAAGTAACTGAGTAGCCTGTTTCCCTGCCTGTAATGGAAATACATCCATGGTTGGCCCAGGAACTAGAATACCTTGCAAAGACATTGCAAAGAGGTTACAAATTAGACCTTGAGGGAAGAAAAATTTTGAAGCCAACAGAGAGGAGACTGCAAAGAGCTGACTGGGGTCACTGTATGATCTGTTGTTTCTGCCATTTAAGAACATGATAGACAAAGTTCTGTTGTGTTTTCATGCATATTTAGGCTGGGGACATGGACTAATTGGCCTTCTGAGCCATTCAACAATGTGAGTCTGACTCTAATAACTAAAAATATGATTCTGGGAATACATAATATTTATAAATGTGTAACACTTCACCAGTCATTCCATTGAGATTTGATATATTTAATATAATAATTGGAAGTACCCAACATGTAAAGCATAAACATGAATTCAAATATAAGACTTTTGCCTGGAGTTTTCTAACAGATATGAACAGTTTTAATGCAAGAAAAGGAAACCTTCTTTATAGAAGGAATTTTAAGTGAATGACTCTATGAAAATTTTCTTCTCTCCTATGTTCCTAACTTTTGATAATTCCTGTAGTACTGCACAGTCCATAGTATGGAACTCTTGAAACAGAGTATGACCTGTAAAGGCCAGAATGCATTTCCCTAGCTTTGGCTGTCTACATCTGAGCTAGTTGCTTACATAGTCATTGGAGCTGAAAAGGCACTTTGAAGATATGAGTCATCTCATCAGATGTAGAAGTCTTCTTCAGCACAAGAGGAATCACAACTTGCAGTACTTTGGCTTCAGAGCAGCTCTAGATACTAATCCAAAGGTACATATCTGCATTCAATTCAACTCCATATACTTAAAAATAAAATTGGAAGTATAGATACCCTGTAATACATGGAAATCCGATTAAAAATAAATTATATATTTATAAAACATGTCAGCCAACTGCACGTTTTCTGCATATAGCTGTGCTAAGAAGGCACTTCAAATAGAAAGCACTCAGAGAGATGAAAAGGATAAATTTTATCTGGGAAACAGAGAGACTTTGAAAAATAAAGTGCATTAAGTTTGTTAAAGTGCTTATATTAAATGGACAGAATAGTGATTAAAAGGGTTTCAGAATTTCTTTTCCCCATCTGCACCTGAAAACAGTGGAATTTCCTGAAATAGTTTCTCTTAATGTTCACAGTAATCTTAAACTGATTTACTAGAATATAGCAACACAAATGAAAAATTTTGAAATCAGAAATAGCCTGTAGTAGCATGGAGCGTATTTGGTTCATGTATTATTCAGAAGACTCAATTATGACTTGATTTTGAGTCATTAAATTTAAATCTGCTTACAAACAAAATAGTCCTTAATATCATTTAGATTTTGCAAAGGTGAGCCCACTTGTAATTAACTTAGTCTGTGGTTAGTGAGATAGGTAACCAGGTATAAGTTCAGCTTGCTTTGTATGAACCTGAAATTTATTTTCTCAGTCTCAAGTTTCAGATGATGATTTTCATATATGTTAAGTCCTGATATCCTACTTACTATTATTCCACTTCTTAGCTACCATCATACCTGTTGTCACCTTAATTTTGAATAATTCCACTATCTACGTAAGGTTTCTTGCTACCAGCTGTAACTACCAGCCAATACTCATGTAACATACCTATGGCTGTTGATCCCTGCACAGAGTTCTTATGCTTTTGAAGTATCTACTGTTTCCAGCTTCAAAATAGATATTCATCATTGGACTAATATACAATATGTCCCCCTGATAACAAGTAGATTAGAGTTTATGATTCCTGTTCTGCGTGCAAAAGTCTTGTTTTAATCAGTACTGCAGCTCTTTAAATCAATGGCAGTGTTTGCACAGTAGTCATGAACATTTTCACTGGATCTCTGGATATATTTCTATGAAATTTGGGGTTTCTGGTACTACCACTGAATTGACGAATAGAACATTCATACTTTATATTTTCTGGTAAAATTCAATTCTTATTTTCTTAGGGGTATATTATTCCTCTGATCAATACACAGCAATACATACTCATTTGCCTTAAATAAAAACTAAACAATATTTTCTTTCATCACGAGCATATCTGAAACATTTAAAAAAAAAAATGCATAGAAAAAGATGAACAGCATGGAACCAGTAAAAAGTGTTACTTACTATATTATTATTGGCAAACCATAGTCAAAGCTATCTTTATTATCTGAGGTTGGAGTTAGAAATATATTTGGAATTAATCTATCAAGATAATTAACTTGTTTCCTTAGTTTAGTATGCAGGAAGAGTATAAAGCTTATTGAAAATACTTATTAGCAAACTCCCTGATGTTAGTGTGTTGTTCAAATTATCACAATTGGATCACTGAAAAGAAAACTATGGTTTTAGGGGAAATCTCTTTAAAATGGGATTTCTGATTTTGCTTCATTCACTTCAGTAACATTTGAGTGTAGGAATATATGTTGGCCTGGAAACTACAGGTCTGGCAATATAACTTTGCAAGCTGATAGATGACAAAATCACAGAAACTTCTAAGCTGGGAGAGACCTACAAGGATCACTGAGTCCAACTCTGAAGTGAATGGTCCCTATGGCGATGAAACCGATGACCTTGACATTGTTAGCACCATGGTCTAACCAACTGATGTCACAACTTGGAGAACAGAAAGGTTACAGATCATACTGATATCTATGTTATATATGCAGTATGTACAATGAAAACAAAGAGTAGAAGGACTAATTACCTCTTTATAAAAGCACTATAAGCAAAACCACGCCCCCCGAACAGTATATAAACATTGTTTTAACACATCTGATAAATCTAGAGCAGAATCTTTACCATTCAACTGTAATTTCAACACCATTAGCATCATACTGCAATTTGTAGACTCCCCTGGAATCAGGAAACTGTATATTAAAAAAATAAGTCAATTCTCATTCTATTTTAACAATCCAGACTCTCAGCTTTCTTAGATAACCATACTGGAATTGGTCTAATGAATATTTAGTTTTATACTCTCTACTGGAATCCCATCAATCTTCTAATCATTATGGTAATTATGTTACAAAGTGACATGAGTTATTCTAGCATGGACTTTGTATAAGAGCTCACACTAACTGAACCAGCCAAAGGGGAAAGATTTGTCTTGTGACATTGAAATTCAGTGCGGTTTGCAGCTTAGAAGTATATGCCTTGATTAGCTTTAATTTAACTAATTTTACTTAGCAATATTAATTAACAAGATGCACAAAATAATTTGGTCACTTGCTTAGAGGCTCTGGATGGGCTTTGGGCAGTGAGCTACAATACAGTGACAACATGGCTACCAGGATTTAATCTCAGAAAAAAAACCCCAAAACTGAGCATGATTCTGACTACATAAAATAACATAAAATGCCATCTCACATCTTCCTTGCAATTAAAATGATATTTTAAGGTCATATTTCATAATATACTTCCTTTGCTCTGGTGCGTAGTGTAATATTACTATTTTCCTGGTAGAAAGGGTGGCTGAAACAACTTTATGTATTTGAGCCAATATGCTTGGCAGGGAGGGGAAAAAAGGCTTCATGCTTGCCCTTTATCTTTCACTGCCTCTTTTTTGATAGCTTTCCACTGAGGGAGAACTAGAAAATTTTGAATACCATAATATAACTATATTATAAGACACTCAGTGAGCAAAGAGGAAAAAAGCCACCACAAAACAGGTGAACATTAAGTTAACATGTTGTATGATGTATATACATAGGTGTGAGAAAGGCCTTTCAGAAAATAGTAAGATGTGAGCATTATGTGAGAACCAGATTATAATGCTTATGTACAACAAGGAATAAATTGCAGTTGTGTAAGAAACTAATTTTAGGGTTTCCAAGTATGCAACCCTTCAACTTCCCAAGTATTTTTTGCAATTGATACAGGTTGAGAATAATCTTATATGTTTACCATATAAACTTCTGCAACATTTGCTAGACTTTCTTGGTTGTTTGCCAACTAAAGGAATAAAAGCGAGGCTACAGATATTGTTGCAGAAAAGTCCTTGCACAGTTTCACACAGGCCAACATTTTTTCTTTTTTTTTCTTTTTTTTTCTTTTTTTTTTTTTATT
>VWZD01000524.1:109408-124997 GCA_013396695.1 Sakesphorus luctuosus | reverse complement strand
TTTTTTTTTTTTTTATTTGTTTAGAGGTATGAATTCTAAACTTGCCTCCTCTCGTTCTCATCATAAAATGCATTGCTATTGTTGGGACTATTCTTAAACATTTTTTGATCCCTCTGGGAGGTTGTTTCTCGTGTTCTTTTATGGAATTTAAACTAGATTTTTCTGGCTTTGAGATGCTCTGTTCATTTATTTTCACTCACTAGAAAACCCTTCAAGTTTCTGAGGTGGATTTTCCATTAGCCTCTAATAAATTTGACTTGAACATACACATGCTAAAAGGCTTAGTTGCAGTGTCTTGACCTAGCATACTTTGTCATCTAAACCCCTAAGCGTTATTTGTAAGGGCTGTTAATGCCACTTCAATATTCATTTCAGAAGTTCATTTAATAGTTCTTTCTTCAGGCACAATTCTAAGAAACATGTGAAATCAATATGAGATAATGTAACTCACAACAGCAGGAGAGAAGAATATTCCCTTATATTTAGCAGTATCCAGAAAACCAGGAGGTGACTAATAGACAAGACAAAATGAATTATTTCTGTCCATTCTTTTGTATTTCACAGAGTTTGCACATTCTAGACAGGATGACACAGTGCAAGAAGACTGAGCTGGCATGGGTTACTGTGACTTCTTTATGCTTTTAGTCAGTACATTTGATCTGTTGTTCATATAGCATTACTGTTTCCTGATGTCATTGTGCTTCTTGAAGATGTAATGCACTTTGTCCTAATGCTTCTCAGGGATTGCCTTTCAAGACAGAAGCTTAATAAAGAATTTTATTTTTACTTGCTTTATAAATTTGTTGGGTTTTTGGAGGGGTGAGAAGGGGGAGTGTTGTTTTTTTCTGATCTTGGTTTGTTGGGGGTTTTGTTTGATTGTTTTTTGTTGTTCTTTTTTTACAAATGAAGATTAAAAATGCTTGTCTTCATGCACCTGAAAACTTTAAAAAACCCCCTTAGAATTCTATCAGTTGAATTCAGCCAGTTATATCAAATCTAATAAAATAGACAGCAAAGAAGATAGGCTTCAGAAACACCTTTTCCCCATTGTATCTGGGCTAGATGAAGACCTTCTCACTTCCACAGTGTATTAGAGGTTATCAGCTTCTTGGATGTGTCATACAGTCAAAACTAACTCTGCCAATTTAAAAAAGTCCAACTAGTTACATTATTTAAACTTGTCTGCCTCCATTAAACAAAAAAACATGAAGTACTTCGTGAGGTTATAATAAACTTTGATAGGTGTTTGGATGATGGAACATATTTGGGCAGCTGAGACTCATGGTAGAATCATGTCTCAAAAAAGGACAGTTAAGCAAAGCCAGTCAGCATCATGCAGCCTCTTTAAATTCATAAAGGAAATAAACATGTCTAGAGTGCTCTGACGAGTCACCAGACAACTACCAGCTTCTGCCATCCAGCAGTGACAGTCAGTTTCCTGAAAGAGTGGCTGGGCCACTGAGAGCATATTCAGCAAATTCATTGGTTGCCTCTTATAGATCCTTACAAGGGTTTTGATAGTGGATTCCAACAGTCTATTCCTAATCCCGGTTCTTGCCTTTTTGCTGTGCTACTTCAATCATGACTGCATGCCTTCCTCAAGATAGATCTTGAATCACAGTTCTTTACAGATCTGGTGTCCTGCCCTCCAACCTGGATGCCTGATTAGCATTTTCACTTTTAGGCTTCTTTGCATTCACTTTTGCTTATTGCCCCTGGGCTGTACATTGAGATTCCCTCAACTGGCTGGAGCTGTCTCTCTAATCACTTCACTGGTCCTCTCTGCCCAAGCTGGGAATATGTGATGTCTGCACAGTATGATTAAACACTCTAAAAAGGTGAAGGAACTCACCCATACATGGTTTCCACTAGTCTTTAGAGTAACTAGTGAACTGCTCAAAAATAGTTATTCAGCAAAGAGTTCTTATTAAATTATGTGCTTTTCTGATTAAGAAGTACTAATATTTCTTGTTTGTTTCCTTGTTTGTAATTTCACATTTATGCTAACATCTAAGTAGTCTTTCAATCTTCTCTGAGATTCTATGGGATGTTTAACTAAATGATCAAGTGAACTTTTTTTAGAGCATCTCAGAGGAAGTCTTTAGAGTATTTACATAACTTGCAAAATGAGACAAGTATTTTTGTGAAATTATCCATATTTTTACAGAACTTCACCTGGTTATTCCTATGACAGATAATTAAGATAAATTTAAATGGTCTGCTTTAAGAAATGACATCAAGTTTTGTTCTGTACAACATTTGTATCTCTTATTGGGCATCAATCATATTTGGTAATAATTCACCAAGTAATTTACTTTTCAATAATGAAAAGCTACCCTATCTGAAAATATGATCTATAGATGTCCTGTTGTATTGCTTCCTCACTCCAGTGTACTCACAGGAAGAAACATTTCTTGTTTGTTTGTTTTTACTTGTTAAAAAAGACACAACAATCTGGAAAAGCTTCTAAAAGAGAAAATATATTGCAAATTGAATGTCTCCTCCACTTTCCTAATTTTTGGTGAGAAGTCAGAAGATTGGTGACTGTAAAAATCAACTAATTTGAATTTGCTGTGGCTTGATTCTATATGCAAACTCTGTAGAATTTGCATCTCTTTATTGACAAGGAAGATCTCTGGTATGTTTAGCGTTTGGGACAGCACAGAAATATTGGTATTTTCACATGTTACAGAATTACAGAAGCAGAGAGTATTCTGAACTGAAAGGGAGCCACAATGATCATTGAGTCCAATGCTTAGCCCTGCACAGGAACATCCCCAAGAGTAACACCATATGCCTGAGAGTATCAGCCAAATACTACTTGAACTCTGTCAGACTCGGTGCTATGACCATTTCTGTGGAAAGCCTGCTCCAGAACAACCCATCCACCCTCTTAGTGAAGAGAAAAGAATGTGATTCTGCAACTTCACCTTTGTTAGGTAGCACTGGTTTGAATAAATTAGGATATTGTACTTATGTTCACAGTCTCCTGTTTCTGTTGAATAGTAATGTTTTTATATTTTTCTTTAATGGGAAATGAGAATTGCCCAGGATTTCCATTGCAAACAAAAATGACACCCATTTTGACAGGCATTTAGAGTCTTTTAAATATCTGTATCTAAGATACTTTCACAAACTGATTAAGTTTGTGACAAAGCACAGATCTGAACCAGCCTCTCAGATCCTAGCTTGCTGATTTTAACATTTGATGGGTTTTAATCTCAAACTGGATTAATAATAGAAATAATATCAGGTTCTCTAAGTGTGTGTATATATATATATTATGCTTTACTACTACCATTAGATTTAAATGGTTCACCATACCTATGCAGAAAATCACATCCATTGTTTATTGAAAGCATTTTCATTTTAAGGGAATAATAACTGAGATAATTCCTGGGTTTTCTTTCAGAGTTGCAGGTCATATCTTTTTGACTTTTTTTTTTTCCTTTTGTCAATACAACCGTTGCAATGACATGGTCTTTGATGATCTACCTGCATACTTATAAAATGTAAAAGCACGTATTTCTAAAATAAAATTGTATTATGCCCAGAGATGCCAGATACAATTATCAATGATCTGAACACAAGTAGCTAAAGGAAATATTTGATCTTAAGAAACACAGATCAAGGATATGTTACATATCTGGTACTACCTATCTATTCTAAGCTAGCTATGATTGACACCGATGAAATTGCTGGAGGCTTATTTCATTGATACTTTCAGGAAGCAGTTTCTGCTAGATCATGTAAAGCTGAAGTTAAATAAAAAAATCATTTGTAAATATAAGGGAAAATAATTTTCAAAGTCTTAAGATCTAATCATTTAATAGATACAAATATATTTAGAAGTCATTCAGGTGCATTTCAATGAATTGAAGCTTACATAAGTTTTCACTGTAGCTTGTTTCTGCTATTTCATATGGGTTCTGCATTGTCCTAGTTTTTCTGTCATCATCACACTTGACAGATAATAGCATCCCATTTAATTTATAATTATTGTTTGTAATCCTGTTTAGACAGTTTAATTATTTTTGTTCATTGATTTAATATTTTCAAAGCACTTCAGAATTAATGGAAAGCATGAAGTATAAAGTGGCAGTAGTAAAATCATGACAGGTGAGCAAACTGAGACAGGAAAGTCACTTGGTTTTGCCAAATTAGGACTGGAGCATTATTTTTTCCAACCTTGTTTTTGGGCCACTAGACCAAATAATCTCTCTCCCTTATTTTGCTTAATGAAGATGCAAAATTAGAATTTGCCTAAGTTAGCAGTAGTCTAGAAGTTCTTTTCAGAAGAAACAGATGAGAACAATTTATTTATTTCACATATTAACAATAGCTACAAATGAAAAAGGAGCAGATCCAAAATGCATTTTAGGCAATTAGAAGCCATTTTTTTTCACAGATCTGATTGAGTTGGGAATGAAAGTCTTAATGCAATTTCGATCACCTTTTATGGTTCTGTAAGTGAAATGCTTTTAGAAATGTACATTCTGCACAGGATGTTTTGACCTATTTTTAAATCCTTACCTCTGGGGATGTCAATGAATACATAACTATTTAATATTGAATGTTTTTAGATTATAGTCTCTAACGAGTAGATAGCTATAAGAGTAACTAAATCGTCCTTTCTGCTAATAATAGAGGAATTAGCTTTGTTAAAAAGGGGAATATACTGCTTGAATTTATTCCAGTATTTTTTTACAAAATATTTTTCAACAGAAAAGCCCTTCTGATGAAAACCCCGCAAAACCTTACAACACAGCCTAATGTACTATTTTTGTATGTTTGTGAGTTATCTCATTTAAAGTCATGTCAGGCAACCACATTTCATTTTAAGACATCTAATTATTTGAAAAATATATTACCATTGCAAAAAACCCATAATTTTTGCAAACTTGTCTGTACAATATGCAGAAGGTTATGTCTTAAGTAGAACTTCACTTATAGTTAATTTTTTTTCTAGATCAAGACTATTTTATACTCCATGTTGCTTATAAAATAACAGATGTCTCAATTTAATATATTATCAATCTGGGGCTACAAATGTCAGTTGTCAGCCCACAGGCTTCTAGCCCCCAGATTCATCATCCTCCAAGTAAACCACAACACTGGATACTGCAAAGTGATAGATACTCAGAGCTTATAAAAACTTCCTCCTCTGGTGGTAGCATCACCACCATAAGCAGTTCCCATCCCTCCTTCCTGGTGAGAAGTTCTGCTCCATCGATAGCACTGAATACCAAATGAACTGTGTTTGTTCCTGATTCTGACTGAGTGCATGAAAACAGTCTCTTGTGTAGGAAATGAGAATAATAATCAATGTTTTACCACTTCAGATCAATTACTAGCTATATTTATGAGGCAAATTTAACAATCCTTTCAAGATGTAAACTATTAAAGTAACCTCCTTGTGGCACACACTTTTCTCAAATGCACACCATGACAGCAGACTAAAAATTATTTAGATAACATCAGTGGAAACTTCACATGAAGGTTGAAAAAGGAATTCCAAGTCTGGTTTCTTTTTTTTTTTTAACTCTTCTATTATTAGATCATTCTTTACAAAGAAGTGGAATTTTCTTGATAGAATTGCACCTCACAGTTCTTATTTTGGCATGCATAGATATTGCCAGACATCTGCTGCTGAGTCTTCATCTGATAAAAAGTCTTCTATATTTTTTCAGAATTATGTGGAATTTGGTGACAAATATAAAGGACATAAAAAATTCAATGAAACATAGCTTCAGACAACTTTCATAGTTTTTCCAAGTTACAGTGGTGTATTCATGAAATCTAAGAGAAAAGCTTTAAACTCATAAAACTGGGTGTTTTAGTTTTGATATTTTACAACATGTGTCCTGTGAAGGGCCAAAAATCTGGGTTTAGTCTGGTATATTTATGAGGTTTTTTATTTGTTATAAACCCCCAATTTTAAGGATGGATTCATGGAATCATGGCTGAATGTTACCTTTTCTAAGACTTAGAGAAAGGGACTAGTACTTGTGTTGCCTCATCCAGGACATTATTTCCCACCTAGGCACAGTTTGCTTACTTCCATGCCACCATGAGCATGCATGCTGACTCCCTTGCTGGTCCCAGGTCAGTCTATAATCACAGTGGAGTCCAGACTTCTGCTGTATGCCAGTCAGGTTTGTCATCTGTTGTACAACGTAAGTAAAGCATATGATCTCACTGTTGTAAACTTTAGAAAGAAAAGGTAGTTTAGCTTTTTTTGAATGTCACTTTCCATTGCAGTTTTCCTTACTGCCTACCAAAGAAGATTTGGCGTCCATGGCTTTCTTGGTTCTGGCCAGGACAGGGTTGATTCTTGCAATATCTAGGAGAGGGTATGGTTAGGATTCAGACATTATTCTGTAATTTGGCTACTAAATAGTGTGCTGGGTATTTTCCAGGTATTTTGGGGGGTTCCATTGTGAGCAATCAGGTGTGAATCATTCACTTTTTTTGTTGTACATTCTGTTATTAATATTGTTGCTGTTACAGTTTATTGTATTATCTCATTGCTGTTTCCTCTCATCTCAACCCATAGTCTTTATCTTTTATGCCTCTAATTCTCCTCTTCATCTCACTGCAGGCAGAGGAGAAGGAGAAGGAGGAGGAGGAGAGAGTGAACGAGCCGTGTGCGGTTTGGAGTGGTTCAGTGAGAATACCAAATTGGGGAACACTATTCTTAAACCATGACACCAGGCTAAAGAATAAAAGTATTATTAGATATGGAGTTATGTTCTTCACTTCTATATCAAAGGGACTATTTAATCCATTATCTATAGGTCTTAGACTGTTTTGAGGATTAATAGTTCTTTAAAAGTCAAATTTTAAAAATGTTTACAAGGGCTGTATGCAACCAGGATGTGGATGAGAACAAAGGCTTTGCAGCTAATGGGAAAAATCATGAGATTAGCAGAAGCTAATGACATTTCCTCCTGTTAAATAAAAGTACCACTCTATAGACACCTGTAAGTGTCAACATATATTATAAAACAAAGTGCATATGTGCATTTGGAAGGCTTACAAAAACACTGACATTTTAAAGATTTATAATTTTGTTTTGGTCAGTTAGGAGGTTTTGATCTCCTGGAGCCAGAAGCCTTTTGCTGGAGTCACACTGCTAACGAGAAATTCTCCCTTTCTCAGACCAAATCTAAGATAAAAAAACCTCGCAGATCATCATTGTGAGACAAGGGTTTAGCACTAGGAGCAGGCAGAGACCAGATGCAGGTGCTGCAACTACAGTGATAATTTGGGGAATGTTGACGTGCTACTCCTAAGATTAATGCTGCTTCTTCTGCAAGGTGACAGCATGAACGAATTACTGACACAAAAGCACACTTGCATGACAAAACCTGCTAGAATGGTACTTTCTGCACAAACCTTACAGACAGAACTAGGATGTGTGGTGCAATAAAATGCTTCACGGCACATTTGTAGCTGGTCTGATGTTGCAATTATATATATGTGATCAAGCATTCCCTTGGTTCTAACTTTTAAGTTTCACTTTCCTCATGCTCATTCTTTTTTTTCTGAATACAGTTGCACACATTCAGATAATAAAATGTGCCTTTCCAGTATATTTTGTAAGAAGTACAAGATCCCAACTCCCCTTCCAAATTGCAGGTTGTCTGTGCACAATTTCCACCAAGTAAAATCAACCTTACCCTCTTCACTATGAGGCTGAACAGCATGTTGGCATAAGCTCACTTAATACAAAGAAAAATTATGTTCACTGACATATTTTTTAGATTATTCTTCAGATAACTGAAATTTATGCTCTTCTGTCATACCACGCCTTTAAAAAAATTAAAATAGCTACTGTGCTACATTATTACCATTTTTAACTGAGTATGTCTCTGTAATTCCCTTCTAACTGTATCACTCATTTGATGCCAATACTTTAATAAGGAACAAAACTCTGGTATTATATCAAGCTTAATTATATGCATACTACTGGGATAAACGCAAAAACAACTGTAGTAATGAAATAATAAAACCCCCACATATCCTTCTGTGACAAAGGAAGTAGCACTACTGCATAGCTTAAGAATCATCTCTCCTTACTTGTGAGAGATTTTCAGAGATTTAATAGTAGCAGTAGAATAAGGATGAAGTTAAGACCGAGTACTACAGCAAATTTTCAAAAGCCTATCAATTGTTGCTTAAGGCTAAGGAGAAAGCACACATAAAAGAGTTGAGGGGAAAAAAGTGTTCCCCAAGATTTGCAACTTAAAAATTTGTCACACAATATTGATTACTTCCAAGGAAATGCCAAGAATTTAAACTTATTTCACTTTTCAGACAAAGCATTTGAAAAATAATTATTTTCAAATCTCCTTCCCAAGTTTTTTGAGTTTGCCAATACCTAACAAGGAATCCAAAAGTTCTGTGATCGTTATTTCTTTAAAGCTGAAAAAGGAATAGTATTTTCCTGACCTCAGGTGCCAGGGATCTACATGATGTACATCAATGTATGAACAAGATATAGTAATACAAAGCCTTCACCAAAATGTTTGGCAGTTATTCATGGCCCCAGACCTGCCTAAAGACATGTACCACAAAATTATAAGCCCTTTTTTACAGCTTCAGCTGTAGCTAAATTCAAAATTAATTAGGTCAATCCTTTAGTATACAATCTGCCACTAAATTAATCTGAATGCAATGTTAACATTTTTTCATTACAGGATAAACTCCCTTGAAATAATTAAATTATCTTGTACTTAAAAGTTTCCAGTGTTAAAATTTGTTCTATACTTGAATAAGGTCTTTCATAGTGAGATGTTTTTCCATTCATGGGGCTTCTTTTTTCTATCTAAGAACTAAAACTAAATATATAATTTTATCATTTGATCTCAGAGTAATCAAGAAGTGATGCTATTAGGATGTCTTTAGTGACACTAAAATTAATGGACTGGACACTGTCTTCTCAGGAATTAATTATAACATTTGCTCCATATTTCATTCGTGTCTTTTCTCTGAGTATAATACAGCGATATTCTTTATCCCAGTTGACTTTGCCTCATGCAGAACTTAAAAGAATTAACCACATAAATTTCAATGGCACTGTGAGCTCGGCTTAGTGAATAATATGGAATTTTCAGGAAGTTCTTAATAATATCCTACACAGAATTGGTTGAAAATGCAGCAGGAATATATTCTAGACATGTGGTTTGGTATTGTCCTTTTGTCATTTTCGGAAATGCTTGATTCTATATGAGTCTGATAATATGCGCCAATCTGCAAAGCCCAAAGGCAACTCTCTGAAGGAAATGGTTTACCAAAGACCACTCTAATTTCCTAGAAAAGTAAAGGATTAGAGAAAAAGAACAAGCTGCTAAGGGAATTCAAAGAATTAACCATTCTATGCAAATTCAGACATTCACTGTGAATGAAAATCTATAAAGTATTGTAAAATCAGCAAATCATTTCATGCTAGCCGCAGAGATGTGATGAGACTGTCCTGGTGTTTTGACAGCTTTTTTTTTTCTCTCTATATAATGTTCTTTAACATTTTGAAGTCTGTGTCTTGCATTTCAGTACCAAGGATGTTTTCATTTTCTAAAATCAGGAGCTTTGCTTTTATATGTTTCTGCTAAGTCCTCTATTTATAGGTTGATATTTTCATCCAGCTTCATGAGGTTTTTAAGAATCATGATATGTTCAAGCCAAAACAAAGCCACTTGCCACTGACACCAGCCATGGAGCTGAAACATGGCTGTTGATGCTTTTATGACCACTTTATTCTACTTTGCTCTTGCTCCAGAACTGCTGTCACAAATTCAGCCTCTGTGTTGTCACTAAGAAATTCCATTTCTGTCAGCATAGCAGCCTTGTACTGATCTCATCACCGTAATCTCTGGCTGTTCTCCAGTAGTGACTGAAACAGCATGACGCATATCTGTGACATGGAGTTTGTTTCCTTTCCTGTTGTTTGGAGGGGGAAAGGGTGGGAGCAAAGTAAGTTTTTGATCTCTATTTGTGTATATAAATCACTTTAATCACATACTATATGACATGCTGTGTATATACTGGTCTTAGGATGCCTGACTCAAGCCGTAAAACTGCCTTGACCTTGGCATTTACAATATGCTATATTGCTTTTTACAAAAGAAAATATTCCAGCTTTGACACATTTTGAAATGATCTGCAATCTTTTTTCCTAGATTCCACTCTGTGCAATGATGACAGCTCTGCCCTATTAATTAATCAGAGTAACTCTACTAAAACCAGCCCTTAGAAATGTTATGGGCAACCAGGAAAAAGCAGAAGGCTTTGCCCAGTTTTAGAGTGGATGCAGAAATCTGCTTCCCTGCTCTGATTCACTGTCAACAGTTCTAAAATTACAGGCAGACACTTTTCAAAACAAAGTTGAACTTATACATGGTTATTGTTAATATTCTGCTTGTTTCCCTGAGAACAATGGTTTTGCTAAAACTTGCAAAGTTTTGCAATAATTTAGGCCAGTACAGAACACATTCAAAATGGAGTACGTTACTCAGGTTTTAAGAAAAGTTCACTATACTTCAGAAAAATGTTGTTAATACTCTCTCTGCCCACATACAGTATGCTTCTCAAATAAGACTAGAAACATAGTGAAAAATTTCAGGGAGATGATATGAACTTGTTTCAATAAGCAAGGACTGAAATGTTCAGGGGCCTTTTGCCTCTCAAAATACATTTACTGCAATTAGGAAACTTCAGAAATGAAGGTGTTCATCTGATTAAAAATCTCAATCACAAGTCACTGTCTGTCCTCTTCAATAATCTGTGCAAAGGTGGCCACAAACTCAGATGCGTTCTTACTACACTATTCAGAAAAGATAGTGTAGGTTGATTTAATGTCTCCTTATTTTAGGTAATGGGAATAGTTAACTTGCCATACTGGTAATGGTAAAAGACTATATTGCGAGACTTTTTTTCAAGTATTCAATTGATATGAGGGATAGAGAGCATCTATCTTGGATGTGAAGTTGGCTACAAATCAGAAATAACTAAGTATGTCTTTCCATATACTGCCATACTTTGTCAAATCCCCAAAGCAACATATTTAGGGATGTAAAGTGTGAAGGTGAGCTCTTTGCCCTTCTTTTCCAGGACCATAACTGTTCTTAAGCTGTGAACAAAATGGTTGTATAGTTTTAGCTCAGTTTGCACATTCACTGTGCTCTCTCATTTTAGTTATCATGGTGTCCTAAGACAACATGTACAGCAGTGAAGCTCTAGGCTAGAGTGTTTGGGGCTGTTGAAGGTGAATTGGGCATCAGCCATGTTGATCAGAGAGGCAGAGTCAACAGGCAAATTATCTCATTTGGTTTTCCTAGAATCTTCTCCTCAGAGAACAATTAGAACAAAGAACAAAACACAGAATTCAGTCATGAAGAACATTTCCATCTCTTTTGTTCTATGACTTTGTAAGTCTTCACAAAATGATATCAATTTCTTTTTGTTGCCAAGGTTGTTAGTATAACTGCACAGTCTGAGGTGGAGAGGTGGGGGAAAGTTCTATACCTACTATTTGCTGGTGGGTTTTTGTCAGAGGAAAGAAAACATAGAGTCGGGGCACTGGAAAAGGCTGCAGGACAATAAAGAGCCACCAGAACTGAATAACTCCTATTATCCTTATCTATCTGTGGAAAGAAGCTTCAACAGCTTGGTGCTCCCTGCTTCTTAAGCAGTACAGTGGGCAGTCTTTTCAACATGCCAACTTGGAACCAACCCCAGCCGTGGTCACTTCTGGATAGTACCAAGTTCTTATGACAGCCAAAAGTATATAAAGATGCTTTGTTAAAATTTACCTAGCCCTTTGATCTTGAAAAAGCTGAGCATTCTCAGTTAAGATTTAGAAGCTTTATTTCTTTAAGGGATCTTGAAAGGGTTCACTTTCTCTTACAGTTTGCTGTCTAAGTGGAGACAAAATTTGCCATGGTGTGCTGGAGTGATTGCTCATCCAGAGGAGAGTTTGTGTAATTTGTCAGGGTTTTTTGGTGAGATACAGAAGCAATGCTTGCTGTCCACCTACAACATAGTACTTGAGAGAATTTCCTATGAAATTGTGAAGAGAGTTGGAGGTATAGATCTATAATCTATTATTACTGAAAAAACTAGATTATCATGCAGTTGGGAATTCTGCTTCACAATGCATTGTTGCCTTAGGCCACATGGGAAGGATGAGCTGATCCTAAGCCTCTCTACTTCGGGGACATATGCTCTTTTCCTGGAGGGCTCTAGTGAGCTCAGTGCAGCTGACCAGAGTGGAAGTAAGGTGCTTGGATCATACAAAGGGGATCCATGGCAAATTCTTGCAGTGCACTGAAGGTGCACCAGTAAATTTTAAGATTCTGTTAATCTGACTATAAAATGGAGAAGAGATGTGTATCTCCAACATCAGTCTTCACTACACTTGCCAAGATGCTGTTCTGTACTGGTGGTCCAAAATGCATCAAATACCTGGGAATTCTTTTTAGTAAAACTATCATCTTCTCTCATTCTTTGAAGTATTTGAACCTCTGCTGAAATTTAATATCCATCACCCTAAAAGAAAAAGCCTGAAGCTGAGAGAAAGTATGGAAAATTTCAGTGTGAAAAGTTGACTTAAGGCAAAGCCATAAGCTACTAAAAGCTGGGATTTCTTAGTGGAATGTACTAGGCAGCTTCAAATACAAATTTCTACTAATATCCAGTACCAGAGAAAGTCACTTTCACTTTACTTTCAGTAGGTTATTAACGATACAGATTTTTTTTGTTAGAATTTCCTGTTGAGGTGGCAGTACAGAAAGGCAATGCTTTAATTACTCAACCTGTGCTACAACTGAAAAATATAACTTTTAATTAGAAGTTGACAGTTTCATAACAAAATACCATAGCAGTATTGTTCTTGACAGGTAGTAACCTATGGGCTAAAATATTAGCTGTTTCACACAGCTCTCTGCTTAACTATTGTTTATAGAAGTTGCTTTGACTTCGGTGCAGAAACATCAGTTAACTTTGCATCTGATTGGAAATGTCGATTGGAGCATCTTTCAGAATTGTAAAACGGCTTTTATAAAGTGGTCTTTTTTCCTGATACTTTTGTTTGGGAAGAAAGCTAGGCAGCTTGCTGTTAGGTGTTTGCAGTGGAAAAGGAAAGACTGCTTGATAGGTTTAAAAAGTCACGCTTTACAGAGTAGTTAAAGCTGTTTGATAGTACCGCTTAAATGTTCTGCTTTATTGGATGACACGCTGAAGAACAGAAAGACTATCAAAATAAAACTATTTTAATATATACTCTTTTCCCCACCTATTTAATAATCCAAGGTCAAACATGCATTTTAATCACAAACCCTCTGAACTTTTCTGCTGGGTCAGGGAAAATAGAACAAATTTTGTGTTCTTTTCAATGCATTTGTCAGTCTACATACTGAAAGTGCATTACATAGCCGTGTTAGCAAAGGCAAAGCTTTTCCTTGATTATCTAGGGAAATTGCCTTTGGACAAAAGCCATGCTTTTGAATGGGAATATTAGACTTTGTAAAAATAATAGAGTTGTGAATTTCAGTACTATCTCAAAGCTTTCTCTCACATTTCCATTTATTAAAACATTTCTGGACAATATAAAGTGATGTCACATTCTGGTTTTAGGTTTATATTTCTACATATTCAATAAGATCATAGAGCAGCTTTCCACCCGCTTTTGTCAAAGTCTGATTCTTTATACAAGTTTGATTTTTTTAATCATATGTTCATGGAAACCTCAGTTCTAATCAGCCTGACAAATAGTTCGGAATCCACAAATTTCTTTAAAAGGTTGTGTTGTTCAGGATGAAATAAGAACGTTAAACTGTTTATTGATGATTACATGCTATTCCTCAGAAAAGTTTTCATTCTTTGAAGCTCTTGCTGTAGTCCTTCCTATCAATCAATAAATATGGCAAGTTTCTTGAATTGCAGCTAAAGGGTTCATAAGAAGAGGTTTTCTTTTGGTATATTTTAGTATCTTCCATATTGATATTGCTATTACTTTTACTATTATTATAACCATATATTTCAAATCTGGTTTTTTGTTTGTCCTTCATTACCAATCACTAATTCACAGTGACTGGAAAAAAATTACTATATTTAGAAAAATAAATTTTCCCCTCCAGTTTTTCTCAGATATATGGGCGTGTTTTTGTCAATGATAATATTTCTGCCTTAGTGCTTATTCCTACATATTGATTGCAATGCATCATTTACATATAGAGGAACTATTGATTATACATAAAAAGGTTATTTATTTGACGTTAAAATTATCTTTAAAATGAACAGAGAACAAAGATTATTTTTTGAACTTGTAAAATAATTTAAAATACAGTCTTTCAAATCCATTTCCTATGCTACTTCTAAGGTTTGTTATAAAAACCTCTGAAATTTTGGGGTTTTTTTCTCCTTTAATTTTCACAGTCACTTGGCAGTAGGGGAGAATTATTCCCCTTTGCAACTCACATGATTCTTCATTTATGCTGCAACTAAAGCACTAGTCCAGAAAATTGCTGAACACTGCCTTTTTTCCTATTGGGCTCAAAATATCCTCATGTCCTTTCTTGAATATAGGTCAAATTTTGTATGCATTTATAGATTGAAATATATATAACCACTAGAATACATTTTAGTATGAAACTGCATGATTGTTTAATGCAATAAAATAATTAAAACAAAATATCTACATGAGAAATAATTTGGTCTCTATAGAAAGGAAAATGAAACAGTGTTGAGGATTTATTTTTGTGGTCTATATACAGTGCCTCAAAGCCCAGTAGATTCATCTGAGTTCACCATAGTTTCAGAATAAATCCAATGAATTGCAGAAATAATTATGGACCGCATCCATAAGTCTTCCCTGCAGCTGGATTTATAATTAGCTTGTTAGTCCTCCTACAGCTTAAGAGAAATGACCTTTTTAGAGTCAAGGTATCCTTTCTTTTGATAGCATCAGAGTCATGACAGTAAAAAATTATACTACTTTGTTTATTTGAGTTGCAGTCAATTACACCTTTACTTCTAACATGGCAAGATTATTTTTAAAGTCTAGTTATTAGAGAGCATTTTTATCAGAATTTTATCACCCAAGAGAGAAAGTACAGTGCATATCACATCTGCTATCTTAGGCAGACATTCACCCCACTAGGTTTTTGTTTGTAAATGTGCAAGCATTTCACCTAAATATCAAAAGGAACTGTATCAGTGAAGAAAAGAGGATTAGCTACATCAGAAAAACAATACTAATCTGTTAGCAATTTTGCTTTTTAAGGAACTCTCTGGAAACTTTCTCCAGCATCTTTAACTGTTGCAGATGTCCAGTNAGTGTCAGGAGCAAGACACTCTTCATTTTGTTTTAACTTTTTGTTTTTTCCCCCCAAATACATTGATATATTTTTTTTCCCAGTTATTAATGTTCCTGAAATTGCAGACCAAAACAAGAGCAACAACTAGGAGGATGAAGAGATACAGGCTGCAGATGGACTCAACATTTTTCCGTGTACTTAGAGAATTTGGGTTATTCTCAAAGGGCTTACACATATCAAAAGACAATCCAACTGAGATTCTGTCCTTTTTT
>VWZD01000524.1:63681-108456 GCA_013396695.1 Sakesphorus luctuosus | reverse complement strand
TATAAAATCTGTTATAAAAATGTGCTATGGTCAGAGAGTGAAATAAGCAAGGTACTTAGGACTCCAACAAACCTCAGCCTGACCTGTAGTCTAGCGCAAATTGGCAAAAGTTAGGCATAAGCCTAAATGTCCTGCAGAACTAGTGTCAGGAGCAAGACACTCTTCATTTTGTTTTAACNGAAAAGAATCAGTTTTTAAAAATTCTTGTATCAGGGTTTATTCAAAATACAGAAAAAAGAAGTCACAATTACTATGCCTTGGGGGGAAAAAAAGTCATGCAGAACATTGCTTAACATAATGGAAAAATATTTAATAAGAATTCTATCTACTAGTGCAAAATAAAATATAAAATGTCTGTCTTAGCTTCATGAGACCTGTTTGAATGGTGAACAATGCTTTCCTAAAGAAAGGAAATGTTTTTTCCAGTGGTTGCACAAACAGAATAAACCAGAAAAAGAACATTATTTTATATGAATGATCAATCTCTTCATGGCCCTTGAGGTTCATTTTGTAACAGATTTCTGCAGGGCTACACCACTGAGTCTGTGATGCATGTAATAGAATCAGAGAACTCCAATACAATTCCAGACTGGGAGGATCTCTGTTTATCTCCAAGCTCACTTTTTCTAACATTAGGTCTAGATTTAATGGCCCTAGCAACTTTCAAAAGACCAATAAGCTGGTCTTTGAAAACAGGTTTTTACCTATAGCTCTCTCTAGTAGCAATTATTGGTGGTATTTTACTTTAGGAAACTGATGAAAATTACAAAGATATATTACATAGAAAGCTTCTTAACATATAAGCATATTTCACTATTCTTGCTGTAATATTTCCCCCCAACTTCAAGTGCAGGAGAGTTTACACTCTGAAAGAAAACACCCTGAGTTGCATTAAATTGCCTTGAGCTGTAATAAAAAAGCTCTTTCTAGGTACCTCAGGGGAAGCTAAGTAGTGCTCCGTAGCTCCACAAATGAATGTATAAAGACATAATAGGTTTCTTTAAGCAGAGAGTTCAGCTCCACTCCACTGCTTGTTCTTATCCTTTCCCACACAGACTCCTTCAGTATTCACAAAAATTTCACAGAACATGTAGATGCTCAGAACCATAAAAGACAAATTCCTCTGTAAAGGGAAACCTTACCTTATTTTCTTCTAGCTGTTGCCCAAAATTCCAACAGAAATGAACACTTTCTGGAAATTAATAAAGCTTGCCTTTGTTCTAAAATCAACTCTTTTAAACCTTAACCTTGGAGCGATGAATTGTGCAATCTATATGACAATGTAAAACATAAATGTCAGTTGTTCTGACCTGCCTGCATGCAAGGCAGACTTCTAAGTGTGTGGTAAAGAAATAACATGAACAGATTCTTGGAGAACAGACAGAAAAATTTATCAACTATCAATAGCAAGAACATCAGCCTGTATTGCTAATAGAGTATTTACTCCTTAGTCTGCAATTTTCACCCTCAATAATTCTCACCATTTAACTGATTTATAAAAATTGCAAAACATCAGTAATAATTAAAAACCAATGCAATTTCACAATCAAAAATGTCCACTTTTATACTTAGCTATTTTTCATTTGATTAGAAAATGTCATTTTTCAACACCTGTTTAAAAACAAATTTGAGTTTTCAGAACAAGTTACAGAACTGACTGTACAGCCCTGGAAAGCAGATGAGGAAAAGGAGTGTAATGAAAATAGATTAAAAATCTTTGGGGATTTGATTTCAGATCTGTATCCAAACCTAATATTTGTCCTTGGGATAATTTGAGAGAACTCCGTCTGAAAATTAAAGGTATCCATGAACCTTGGAGATTTGTATCAGTTCATTGTTTCATTTGCACTTCCAAGATAAATTATACAAATGGAATTTAGTCTTATCAACACACTGTAATTAATGGCAGAGCTCAACTTTTGCTACAGACCTTGCCAGAGGATGCAGGCCATACCGCAGGACAGAGAGCACGATAAAGGCTCACTTAATTTTGCTGGTAATTGTCCAACAGGGTGTGGGACACATCTGAGGGAAAATTCCAGAGCGAAATAAGGCAGAGCTGGTGTCAAAGGCTAATGTTAGATTAAAAAAAAAACAACTACCAAGTATGTATAAATATACCTTTTTAAAAAAATTTCTGGGTGGGGAGTTAATCTACAAAATCAAGCAGAGAAACCACTACTGTATATCTCCATTTTAAAATCAATATTTGAAAGAAATAAAATTCATGTACTTAAAAACTTTGGGCTCCATAGTACAGTCTGCCCAATTATTTTCTCCCAAACTGGCACAACAGGAGCAACTTGTCAGAAAAGTTTTTACTGTTAATTTATAATGCTTTTAAGGATAATCACTAAACATCCAATTTAAAGACTGTAAGAATGTTCACCTAGCAAGACCCTGAATTTTTCTTGCTGGTCCTCAGCAGCAAAATACCAACCTCATAAAAAGATGGGGAGGGGAGAGGGGGAGAGGGGGAGAGGGGGTTTGGGTGGAAGGGACATATTACAATCATCTAGTCCTCCTGCCTAACCAGTTTAGGGCTGACCAAAGGTTAAAGCATAATGTTAAAGGCACCGTCCAAATGTCATAACCACTGACAGGCTTGGAGCATTGATCACCTCTCTAGGAAGCCTATTCCAGTGGTTAACCACTCTTTTGGTAAAGAAATGCTTCCTTAGCTTCTAAGTCTAAACCTCTCCTGGCACAGCTTTGAACCATTTTTGCTTTGAAATACTCTTGCACCCACTTCAGTGAAAGATACTGGCTGGCATCTGTCATCTTCAGGCACTCTGTGACTAAAGATAACTTCATACTAAATAGCAATAATTCTATGTGCAGAGGTTAAGATTCGTCTCACCTGTCTTTGGCTGACTAATCAAAGTTTGTCTAGTTTCTAGACCAAGTTGGCTGTTTAGACTTCTTTGTAAGGACTGAGTGCCACTTCGAGTGGATGAAACATCCCTCCTACCCAAATGAGTACCTGAAGCTGATTAGTTTTGCCTTAAGCAATTCACTGTCAGACAGCTGCAGCTGGTGACTCCTACTCAAAGTAATGCCAGGCTTTTACAGCATTAGACTGCAATAGATGAGATTATATGGATTTTAGGCAATATTTTGGAAAACCCAAAGAAAGACCTTAGAAGGAAACAGGAGGTTTCTCTCTTTGCCACCTGTAGAAGCTGGCATATTTCAGCCTTTCCTGTGCCACAAGTGATCAGGCTTAGAACTCACACAGCCATTATTATTCTTAAGCAATTCAGAGTTACATTAAATTATATGTATTTCCTATAAAGTTTCTGAGTCTGCCCTGCAAATTCAGATAAAAGGAAAAGATTTTTCTTTAAATCACTATAGACACCTGGGATAAAGGGACATACTGAACCAGGTTACTTAAGCAACACTGAAACAGAGAACAGTGGCATTTTTTTGAGAGCAAGTCTTTTGATTCCTAGAATTTGAAGCATCCTTCAGATATTTCCTTTCCTCCTTCCCACAGCTTTCAGGCTTATTCTGTGGAAAGGTCTGCTATACAGGTTAGTCTCTGTGAAGGTGGTCTTTGTATGCTCTGGATCACAACCTTCTGCGGTCAGAAGGTTTGCCCAGAAGCTTTTGCTAAAAGAGTGAAAGACAACAGAAAAGAAGGCACTATAGCAAATGAAAAAGTTGTGTTGACTTTTTTCCTTCTTTTTCACTTTTGCATTCTCTGAATGCTTATTATGTATCAGATTACAGACTGTGTTGGTGAGGGATTGTGTACTCCTCCCCGATTTTATTGTATGTAGCACTATCTGGCTCTGAGCAAGACTATACTTATAAAATGCATAATGCTTTTGTGTTCAGTAAGTGCTGCCACATCCCTGAATAAACAATACCTGCTTTGTGCCCAGACAGGTATACAGACGCTTGATGACGGAGAAATAAACCAGCTTTCCCCCCCCAAAGTTGAGAGCTAGATAACTCCTTCTTTCCCTTTCTTTGGCAGCAGCAGACCTTGATGACTAACTAGATCTTTCCATAATAACCAAGAAATGAACCATGATGCAGGTTTTTTTCAAGGAAATGAGTCATCATATTTTACAGAAGGATCTATCTTGGAGGTTGGCATGACCTCAGTTGAAGCTGAATTTATGGTATTGACCTTTCCTTCATTTTTTCAGTACTACAGACATCAACACTAATTTTGATGAGGTTCAGTGAGATGTGAGAGATTTACAGCCCAAAATGTCTGAAATAAAACCCAGGTCACACAGATTTAGAAGCCAAAATAAGTCAAAGTTGTGCTCTGGACGAACAACTTCAGACAAGGCTTAGGCTACAGTAAAATCTGAACTGGTAGCAGTTTTTGTGTTTTGCTGTGTCAGGTATTTGAAAGGAAGGGAGAAACAAGTTCCCAGCTATAGCTATTAAGCTGAGAAAATAAAAGGATTTTAAAGAATATCACCCTGAAATCCATGGGGAAAAAGTTCAGTCATTAGGTTTTTCTTTTCATCTTATTACTAAACTCTTTCAAAATAAAAAGTCTATTCTAACTTACGTCTGTGGCTTAAACTGTCCCCCAAAGGCTTATCAAAGGTGCAGCATGCTTCAGTCTTCTAGCACAGGCCACAAGAAGAAGAAAAAAATCAGAAAGTCAGATAGTGGATTCATTCTCTTTTTTGTTTAAACTTGTTAAAAAAGATCTCTGGACCTTTCCATCCCACAAAAACCAATAGAAGATGTAGACATGCATAGCCTTACTGTTCTATAACTGGAATTATCTCACCAACTAAGTAACATATTTTGCATTGATACAAATTTGGAAAATTTGTTTGTAACTTCCTCTGTGTTGGAAAGCTTTGGAAGGCATTAGTTGGCATTACATGGCAGAAAATCACACAATAAAATATAGGCTATGCCACATAAATGCTATAATAATGACTCTACTTTTTTCAGCATGAGAACTGTTCAACTACTGCTGGTGGTTGGATTTCTCCTGACTGCTAGGGGAATTGGGCCACATCCATTAGCAAAATAAAATTCTGCAAAAGGAAGCCATAACAATTAAAAACTCTTGGTTTGACAACAAGGGAAGTAAGAATCTGCTAAGATATCAGAATATCTTTTGATAGTACATTAGGCATGTAGTAATCTGTTTAAGGAAGAACGTTTCTAAAAAACATCTACTAATTGTTCTCCCCAACATGCTGTCATTGGCTCTTTTTCCCTCTGAAAATTCCTGCATATAGAATGTGGGTAGAGCATGATAAACTCTAATAAAATTCTTGATCAGGTGAGCTGAATTGCATGCAGAAATCTAAATGGGTCTGAGACGAATAAAAGTACTACTACATGGTACTTTAGGGCTGCCCAAACTGCTCTCCTGCTGTCTTAAAATCAGAAGTCTGCTATGTCTTTTTGAGAGTCTGAAAGGAGTCAGTGGAAAATGAACAGAACCAGCCAACATACCCTCCCTATCAAATATGAGACTTTAAAAAAATAAACAAATAGTGTGTATTTGTGTGCAACAACTAAAATTCATGTTAGTAGGTATTGTAGGAGTTCATTTCAATTCCTTGTGCAGCTCTATCGTGGTGAGATTCAGACAGAAGAGATTCCCATTGCCCAGCACTAGGAAATTAGGCTGAAGAATTTAATTCAGAGCTCTGTTCTCCACACACAACTGCAGTTGTTGAAGCATGGCTGAAACCTCTAAAGGGACACTCAGAGTGAGAGATTAACTTAGGTGATACAACTACACTATGGAAAGCTTGTGCAGGTACATACAGGACAGCCAAGCCAGCTATTTGAGCCCTTGAAGTCCTGGGCACCCTCAAGACTTGATTGCTTGTGCCTACATTTTTTTCACAGACAGCCTTGGAGAAGCCTCCGTTTCAGCAATAAACAGCAGAGGAATTTTCTAGGATGAAGCCCCTGCACCTTTGGACCATTTGATGTCAGATGCATAAAAGCCCTGTGAGAGCAGATGAGATGGATGAGGCTCATGCCTCATCCAGCATGTAAATACAACCTGAGTTGTCTTGTAAGGCATGTAGCATGACTTCAGTTTTCCCCAAGAGTGGCAAGGCATTTACAGGACTGGTTCTACAGTTGCCAGATCTGGCCACAAACTTGGTTTTGGGGCTGTTTAGCAGCAGAGTAGCTTCAGTCCTTCATTTCTCAATTCCATTTGATACCTAAGTAAATAAGGCTTCTAATTCTATTTTTTTTTCCCTAAAGATACATGAAGTAACTGACAACCACTATGATGTGCTTTGGCCTTTCATCAATGAATGATTTTCACTTATTGATCTGATTTTATAGTTCCAGACTGGTCATTTAAGTGAAATATCCATTCATGCTATCACACTACTAAAGGAAGTACTCACAGTCAGCACTCTGTCTTGCTGCATTAGCACAATAAATCCAGTTCAGTGGGTCATTTCTGGGTTTGAGAATCTGAGTCTGAATTGATCAGTGTTGGTGTTACTCAGTCTAATGCTTCATCTCCACTGAGATAACAAGAACATGCCAGTGCCTTTCAAACTGAGCATTTATGTTCTGCTCCTAGATTATGTTCTTTTTCTTCAGGAATGAGTCATTCCACAGTAACTCTGTGGTGCAGTTTGCCTTGCTTTCTACTGACATCTACCCTCAATGGCCCAAACCAAAGGTCAAGATTAAAAAAGAAAAAAAAACACATAAAATTCTTCTTTATTTCTATGACTTTTATGAGTAATTCATCAGCTAGGAGCACTGTTATACCAACATACCTAGCACAATTCATTTTGGCAGAGAAGTCTGTGCTTACAGGAATGCATCCGAACTTGAAACAAACAAACAATTAAGCAAAATATGCATACTGGTGTAAAAGTACTCTGGAGTAGGCTTTGGGCATGTTAAAACACATTAGGAAGAATTCTAGTGAGAGGTGCACCAAAGTCAGTGAGAATTGCTAATTAGAACTTTTCAGGGGTGACAAAAAAATAGGCAAGATATTACACGAAAATCATAAACCAAATGTAAATTTAGAAGTAAAATATGTGAAAAATAATGATAAAAAACCCCAAAGGAGTCAGTCTTTTCTTTTGCTACATTATGTTAACTACAGCTTGCAATTGTTATAAATGTCACTTGCAGGCTTCCAGCTGTTCTGGAATGGGTTTGTTTTTAAAGCACTGACAGAATAGAATAATTGTTTTGTAATGTTGAACTATATGGTGTGTTGGCTTTGTTTCTCCTTTTTAATGTATTTAACTGAATAATCAAATCGTGTTCATGCCTCAGATAACTACAATGTGATAGGAAATAGGAACTCACTTTAGGTATCTAAAAATTCATATTTACTTTAGTGACTTGTCTAAGCTGTATGTTTCTGTTGTGCAGGATGTATACTCCTATTCCTCTGACCAAGATAAAGCACTCATGAATCAATACTCATATGGTGTTTTAGCTATTGTTCAACAGTTATACTTCTAGTAAAAGAAAAAAAAATCACTCCTTATGTTTTTATACAGTGTTACCTACATTAGAATCTCTGACTTCTGCAATACATTTTGTTAATTAGTATAGCTCTTTCAAGTTGTATGTGTGGGTTTATGACCTTTGCTGATGCCATCCATAAATTCCCCTTTCCCCTTTATTGTTGTATAAACTGGGTGGCCTAAGGCTCTGATTCTCTTCTCATGTTGGTTTTATTTTGTGAAATAAATCTAATGTCTTCAGGGAAGTTACTTGTGATTTAAACCCACAGCAGAGGAAAGCCAAAGCTTCAGGTTATAGCAGTACAATCAAACACAATTGAATTGCAGTGACTTAACAAGCTGTCTCCTCTCAGCTGAGCCGCTACAAGGGTCCAGGAGCATGGTTTTAGTCCAATTAATTATGAAAGAGTATAACTTAGCTTAAATGAATGAATAAGGGTGAAAACAAGTGAAGACATCAGAATAAATAACTTTTCTAGGCTATGTAGTTCTTGACCATAAGCTGTAGCTTTGGTCCATAACCAAAAGCTGTGAACTGCACTCTGGGAGCCAGACAAGCCTGTTCCTCTCTGATGCCAGGCTCCTCCACTGCCACGTTATAGACTCCTATTTTACAGCCAGCAAAGGAAAGCATTCACTTTTAAACTGTGATTTATATGACCTGTATTATTAGATGATTACTTTTAGATGTGATGAATTGTGTCCTAGAACACATTAACTGTGTTAAATATAATTCTGGTAACTGTCCATGGAGAGAAAGCTGACTGATTTAAACAAAGAGTTATGCATTGCCACCTGTTGAATCCCACCTGAGTGTCATTTAAGCAGGTTTTATTTACTCAATATATTAACTGGGAGCATGTTTGCTTTGATCTCTTTTCTGGGCACTTGGGGTGGGATTTCTCACACCTAGTTTTATACATCTAAAATGTAATAATGGACAAGCAAAGAGAAGTTAAGCAAGATGTCTGGGATCCCTTTACAATCAAAGGAAAAAGTCCCTTGTAGAGGAAAATAAATTTTATTCCTTTATACATATAGGTTCTGCCCAGATAATGTAAGGCAGAGATACCATGCTCCAGAGGTATTTTTTTCTAAATTCACTTAAAATGATGATCTGGAAAATTGGGTCAGACAGAGACACTAAGGAAAACAAATTTCCCAGCATGCAGTAAATGAGAAGCAACACAGAACCAGAGAATCTGCTGAGTTGGAAGGGACCCACAAGGATCCTCAAGTCCCACCTCTAGCCCTGCACAGAACCATCACCGAGCGTCATGTCATATGCCTGAGACTATCATCTAAACGGTTATTGAACACTGTCAGGCTTGGTGCTGTGACCACTTGCCTGGGGAGTCTATTCCAGTGCCCAAACACCCTTTGGGTGAAGAACCTTTTGTAATATCCAACCTAAACTTCCCCTGACACAACTTCAGGCCATTCCCTTGGGTTCTATCACTGGCCACACAGAGAAGGGATCAGTGCTTGTTTCTCCTCTTCCCCTCACAAGGAAGCTGTAGACTGCAACGAGGTCTCCTTTCAGTCTCCTCTTCTCCAGGCTGAATAGACCAAGTAACCTCAGCTGCTACACTTTTGCTTTATTTGTCCTGCCTTTGCCTCTTCTCCTCTAGTGCAGATTTTTCTCTCTCCAGAAGTAGAATGGAGGACCATAACTTTTTCTCATTCAATGTAAAAATGAGAAGGTACATGCAGTTAGAAAAGTCTTTTCAGGTCAGGAAAACTGTTGTTGTAGTGATCCAACATGGCACTGTGAGGGTGATGAAAGATTGTGGTATCTTTGTGTCCTCCCTATAAATATCCACAATCCCCTTTCCCTTTCCAACTGTCTGATGGATGATGTGGTTTGTCCTAAGATAATAATTCCTGATGGGTATTTCAGGAGCAGCTGTCTGGATGCTCACATAGTGAATGCATTCCAGGGATGGGGGAGCTGTGATTTTTGTGATTGACTTTGGTATATGTCAACCCGCAAAAGAGTATAAAGTGCTATTGGAGACTGAGCCAATTGGTCTACCAAGGCTGCAGGAAGCTTCCAGGTCAATCCCCTTCCTGGCAGGGATGCCTGTAGTATACATCCAACCTGAAGATGGAAACCCCACACCTTTGGATAGGTGAATAAAAAGCAGGAAGGTCTGGTCAAATACAGAGATAAAATCACAAAGTAGTCATATAGGTGCTTTGTTGCTTTGCAATTGTGAATTCTGCAAAGTCAAAGACTGTAAACCTGTACATTTCTAGCTGAACCTGCTTATGTTACAACCCTTTAGATATAGACTGTTGACCAAATCCGAAACTCAGTGAACCAATTAGTGCCTAGACTTCTCTGAGAAGTTTAGGAAGCAAAACATGACACAACTAAACATGACTCACTAAACATGACTCAACAGGAGGGACCATGACCGGATTATACTATCATCCATTGTAGTAGATTATATAGTCACTATTTAGGTATTGCATTAATGATATTCAGATACTGTTGTAACAATAAACCTAATCATATCATCCACATAATCACTGAGACCTACTTCTTGTGCCTGACCGGGAACCTTCTCTTTACTACTCTGCTATAGGCACACAACATCAACCTGGAATACCCTGCTCAGTGTGGTGAACTACTTGTCCCGGTTAACGAGTCTTTCTCCTACATCCATCTAGAACTTATGGGGGAAGTAACAGCAAACTGGTAGCAAACAAGGTCAACCAAATAACTGACTTTACAAAGGGAAAAAGACATTGCAAGCCACAAAGTCCAAAATCAGTAAAAGAAATAGTACACATTTCTGCATCCTTTGCATAAGTAGCTTGCAAAGAAATTCAAGACCAGTATTTGTTTTTAAATTAATGACAACTCTTTAAATTTAAGCTTTATAGACTCATTAAATCAGTAACCAAGAACTGTGTGTTGTGAAAAGGGAATTTGAATTGTAACTTCACTTTCTAGTTTTCTCCATTGCAAATAGCTTTAGATACAGCAGTAAAACATCATAATTTAATCTTCTTTCCATCTTAGTTGTCTGTGTTCAGTAATCCAGAAAACACATTGTGCAGTTCTGTTTACCTGCCAGAGTAGAAATCATATTCTAGGGTTTTGTCTTGTCTAATTTATTACTTGAAAACATTTGAATAGACTCTAAGGAAAAATATGGGAAGATCAGAGTGAGAAAAACTATAATTAAAAAGAAAACAAATTTTTAAGTGGTTGTTTGTTTTAAGCAGAGAGATAAAGTCAGGTTATATTTGTGTGCATTTGCATTTTATAAGTGTATTTGCATTTTATATGTGTTTGTAAAGCACATAAGAAAAATGAAGCCTTTATGTTGATAGAGATTGATAAGACATTACTACTACACTCATGACATGAATAGTAGTAAAGTAGTATCAGCAAACCACAGTCTAGCAGAAGTAGTTTTGAATTAAATGACATGCAAATCTCTGATGGAGACTATGAATAGAAAAGGCAATCATTAAAGATGAGAAACTCTTTAATGGAGAGGCTCATAGGAGAAGTTTCCTCATATATCTTCTAACTGTCTGGTTTTCAGTGTTCATCTGTGGTAAATAAAGCTTTCTTTTTCCTAAATAAAATGCCATAGGTGCATTGTTCTCTTATTGGTAATAGTTAAGTATAAAAACAATGAAAGAGACCATAAACACCTCTGAAGAGCTGTGGCTCCCGCAGCGTACCTGTACATGCATGATTCCTTTTCAAAACATCATCCAGAGGTTTACACTTCTTATGCAATTTTAATTTCATTTGAATTCTATATATTCATTGTTTTCCACATTTTAGGATGTTTCCTGTAGCTAATAGCCAATCCACACCTTGACTCAAGGACTTCACACTTGTACATATTGACCTATTGCACCTTCATGTAGTTCAGCTCAGATATGCATTTCTTTCTGCCTTGCTGCATATCACATTGGGCCACAGACTTGAATTGCAGGTGCCTAAGGTTAGGCTAAGTCAAGGAGGTTTTTTGGGTCTGCTGTGATTAAATGTATTTCTTAAATAACTCTTTAAACATGTGGGAGTGCCTATTCCAGCAGATGTTATGGTGCTTTTCCAGTCCAGGAACAGAGAAGAGATTATACTAATACTCTCATTTTTCTCTGCAGAAAGCTATCAACTCACTACTGGCCTACATTTGCAGTTTACTATTCCCACTGCTCCTGTCACCAAGTAAACAGGTGTAGGCAAAACTCCCAAAACAGCTATTCCCTTTCTCTTCCTACCTAGTTGCTAGACAGAGAGAAAATTCTGCTTAGGGAAGACATAAGAAATTAATGAACTGCACAAAGTATCTTACTAGATACAAAGGCTACCTTCACATTTTCTTGGCTAGAGTTTTCTTACTGAAAAGCAGTAGAAGAAAATAAATCTTGTGACCCTGAATTATTGCTCTTGTTTGGGTTGATTTATTCCAGTGTACAACTATTAAAAGGATTTGTTGTGGTGGTCAGTTTTCAATTATGTTTGCAGAAGCTGCACCTTGTTCAAGAGGTAAAGTGTTTCAAAGTGTCCAGTGAACTCTGGAAAGTTACAGTGCACTCTTTGTGGTGCTGTTCTCCCTACGCTTTCTGCTGAGTAGTGTGCAATGGTGGATCTGCCAATTTATTCTTCTCGGCTTTCCTGCCTACTCACATAAATAATACATATAAGAGGAAGGCGGCTCCAACCCCTCAAGAATTACAGAGAAAAAGGTGTGCTTGTCTCAGAAAAGGATTTGGGAGTACAGCATTTGAAAAGCAATTACAGGATCTTTAAAAGAAAAAATAAATAATAAAAAGGACCCCGGTATTACTTTTGAAAAAGGACTCTGTGACCTAGACAAACTCCTAAACAGATAAAAGTAGAGGAAAGAGAAGCCAGTGATTCTGACTGTTTTACTGCTTTAATCCTGACAGCATCTTTCTCATTTCATCTAATAAAGACCTGGATTTTCTGCAAACGTTGCTCTTCTATCTTCAGTAAAAGTACAGATATAGAATATTAAAGCACATTTCTCTTAGGTTAAACTTTTCTCATAATGGGACAAAACGATGGTAAATGGAGACAAATGTGTTTGAGAAATAATAAACTTTAAACTCAAACTTTAATTGTCAGAAAAAGAATCATTCAAGACTTGACCCGCAAATAACAGCACTAAGCAGAGACAAGCATTACAGGTCGAGATATCTTACTGTAAGATGCACTCCCTCCCTTGCAGGTTTTGGTTATTTATTTAAAATACACATATCCAAACACACAGAAAACTAATACATACAGTAGACAGAGTCTAAAAACTTCAAGCAAAGTATAAGTCAGGCCCCTGAATCCAATTTACATTTGGAAAATAGTTGACAGTGTTTAGAATTGAAATCACAATTCAAAACCTTACAGATCCCATAAAGTCATGGTCATAGAAGGTGTTTGAAAGACTTGAACAGAAGTTTAGTATTTTACAGATAAGAGACAATCTACCTTGCAAAGGTCAGAATTATATAAAGCTTATGATCTTCATGTATGCTTATTTCTAGTTGTAGCTTATCCCAGGTCTTTAGTTGTTTGTTGCTTTTTTCCCTGACATTCCCGCCATTTCTCTTCAGTATTCCTGAATCCTACAACATTTTTCACTTTCAGATTTCATATGCTTTTTATCTTCTATATAAAAAAGACACTCTGCTAGTGAATCTAACTGCTCATTAACTCTCTTTCATGTCTTTTCCCACAAGTTGTCCTAAAGGTAGGTTTGAATTTCTTCTTGCTTACATTTACTGAACAAGCAGAGAAGAGGTGGAAGAGGAAGTTATATAATCCTAGACATGTAAAATAATATTACAAAGGCTTTTAGGTGTAACCATATGCTCTAGTCAGAGCTATGACAAAGTATGTCTGCTGCTGATGCAATGCTTCATTTTTACCAGAATCTACAGCAGAATTCCTCAAAATTTCTGTTAGGGAATGTAATTGGGATAGGGTTCACTGCATTGCATAAGGCACTACTCAAAGTGGTTTTTCTGTCCTGTTAAGACCTTCACATTCAACAAGCACCTTCCAGCAACTGCACACTAAATATGCTCAACTTTTTTCTCACGATGTGAAGGTTTCAGAATTACCCCTCTTTGCCTATATATACTTTAGACTGCTTTGTGTGGACATTAAAGCCTAGGTTTGTTTTCTTGGGCATGTGCTACCCTTAGAGGTATGTCACTTGAAGTTTACCAATTTGTTTAATCTGAATATGTTAGCCCCTGAGTTTAAGGGGTACTTTATTATAATACTCTCACTTTTCATTCAACACTTCAACTTTAAGAAAGGCTGGAAAATCCCTCAGAGCTCAAGATGTCAAACTGCACAAAAAGTAAACCAGAGTTCAAAACCAAATAGGATGTTATTTCACAAATATTAATTAAACAAGTAAACCAAAGAAGTAGATTTTATTAAGACTGCAATCAAGTACAATTTTAGTCTTCTATCATGAAGTAATAGGAATACTGAATACAATGTTGATCATCCCCCAAAATTCACATCTAAGCAAGCAGCACTCAATTGGAAGTTGAACAACTGAGCCTTCACCTTGAGCTCCTCTTTTCCTTTTTGAAAAACAAGCTCCCTCCTCACAACATCCATGCTTGTGCTTCACAAAATCCCTTAATAGCAACAGGTTGTTTGTGCTGGTTTAAAGGCAGGAGAAATGAACCCAACACAAAAGAGATTATAAATCAGAGTTACAATTCAATTAACAATATTACAATAAATGCAACGGCACAGAGAGAAAGTGGTTTTGACCCACAAAAGACAGAAGTATAACCCAGCACCCTGGGGCACAAACACAGTGCTTTTGTTAGCCCCTGTGCTGAACCCCACATGGTAACCCCAAGCCCAAAGCAAAAGGAAGTGAGAAACCTGTTTGTGCAGATGACAGTCAAAGTCTGGTCAAGAGTGGTGGTCACAGTCTTGTTGAGGTTCTGGTCCTCCTCTGGATCTGACAAGTGGTTCCCCAAGTCCCAAAACCCCCAAGATTATACCCCCTCAGGTGCAAGTGGGACCGCCCAGTACCTCCCCCAAGCTGGGGAATTAGATAATGAGTGATCTCACTCTGTGAGTCATAGGGTATTTGGAATCATTGATGGCCCATTAGCAGACATGACACCTCAGGGTGGGTGTGGAGGTGCAAATGACTTCCTGGAAGGGAGTTATCACAGCTCTTATCTCACAGGTGTCTTTCACATCCAGCTCACAGCCTGGAGGGCCAGGTGTGCCCTGGGCAGCTGCTGCAAATGGTCCATTGTTAACAGTTCTTGGGAAATGTCATAGAGGGTTTAGAATACACAGCTTTGGTCACACACACAGAGTAATGAATTGGTTCCAGCTTGCTGAACTAGGACATTGTTAAGCAGAATTGGCCCTAAATTGTGCTGCTTGAACAGTGAGACCAAGCTGGGAATGAAGCTATGGACATAAACTGACTATGGAAGCTGACTTGACAGGTGAGAGCCTGGAGCTCTGCTCCTGGGCCATGTACGTGATGCTAACATAGCTTTTAGTAATCTTGAGAAGAGAAAGGTAAGGTTTTTGTATTTTGCAAAGGGTGTTTATTATTCGATGTTTCAAATCTACATGAAACACATAGTGCTCGTTGTTTTCAGAAGCATGATTTTAGTTGACACACATATAATGACCAGCATGTCTGAATACTCTGAAGTTTCCGAACTGCCTTGTGTGAGACCATATTTTGTAAAGTCATCCTTCTCCCAGAGTTGTAGGTACCCATACTTCACCCCAAAATGCAATTAAAAAAAAGTAGAGAAATTCAAACTCTTTCAAATCTGGACCTTGAAATGCACTAAATGACCAAGAAAAAAACCAAGCAAGGCTTTATTTTATCTGTGTTCTGATATGCTGTTTTACAGGCAGGCTCAGAAAAGCAGAATAAGAGATTACAGAGGTTACTATGTCAACAGATGTATTTTAATACTATTCAATGTAGCTGCTTATAAAATCAAGTATTTTTTGTTAAAGAACAGGATTCAATTTTAGTACACTGAGAAATATATTTTTCTTTAAGATGTGGTAATGCTGAATATTATTATTGAAGAACCAAAATTGAATTTCAGTCCTGACTTCATATAGCTTTTATTGACATTGGTTTTCTTTATTGCTTTGGCAGTATCTTTTCATATACTGTTGTCATTTTGAGCTTCTCCCATAAGCAGTAATATTACTGTCATCTAGCTGAATCCTTTAGCAGGTGTGCATGAGCAAACCCCAAACATAACTTAGATGGAGATTCCCTATTGGGATGACTATGTAGTTATGTTTTGAGTAAATTCATCAAAAAAGAGAATTTAGTTTTTATTTAAATACTGAAGACAGTGGGAAATTTAAAGTCTTTTCAGTCTTAGATAAATGTGATGTCAAGATGGAATGTTAGCAACATAAATATCAAAATGTTTTGACTCAAGGTTTTATAAGTGGTCTTGGACTCTCTATTAGCCCAAACACTGTACAAGCCAGATGCTGGTGAACTACACCATGGACATGCATCTTCTTTTACGAGGGGTTTATGAGTCATGTCCTCAGGCCCATGGGGCACCTTGGTCTCCCTGTGACTGGCAACAGGTCTCCCTGTGAAATGGGACACATCCTGTCATAGATGACTGAGGTTGGAAGGGATCTCTGGAGGTCATCTCCTGCAAAGGGAGACAGCAGGGAGTCTGAAATAGCATGATCCACTTTCACTGAAGTGGACACACTCTGTCTCCTTTCTCCTTTTCAAATTTCATTATTTCTGTATCAAAGATTTCAAATTTCTAAAAGCTAAGACAGGTTTTGCTTCTGTTTTCCTCTTCTTGTATCATTCCTAGGGATATTCTTTCATCTTAATTTGAATGCAAGCATTTTTTTAAACTTAAAAATCTTTTGTGAAATGAAATCACTAAACCTTGCTCCTAAATATTTTACCTCAGGTGTAGTGGATTATTTTTTTCTAATACATGACTAAATAATTCCTTTGAATATTTACAAGAGAGAGTAGTTCATAGATATCTATGAAGCTGTTATTCTTTAGGCAACTGTGTTGTGGGTTTTGGGGTTTTATTTTCCTTTTAATTCTTTCAGGACTTGTAAGATCATTGGCCACAGAGAGATTCTCCTTCTCTCTCATCTTTGTGACCCATTCAATTACTTTCATTTTTAAGTAGACGGGAGGGGGGGCGGTGTCGGGGAGGGGATCTTAATTTTACTCTGCTAGAAGGCCAAGGGGGTGATGTTTCCTTGGGGGCAAAAAGTGCACCAGTCACACACTGTCTCTGGAAAGCAGGTGTTGCTGAGCTGTTGCAAAGCTGCAGTTTGGCTCCTACCAAAAATTCCTGTTAGCATCCACCCTATGGACAAGGAATTTTTGTTTTCTTTTATTAATATAAGAATACAGAGAACTCTACCAAGTGTTGTGCATTTTATAAATATTTCAGAAGTTAACTATGTGGAGGTTGTGGCAAACATGCAGGGATTTTAATGTTTTATTAATATAGATATTGGCTTGCTTATTGGCATAGCATTTTTTCTGTTGGAGTTTAAGTATTTCTCTGTAGGGATCTTTCAAACAGGAGGATGGGGATACTTCAATACAGTCACCTGACAGTGAACACTTGCAATTCATTTATGCACAGGACAGGACAAAACTAGTAACTCTGACTCTTTGATCTGATCACTGCTGAGACCAGCAGAGTGCTTTGAAAAGGTCTAAAGTCTCTAGAGCTGTTAAGAAAAACCCTTGACAGATTTTCAAGCAGTTTTTCAGGTGGAAAAGATAGAAATTGGACTCACTTGAGTTTTGGACACAAAATCCTTTGGACCTTTGGAGGCACCTGTGCTCAGGTGGCAGTGTTGCAAGTAAAACATCTGTGTCTTTCTAAAAAAAAATAAAATATGTATTTCCCTGTAAAAGTTTGCTGTGCTGGCTGATTCAGGTTGCTGCAATAACTGTTTTGGGGCTCTCAGCACCCAAAGGGGAGAAACTCAGGTAGCTGGTAAGACCAAACCTGTTACTAGAGCAAGTTGTACAGGTTATGTAGCCAAACTAGAGGACAAGATGCTGGACAGTGGCCCTGCAGACCTTGAGGCTTGGGTGTATGGCAAGTTGAATATGAAGCCAACAGTACGCCCTGGCAACCATGGATCTGGCACCCCATGGCCTGGGGTGTGTCAGGCACGGCATCAGCAGGTGGGAGGGAGGTGATTGTCCCTCTCTGCTCTGCACCGGTGTAGCCTCACCTTGAGTGCTGTGTGCAGTTTTGGGCAGGACATTTTAAGGAGGATATAAAGTTATTACAGTGTGTCCAGAGGAGAATGAAAAGGTGGTGAAACAACTTGAGGGCAAGATTTACATGGAAAGGCTGGGGTAATTTTGAGTGTTCATCTTGGAGAAGACGGAGGGGTGCCCTCTTTGCTTTCTCAAGGAAGACATTCGAGGGAGAGGTGCTAATCTACCTCTCTGGTGACCAGTGATAGAAGACAAGGAAATGAATGGAATGAAGCTCCGTCAGGAGAAGTTCAAACTGAGACATTAGGAAAAAGGTTCCTCTCTGAGGGTGGTTGTTCACTGGAACAGGCTCTGCAAAAAAGTGGTCATGATACCAAACCTGAAAGAGTTGAAGTAATTACTGGACAACACTTGTAGTCATGTGGCTTAGTTTTAGGTAGTTCTGTGAGATGAAGAGGCTCTATGATTCTTATTAATCCCTTACAACTTAATATATTCTCCAACTCTGTGATTCTAGGCGAGTGTTAGCAGGCTCCAGCCAGGGAACTCAGAGATGAGGAAAGAGAGAAACGGAGGTATGCTGGTGCACCTCCCTATGAAAATGCAGCAAAGATGAAATAGCTGAATTTCAACCTGGGTATTTGGCATGGGTCTTCCCAAAAGTGTGTCAAACCTGAATTGCTAAGTAGTTAAAGCTCCTATGCAATATTAACTTACTTTGCTGAGGGAATAAAGTTACAATATTTCACTGCGATAAAGCTAGGGACTTAGTATTGAACTTTGGTGTAAGCCCCTGGTTTTAAATCAAATACCTAACTTTTCTTTAACTCAGCTGTACCTGAGCTGATTGAAAACCAAATGTGTCCCCTGCAGAGCCAGCAATAATATTCCTTTGTATGATAATGTGTACAGAAATTGATTTGCCTTGAGTGGCAGAGCAATCAGCCATCTAACCTCAGGGCAGACCTTTGACTTTTTCCATTATTAAATACTTAACCTAAACTTTGAATTTAAAGGATATTTTAAAAAGAAAGAGCATCTTGGCTGAAATGTCCTAAGAATGTTGTAAATAGTCATATTTACTCAGACACTCAATAGGCAATATTATGTATGTAATTCTTCCAAGAGTACCACACAAAGTTATTTCAAATAAAAATAAAACATAGTTTTAAAAGTAATTTTAATTATTTATCAATATAATTAAGCTATATTAATGCCCTTTATTATCCATATTAAAAATTCACAAGGATTTTCATTCCTTTCATCTTTATTAGATATGTCACAACTTGTTACTATTGAACTATTGATGAATATGAAATGCTCAAAAGCAATTTTTCCCTCGTAGTTATAATGACTATATGGGGAGTATATTAATATTTTAACAAACAGTTATATTCGCTAGTTAGTACCATTTCTATTACTTCTCCTTAGTATGTAGTATAAAGGCAACATCCTTAATACATAAAACTTGCAACTACTTGCAGATGAAATAAAATATTTTCTGTGCTATGTACCATAGTTACCGAAACTGAGCAGAAGGCATTGAACGCATTGAATGGAATATGCAGCAGCTTCAGTGTTAAGAGAATTTTTTGTATGAAAAAACTTAGGGGTGATCTCTTCTAAATTAGAGTGTTTACTCTTTTAACTTAAACTCTTTTGGAGAGCTAATTACTTACTTGCAATAGAAAGATGGGAGCATAAAAATAGAGTAGGATATATCCATACTTAAGAAAGACTAGTGGAAGGAATTTTGAATATAGGCCAGTGTGAGTGTTTAATTTTAGCTTGTATTATTTTGTAGTGAATTTTTCCTTCTAGTTCTTTATCTCTTATTTTATAATCTGGATATTGAGAAAGTGTTTTTAGGCCATAGAGATTTTCTGATATATTTAACATCTATTGTATTGAGAGCTCTAAATAATTTATGCTACTTTATGCTGACCAGAGCAGAAAACTAGTAGGACTTATCTTCATAAATTGCTTAACTGCTCTGAGAAAACTTTAACTGCCTAAATGAGGAGTGCCAATGTAGACTATTCTTAAATGTTAGCATTTAGACCTAGAAAGTTTGGGGGGAAAAAAAAGAAAATAATGTTTAGAAAGTGGAAGTAATTATAGCTTATTAATATCAAGGAAATTTGGGGTTTAAGTTACAAGGACATTAGACAACTGAGGAAAGAATACAGTAAGACTAGAATTGGAGCTCTCAGGCAACAATGTTCTTCTCTACCTAATTCAAATTTATTTGCAGATCAGTTGCCTGGTTTAGGGGCAGATCCTGAATTGTGTTATGCATTTGCATAAATGAAACATAGAAGTAGTCACTGCCCACATGCAGAAGAGCTAAGGAGTTGCCTAAAAACCTGCAGGAGAAAACATTTTTTAAGAAGCTTTTTTATTTCTTTATCTCTAGATGTGTTGCAAAAATCAAAAGCAATATCTTCACACTTATGTCATTAAAATCTGCATTCATAATTTCTTCATTAAACGTGGAAATGAAAAGCAGAAATGCAAAAGGTTTTGAAGTTATTTTTATAAAAGCTTATGCTGATTGAAATATGTATAAATAAATTTAACAAATAATTATGTTTCTTTGACCTGAGATATTCCATACTGTAGGAAAAGCCAGGCAAAAAAAAACAAAACCAAAAAACAAAAACCAACCACCAACCCCAAAACCCAAAAACAACAAAAAAATCCCAAACAACCAAAAAATGAATAAACTGGAAAATTATACCAATGAGAGACTGGATATGTATTCTAAAATTGTTTGGCATTAACTTTATACCTTAAAGCAGTTCTATAACTCAATTTAAAGGCTATCATGCTTTGCTCAATGAATACTCTTCCAAAACAGTTTAAAGCAGTCAGGAATAGCTGCTGGATTTAACCATAGAATTGCTCAAATGATAAAAAAGATCAGTTTGGACTATTTGTTTTTCTCTTAGAAAAATATCTTGGGGCAAACTTAATTAATGTAAAAAAAAAGGAACAT
The DNA here is from genome assembly GCA_013396695.1 of Sakesphorus luctuosus. Lineage (NCBI taxonomy): Eukaryota > Metazoa > Chordata > Aves > Passeriformes > Thamnophilidae > Sakesphorus > Sakesphorus luctuosus. The sequence goes on along the minus strand of VWZD01000524.1, from coordinate 87,730 downwards.
GACAAAAAATAGTTACTAGACAAAAGTTATGCTTGAAAGTGGACAGTAACATCACTCAGAAACTCAGGCAGGACAGAGAGGAGTAGAACCTATTCCCACAGAGCAGCAACAGCTGCCTTACTTTTTCTTTCTCTTTCAGGTTCCTGTCTTACTATTCCTACCTCAGCAAAGCAAATCCTTCAGACTTCAGTCTCTTTCATTCCTTAGATATGATTTATTTGCAGATCCACCCCACTGTGTAACAAACAATGCAGAGATTTTGAGGAAAAATAGTAAACATAATATAATTATAGACGGTATTGTAAGCCAAATAAGAGAGTCAAATAAAGGCTGAACAGAAAACATTACTATTCACATATTTTGGAAGCATGAGAAGAAATTGTTTAGTGTGAGGCTGCTGAGGCACTGGCACAGGTTTCCCAGAGAAGCTGCGGATGTCCCATCCCTGGCGGTATTCAAGGCCAGGTTGGATGGGACTCTGAGCAACCTGCTCTGCTGAAAGGTGTCCCTGTCCATGGCAGGGGGGCTGGAACTAGATGACCTTTAATGTCCCTTCCAAACCAAGCCATTCTATGACTATGATTTTATAATTTATTTTACCAACTGAAAGATTTCTCAGATCAGACAAAACTAGTAAGTAAACACACTCTTCAGTCTACTATTCCACAATACAGTATTGTTCAAAATAAAATTCACTCTTGGGAAAAATATGACACATTATAATGTGCTCTTTGGATTCATAAGAAAAAGATGCTGCTGCAAGTATTTATTCAAAAAATGAAATAGACTGGGTACAGCTCCCAGAAGACAGCACTTAAAAGGAGGAAGTACTTAAAGCATCAAAATCAAAAGTACATCAAAAGGCAAACGGCAACCTATTTGTCATGGCAGCCCATCAGTAACCTAATTGCATGACAGATTCGTCCCGAGGAAACTTGAAAGATGCTTACAGAAGTGCCTGATGGAAGTCTTTTGGGAGATGGATGCCACTTTTAGAAAAACAGGCTTTTTGACTGGAAATTGGACTTGCTGCGATTGTCGTCCAGAGATAAGGAGGCCGAAAATATGGTTGGGTGTTGTACAAACAGAATCCAATTTCTTCACTAGTGGCAGCAATTTAATAATATGTTGACTGGGACGATATGATGGCAATAAAAAGCCTTCCAGAGTCTTTTTGAGAAAGATTCATAAAATATATTTGCTGAGTCATTTCATTTTCAAGAGTGCCATCTAGAATTTTTGCCTATTTTTGTGAATACAGCAAAGTCAGTATATGCAGTCTGTAAAGGGCTTTAGAACCCTCTAACCTAAAGACATAAATGCATCATTACTAAGGAATTACACTTGTTCTATAAAATTATCTTGCCTTAGATATCTGGCTATTTTCAAAATTGTTTAGTTTTTGTTTATGTTACGCATACAGTTATTTGAAATGCTTTTCAGTTAAATGTAGGCAGCTACTCCATGGCTTCATCTTTCTCATAAGCATTTTTCCCAACACATAAATTCTCAGCTCATTTGGATGATGGATCAATGTTTGGAAAATTCTTAGAATACTTTTTTTAAGCACAGTGAATACTGTAAAAAATTATAAGTAAAGATGTGTGCCTGGCTGTTCAGTAGAACACTGGAAAAGAGTGGGAAGTTGGTGTTTCAAAACTTAATTTGCACTGTAGTTTACTAATTACACTTTATGAAAAAAACCAAACAAAAACAAACCATGAGGCACAGGATAGGCAGGGGTTTTCTTCCTCATATTTATAGCACAGGGATTAGGGAACACGTTATGAAGAGGTAGATTGACTGGAACGAGTTAATGCAAAATCTGGCTCCTTATGCAGCCTTCAAAAGCCTGAAAGAATCATTTATATGTGGCTTTGAACTGAAATGAGAAAGGAGGATACCATGGGGTCACTGACTATACTTGTACAGAAGAAGACTAGGGATGAGTGGGTTGGTCTGCAAGCTACACAAGTTAACCATCAATCACTAAAGTGTACATGACGAGACACAGGCAGTCACCATTAAGTCCTAGAGGCTGTCTCTCATTGCATTACAATATTTTTGTACCTTCTGTGTAGGATCTCTCACTACAACTCTTTCAATTCCTTTGTATGTAGGGTAAAATATTGTCCTAAATGTCAGATCAGAAAAAGAGCTATGGATTCTTTATACCCTTGCAAGAGGAACCTAAGCTTGTCACAGAGAATATACTTGAAATCCAGTTCACCCAACTCATATGCAGCAGCATAAATTGTTTAAATTGGTTTCCACAGAGCCCACCATATCCTGCTACAGTGAGCTTTCTGACAGCAGGTTTAATTTGCTTGGAAACTGAAAGTACAATCCACATCCTTTATGCAATGCAAAACATTGTGCATATTTAATGAGATAACATTTTATACCCTTACTGGGCAAACTGCACCTTGAAGGTTTCTTGAAACACAATATAAATGTAAATCTGTCCCGCTCCATTTATAACTTTTAAAATAGCATTAACAGCTATTCATCCTAGTACATTCTCTAGTAAAGGGGAGATAATTATGTATAATTTTTGTGTGAAATTTCATAAGAACCACTTCGTTTTCTGTGCGGGTACAGTAGCATATATGAAAATACTTCAGAAATTATTCCCTTTACTGCAACAAAAGTTAAAACCCTGATATGAAATTCGATACAAAGACTTGGTTGGTGTTGGTTTTCATGTACCCTCCTGTAATTTTGGAGCACCATACAATTGAAACAAACAAACAAACAATCCCAAAGTGATTCTGAGTGCTCAAAGTGAGGCTTTGGCATGTGTTTGCTCAGCAGTGGGTAGAGTTCCTGCTGAACTGTTGTTATTCTGAAAGTCATGTTCTTGGTAGGTAGGGTACCATGTTTGTTTTCTTCTTCTGGAGCTTATGTCTGATATTTAACCTTTCCAAAAGTCTTCCTTGGAGATTTGGGAAGAAAAGCAATTACATATAAATGAAGCAAATATTCTCCCTGCATGTTACTTAGGATACTAGTAACAGTCTATACTTGGGACCTTAAGGTAGATTTAAATGCAGTGAGTGAATTTTGTTTACAGGCTGCCTGAAGAAGTGAATTTCAACATTCTGAATCCAATAAATCAGCCCTATCATGACTGAACCCCTGGAAATCCAGCATCTGGAATTCAGAATGCTCTTTTTTTCCAGTTATGGTTCTACAGATCAGTCTTACTAGAGATGACACATCATTTCTTCAGAACAATCTCCACAGTGTAAAATAAAACAAACATCTTACAGGTAGTCTTGAAACAGATATTTGTAGTTTTGGCATTTCTCTTCTGTTTAGTTACTTCATATTATTAAAAAAATAATAAAAAAAGAAAAGATCCTTAGAAATAAATGACTATCCAACAATAATCCTAGTGAAAAAAATATGAATCTAAAGAGTAGTTCCAGTACTTCTGATTTTGTCAGCTTCTTGAAAATGTTATTTTTGTAAAGTAAGCAGTCAGAAGATATGTCTAGCTATAAAATAGTTTCTCATTACTTTTGGATGTGGAGGAGTGTAAAACATCAGTCACAGACTTCATTAATGATTGGACACTGTATATAAACATGAAGAATACAGAAACAGATGCATTGATTACTTAAGAACAGGCTGAACTATTTAAGAGGAGGAACGTATATCAAAACACACAGCAGTGGCATGGACTTGTGAGAAAACAGTCAGAAATATATAACCCTCTTCAAAGAATACTTTTTAAATATCTTTCCTGTGAGTTGTGAGAGATAAATACAAAAAGCATCTTTTTTTTCTCTTCTGCTTGTTCCTTTGCAGCTCAATCCTCTCCATCTTTGCAGAAGATGCTCAGTGTGCCTATAAGCCTTTCCAGAATATTTTGCCCTGAATATTGTGCCTACAGTCTTCTTCTGTCTACATCAACCTGTATCCAGCCAGAGTTTCTGAGTGTCTGTATGTTTCCACTTACTCAGTTTGGAGACAATTTGGAGGGGCAGAGACCTTGGACAGAAGTTTCCTCCATTGGATTCTACATCCCTAGTTTCCCCAATAAGGAGAGAAGGACCAAACATGCCCATATGTAAGTGAAAAATAACTTTTTACCAAGAAGGATGATGATAACAATACTGAAAACTGGGTTAGATCAACTGATGAGAAACTTCCCAAGTCCTGCCTATCGGACAGAACTGAGATGGCAGCCAGCTTCCTCCACCCAAGAAAAATACACATGGCCACAGAACAGAAACAAGATGGACACTCTTTTGCATGTTTCACCTCCTCCACACCTGGAAAACTTGACATGAATGGTTGGAGAGTCAGCACTGTTACTAAACAGCTAATAGCCAGGATTTAATACTGGCAGATGCCTGTGTGGTGCTGGAGTGAGGCTGCAGTGCTGGTACAGGCAGTCAGAGCAGGGCTGCAGACCCCTCAGGTAACTGGTAGGACACCCACTGGATCCAGTGATGAGACCTGGTTGTTGCAATTTCAATATTCATTGGTTGAAGGGGTAGCCACAGTCTGGATCTGTCAAGATGTCAAGGTGACAGTGGAAGGTCTGGCTGGTGAGGGAAGCCCCAAAGCCCAAAGTTATATATGCTCAGGTTCAAGTGGGAATGCCTCCAATATGTCCCCTGGGGGCGTGGAGTTTTACACTTGATGAGGTAATACTGTGAATCACAGGATACTTTGAAAGTCTTTGACACTTAAGATGTTGCAGCTGTCTCTTGTGTCAGTGCAGCTGAGTCCATTATGGCCCATTATGGCCCATCAACAGAGACGAAAAGGTGCACATGTTCTGGGGAGTAATCACATCTGAATCATTTGTGTAAGGAAAAATAAACTATCCCACCTCACAGAATTTTTCTCTTTCCTTATCCTGTTTAACACACAGCTGGTAGTGCCAGGTGTCGATGTGCATGCCTTCAGCATCTGGCCTGGGTGGCCACTGCACATTGTTAGCAAAGCAGACTGCTCATTGAGCCATGAGCACCAATATTCCAATCTCTTACAGCACCTGGGTGGTCACTGCTAATAGAATGTTTGAGTCATTAATCACAAGCAGTTCACTCTCTTTTAAGAAGGCAAAACACAAAAAAAAGCAAGGCATATCTGGAGAAAAGAAAAGGTGCATACCAGAATTTTTGCATAAGCCAGGACGTTTCCTCAAAAAAGAGTAATTTGGAACATTGTTGGTTACTATCTCCAAATTAACATACAGTGGGGAGCAACAAAATTGTTCTGGTCATACTAAATATAATAAACCTTATTTGAAGCCAAAACACAAGATTAACAATTAAATGTAGCAGAAATAGGACTCAAAAGTCCTTTGAAACACCAGTGAAAATCTCTATCTAAATATGTGTAGGAATACTCAATGACCTTATCTAGGCAATTGGAAGGCAGAAGGTAGGTTTTCTCTAGGAAAAAAAAACTACACAGCAGCATAGATGTTAATGCCTGTCCAAGCAGGTACCTCCATGCAGTGAGAATCTATGTGGCATGTTGCATTACCTGGAACACTGAGCTCCACCTCACTCTGAGAGCATTAGCCAGTGCTGGGCACCTCAGTGGATGGGCAAATCTGCTCCTGCTTCCTGCTCTGCTGTCCACTATAGATCTGATATCCACCACTGAAAAATATCTCATGCCAAGGAGTGCATCTCTAGACATTTCCATAGAAACTGATCATCAAACATCACAGTTTTACTGTTTTAGTCCAAAAGGCAAAATGCAATCAATGCAGGAAACAAGCATGGAACACCAAGACAAAAGTAAGGTGCAAGGAAATAATCTGGAGATTTGCTACAGATGCAGTGCTATGAGATGGACTTATAGGCCTTTTGAAGCTACATCAGAGATGCAACTGCAGTGCATGCACAGATTTGAGCTTGGCTTGATCTTCAGCCTCACAGCGTGGGTCATTAAGCCAAATGAGGCTGTGGGAGAGGCTTACACCCTCCCAGTACTGCTACATTGCTCTGGACAGATTAATCTCTTTTTTTTGCAAGTACAAACACTGTCTAAATCACAAGAGTTACAATAAGGTTGATGAAGACCCAGGTATTCCATCCAATTTTTAGCTGAGATCCACAACTTGCGAATTACCACTTTTTTTTTGGTAGGATATTTGGAGAAAATAATGAATGTTCCTTCACCTGCTCCACCTCTCCAGTCCTGGGTTTTCTGAAAATACATCCCTTCTCTAGGTTTAATTGGGTAGGCTTCTGACCCAATCTAAATGAAAACTTCTAGAGAAACTTAGTCAAATATTAGCATTTGATCCTACTCTCTACTGACCATTTCGCCAGAGCTCTAGTACTGTGACCATACATCAGCAATTATCAAAACCCACACAGCTATTTAAGCTGTTGGGTGCTTTAAGAAATATATCTTGGAATTTTTTTCAATACCTATTCTATATCAACTTTTTCATGTTTGATAAAAATGAATTAACTCATCTCAAAAAGATTTTTAAGTTTCCAAGTGTTACAGATGATTTGGACAGAAAATAAATGAGATCTCATAGGCCAGATTTGCTCTATCTTTCTGAAAGATGACCAAACAGTTTATTTTTCACTCTATTAAAAATCCCTTAAAAATATTTTTTGCATTATTTTTAACGTATATGATAATTACATACAGAACACAACCTCATCTTAGTACTGAAAGCAAGGATTACAGTACTGCATTCTTTGATGTCCAGATGCCTTTTGAAGATAAAAACATATTTTCCTGTAAAAAAGGCTGGGATTGATCCAGATATCTATCAATACTATTAATAGAATTACCTGCATAAATTTCATTATTTAAACAGGACTCCACAGTTTATAAAGATTTAATATAATTTTCTGCTCTCTATCCTTTTTTGCCATAAACTTTGAAAAAAAAATCTTAGCTAGGAGAGTTCAATACATTTTGTTTTTTACAGAAATCTGATATATCTATTTATATAACTATTGTAGTCTCCTCTCCTATAATGCTGTACCACCCCCTGTTCAGGGACCGTATTTGAGCAAAAAGCAGTATTTAAAGAACTTGATGTTGAGTAATTGCTAACACAGTAAATCCCACCCTAGTGAGAAAGCCCGTGTTTCATCTTGGGCACTGCTCAGCCCCCAGTGCAGGGCCAAAGTTGTTGGAGGTCTGATTTTTTGTCATAGCTGGAAACCATAAATAGGATTTTACCATGACTGCTTAAAAAGGTGCTATATAGATCAGGTCTTTTGGTGTCATAAGAAGAAAGATGCACTGCTTTCTTCTGTCTGAGGCCATTGATTCATGTCCTGTGGAAGCAAAAGGCAGGCAGGTTGGAGAGGCAGAGGGGAGGAGGGCATCCTGAGTCCTGTGATCTATTTTTTTCACATCTGTTCCTGCTCCTTCTTTTAATCCAAGCAACAATAACAACAACAAAATTTAAGGCTGCTGTCAATGTAACAGTGAGACACTAGGCACCTGTCATCAGTAAAACAGATTTTCCTCCCAGAATCATAGACTACCAAGTTGGAAGGGGACTTCAAGGATCATCTGATCTAATGTTTCTTGGTAAAAACAAGGTCTAGAAAAGGTGATCTGATATCCTGTAGAGCAGAATTTTAAAAATGTCCAACTAGGGAGTCCACCACTTCCCTGGGAAATTATTCCAATGGCTGATGGTTCCCATTGTGAAAAATTTTCCTCTTGTATACAACCAGAATCTCTCCAGGAGTAACTTGCAGTCATTACCTGTCATTTTTGGCATTGAACACCTTGTAAAAGGGATGTGTCCATCTTCATTGTAGCCACCTTTAGTACTGGAACATGGAGATAAAGTCCAGCTTTCTTTACTCCACACTGAGCAAACCCAGCTCTCTCAGCCTTTCCAAAGAGCGCTCCCAGTTCTTTGATCATCTCTGTGGCCCTTCTCTGGACCCTATCCAGCCTGTCCACATCTTTTTTGTATATTGGCGGCCAAAACTGAACACAGTATTCCAACTGTAGCCTGACAAGTGCTGAATAGAGGGACATAGTGACTTTATCTCTGCTGCTGATGCCTTAGCTGATGTCACTCAGCATATTGTTTGCTCTCTTTGCTGCAGAAGACCAGTATTCACTCATATTGAGCTTGTAGTCCACAGCAACCCCCAGTTGCCCTTCCAGAGGGGTACTGCCCTGCTGGGTAGATCCCAGCCTGTGCTACACTCCAGGATTATGCTTTTCCAGGCACAAGACATTGTTGAGCTTCAAAAGGTTCTTTGCACAATCTTCCTTTCTGTCCAGGTTTTCCTGCAGGCCAGCTCTATATTTCAAAGTCTTCAGTTTCCCACTCTGTTTGATGTCTTTGGCAAATTCATCAGCGTAAACTTGATTCCATTTTCCACACCATTTATGAAGGCAGCAAACAGCGTTGAGTGCAATATCGAGTGTTGAGCCCAATTTCGATCCCTGGGAATTCCCACTTGTGCCAGATTGCCAGTTTGAAATGGAGTGCTTTACCTCCACCCTCTGAATGAACTGGTCAGCCTTTTCCCCATCTACCACAAAGACCACTTGCCTAGACCATAACACACCAGTTTCTCCAGGAAGAAACTGTTGGAAATGGTAAGGAAAGCTCTGGAGAAATCCAGGTAGACAATGTCCACAGCTTGTCCTGCATCAACTGAGCACATTACTTTGTTGTAGAAGGCAATCAGGTTTGTCAAGCATGATTTGCCCTTGGTGAACCATAGTCCTACTTAAATGACAGCTATTTCAAATTGCTGATTGTATCACTGTGTTTTTTCCCGTAGATAGACAAATACAGATGGCAGGGGGATTGATTAAATTACCTGTCTTGTGGGCAGCAGGTGTAAAAATCATATACTTCTTTTTTTCCTGAGAAATCTATAAATCCAGAAAATACTGCACAATTTTTAAATAATTCAAAAACTTATAACACAAAAATCCACTAAGTTCCAGTATCAACCATAAATGAAACATTTTTGCCTTTTTTAAAAAATGCAAATTTTGTCTCAGCAATGAATCAGTCGCTTTTTTTTTTTTTAATTTTATTTCATCTATTCCTCTTGCTTTGTTCTTTGCTATTGACAGGTCTCTTTACGTAAGGCATGAGCAACATAACAGGTTTTCATGGACCTTGAATCAATCCCAGAGATACAAGTGTAGGAATTTTCATGTGGACAGTCTCCAAATGGTGTTTTTCCCAAATAAATAATTTTATAATAGCACCTAAAGCCTAGGCTTCAACTCTGAAGTATATCATGCAATGTCATGTCCATTGGACAGGGTTTTTAAAGTTGGATAGGACATGACTAAATAAAAATCCAAGAAAACCTAGTGAGTTTCTGGAGTGTTCTAATGTAACTGTGCCTCTTGCTTTGGAGATTTGGTGAGATACAATTTTATAAGGTCATCTCTTTCTCTGCACTATTATCAAAACACAGATGTTCTCATATCTTACATGTCAAAGATAGTTGATCTTTTTTCAGCACCACCCTAAAAAATGTATAAAATTAACAGAAGATACCTCTACCATCACACAATATTCAGCTTTACAGAAAATGGCTTCTTAGCCTGAGTGAATAAAACATCTGTCTGATATGCTCAAATCCTGTCACTGGCATAGGTGCTCACAAAGGAAAGCATAGCACCTGCTCCCACTCCATTACACAACACTCAACCCTATAAAGAGCTGCAAAATGCAGAGCAGGGAGCAAACATAGCATCAGAAAGTGAGGAACACATAATTATTTAACATTTCTTTTATGTCTCTGACTGTACCTGGCACAGCAACCACATTTATTTTTATTTGGTTTTAGTACTGTGTTTTTTCCATTTTGTGTTTTCTTTTTACTGTAGCCATGACTCTGCTGGTTTTAAACTATCTACACACATCTGCAGAAAGCAAAGAAAAACATTCCTATACCACCTAATCCAATTCTGACTCTGGTCTCACTATAAAGGCAAAAAGTTTCTTCCTCATTACTGTTAATGTCTTACTTTCCCCCAGAGGGCAGGGAAAACCTCTGCATATCTGCTATTTTGCTTTTGTACACCTGTGATCAGAAGGGACCTAAAGAGGCTTGGACCATAAAGACCTTCATTTCTGCCCTCTTTTCCTCATGTGTCTTTGGACCATGCTGCTCTGCAGGAGTCATGCTGGTTTGAGAAGGGCCAAAACTCAGCTCTTTCTTTTGCAAAGGCTGTGGGAATACAGGAGGAGTTTACAAGAGAAAACAGGACTGATAGGGCATGACTACACCCTGCAATAGGACAGTTTGCAGGACTCTGAGGGCAAAGCCAAGAGAGGGGAAGCTGGATGAAGGACTTGAGTCAGCAGTGGACTCACCCAGGACTTACCCTGCTCAGTGGAGAAGAGAGGGAGATTCCCTTGTTGTGACTTCAGAGCTGGCATCAATGAGGCTCTTCAGCAAACTGAGGCTGGTGCCATTTTGTGTAAATACAACATGAAGCCAACACAGACATTGCTGGCAGTAAACAATGAAACTGTGTAGGAGAGGCAGGAGTTTCAAAACAATACTGCCCTGACCCAGTTCTGAAAATTTGCTGTAGCCACCCAAGATGTGGATACAGCAATTTGTGTTCTCTATCAGACAATCACATGTGAGTGATGTTATCCCACTGAGACACCAGAACAGGTTGCCCAGAGAAGCTGTGGATACCCCATCCCTTGATGTGTTCAAGACCAAGTTGGATGGGGCATTGAGCATCTTGGTCTAGTGGAAGGTGACCCTGCCCTTGGCAGGGTGTTAGAGTGAGATGATCTTTACTATTCCTTCTAACCCAAACCGCTGCATGATTCTGTAATTCTATGACCTATTAGGACTGGAGATGTGCTGACCAGCACTGATACAGTGTGTGCTTTGTGCCTCCAGTGCCCTCCACGTTGCTCCACCGGGAGTGCAGCAACACTCCACTCTTCATAGGAAAGGACAGGGCATCTGGCCCAGTCCTTTGCTAGACTTATTCCCTTTGAAAGTGCCAGAAAAGAAGCATTTTCCTTCACTTGCTTAAGGATCAATTGAAATAGTTACAGAATGACAATAGCTTGTTTAGTACAGACAAAGCCTGAATATATTAGTCTACATATCACAGTAAATCATTACCTTTCCTTCTATCCTAAAGTTTAAAATCTATATTATAGTTGTGTAAAAAGGCACTAGAAACAATACAGAGAAGAAAAAAGAGAGTATTTGTCTGAAGGGCTTTAAAAGGAAGTGTAATCAAAATAAAGGAAAATTGTCACTTTTTTTTTTTTTTGCACTGAGTGCGATGGAAAAGCACTGACACAATTTATGCCCAAGTTTGGGGGATTTTTGTTGTTTGTTGTTGTTGGTTTTAGATTTAGCTGTCAAAACTTGTGGTATCATAAAAACCTGAAACCTGTACCTCAGTAATTATTCACCTTTAACTTTTTGCCCAGGTTGAAATTAATATCCTGAAGTCATAGACACTGCAAACACAGTCAAGCAGGCAGAAAAGCTATGATTTTTAATTGTTTGAATTTTGCCTTGTTTATTTCTACCACATATGCTGTGATGGATTTATTTCTATTCTATGCATTGAAAATTTCTGCCTTTTAGGATTATTTCTGAAAGAGAATGCATCTGAGTCATTCTGGAAATGAAAAAAAAAAAGTAGAGAACACAGAAGTGGCAGCTGTATTGCTTTGTGAGTCAAACTGAGGTATTGGACTGGCATTTGCTTGCTGCTCCTCCCTCACCCTAAGGAGGTCCAACAGTGGGAGCCAAACAGATGGTGCAATGCTGTTCATTAGTGAAACTCCCACAGCCACATTTAGCAGTTGGAGAAGGTCAGGAGGGGTGCGTGGCATCCCCAAGAGCACAGTAAGAGGCATTTTAGCACGACCTGTCTCAGAGCCACTACTCTGAGCAGGGCTTGGAGTAAGGATGTACCTGACGTCCACAAACTGGAGTGGCACAGAGAAAATAATGTTTTCCTGACATTTCTCAAAGGTCATGAGGTGCTTTTTTAGCTGAAAACAACATTAAAGAAAGGAGTAATGATCAAAAAGAGAAAAGGGGGTGGGAGAAGCCTGCTTTGCACAGTTTGTCCTTATCCCTCACAGAAAAGTGCCATATCGACTTTCTCTATCAGTCTATTTTGTAAATAAAAGAAGTAGGACTGATCTGGCTGTTAGTTCTAATAACAGTAAAATACAGAAAATGTAACAAATTATATGAGGTGTAGTGCTTGTTTATAGACTGAGTTTTGCTGCTATAAATAAATATTGCAGAACTCTAACCCACGAGTTCAATTGGCAAGATCTGCTTTTCAGGGAAACTTAAAAATATTTTCCCAGTATTCCCAAGGCAGCCATCTCACCAGACAAAAGACAACTGGGTTTAACTCTTCTGGCAGGGTATTTAATTTATAGAACTAGATTTATCCAATACACTTTTGGATGTGTCTTTACTTATTGTCTTGTACAGCATCTGACATGTTGTTTGCTCTCAACCTAAGGCATGCACTGTTGATGGTCTCTGTAGTACTAAGTCATCAGAAAAGAGTATTCGTATTGGTTTAAATCTTCTCAAAGTACATTCTGCTTTACTGGAGTACAAGGAGGCAAAAAGAACTAAGCAAGAAAACATGCTACCTGGATTTTGGTTCCAGAAATTGTTAACAGGAGTACTGGCACCAAGATCAAAAGATCCATGCAGATTTCCAAAATGTGGTAAAATTATAATAATAATTTGGAAAAAAACCCAAATCAGTCCTCTTTCTTATATTTTGCAGTTCCTAAACAGGAGATAGTACTTTCATATCTCACAGCAACACAGGAAAGATAAAGTATGTTTGTGAGGTTGCAGTGTTTTAGAGAGAAGGCTGCAGGTAGGTGGCAGGAATAACTTCCTGACCTCTTCTTCTTTGCAGGGATTAGTAAGAAATGTATGAATAAGCACAGGAACAGAAGATACAATAATTTTGTGCTGATGCAGAGTACTTGAAAATCTTATTTCTAAAAGAAGCAAAACTTTCTAGAAGGCAGAAGCTATGTTCTGTTCTGGAAGGTCTAAATGTTTGGTGGGTATTTTTGTGGTTTTGTTTGTTTGTTCATTTGTTTGTTTTGGGTTTTTTTTTGTTTTTTTTTTTTTTTTTAGTCAGGGGAGATGAGAGGTTGGCAAATTGAGACATCTAGCCATTAATATGTGCAACTTATAATGCCACACACTAAAATTCAGATTTTGATGAAAATTGCCTCAGGTTCACCTGTTTCTCACTTCTTGATCTGTGCACAAACACGATGTTTAGATAAATAAGTTGAACATCTCAAAGTACTATCTAAGAACAGGATGTCACATACTCTTCTGCAGTAGAACATCATACACTTCTCTGCAGCAGAGAACAGCATTTCTCAAAATATCCTTATGTTTTCCTATTATGGTGCTGCAGTAGTTGCTTGCATTTATTTACAACACAGAAAAGAAGATGATTTCTTTCTTTAGTCCCTTATGGATGTTTTTTACCACTATACACAGACTCATTTTATGGAATCTATCAGAGATAAGAGGAAGGAGGAAATATTTTGTGAAGGTTGCTTGAAACATCTGATGCAAGGTCAGGGACTGGATCAGTACAGGGAATTAATTACTTCCCTGCTCTCCAGAATCTGTACCTTCATAAAAACCAGAAGAGGAAATGTGTAGATTGGAGAGAGGATGCTACCTGCCTTATTCTGTTGATTAGAAACATGGAAGATTTTTCTGGGTGCTACACTCACTTTAATTCCAAAAAGAATGATATAGTAAGCAAATTAAAAAAAAATACAGTGTGGCATTGATTTCACTGAAAGGGCAAAACATTCAATTAGTTTCTAGTAAAATATTGTGGAACAAGGTCTTACCTATTATTGCAAAAAAAAGAACTAATTAAGTGCTAAATTTCTGAAGTTAAAGATTCAAAATTCATCAATCAATCACTAAGGTGATTATTAGATGATCCATTTTGCATATTTTGCAATACACATTAGTGCCACAGACTAATAAATAAAGATTTCAGGTAATAAGGGGAGAAAAATAGAAAATCCTACATTTATGCAGTGAAAACCACCTCAAGAAAGAGAAAAGCCTTCTGTAGTCCATTTATACTGTGGTGCTCTTTTTAACATGGTGCCATAAGCACTCTTTGGCTGTTACTTAACCACTTCAGCAGACTTGCTCCTGCTCTGTGTTGATGCTGTCCTCAGGCCCCCTGATAGCATAGGTCCCCTGGCTCAACCTTAGATGATCATTGGGACTGCACAGTGGTGTGGTTTGCTTAGTGCCTCAAGCTCATCTTTGTTATTTCAAAGCTATCTGCACATGTCTATTGAAGGCAATAACGAATTTAGTGCCTCATAAACTTTCTCTGGGCGCTGGCATGTGACAATTCTCTAACTGGAGGAAAAAAAAATAAAACAGGTGTGCAATTGAACCTGCCTATCAGATCACTGGGTTCTCAAAGAATATAAATACATATTTATTCAGAAGTGAGAAGAAAATTTCTCCCACGTCACCCAAAAGTAATTAAAATAATAACAGCGACAATCCATAAAGTGGGAGAGCATATATTCAAGGCATACTAAGGAACATTTGAAGCTTGATGGAGAATAATTACTCTTTTCTCCACAAGTTTCCTACTAGGGCTGCAGGAACTACTGGTATGCACACATATGGCTAGCTGTGAGCAAGCTTAAAAGGGGAACTAAAAGACTAGTGTGCCTTTCACAGTGAGAGGTTTGTATTATTCACTCAAGAGGTCCAAGAGCATACGGGCTCTTACCAGGCTCTTCTACTCCCAGGTGTGAAAAGGATGGGAGAACAGGAGGGAGACATCCCATCCAGGTCAGATTTTGAGGTGTCATGCTTTTTAATTTGTGAGACTTGTGATATCACGGATCAGCTGCACCCACTGTGAGGGAATGTAAATAAAAGGGTCTCCTCTAAGCACACGGCAGCATGTATAGTCCATCTGCCCCACTTACTTAAAGAACTAGTCAATGCTGGATATGCTGTCAGTGCTGTACTGTGCTTAACACAAGATGAAGGGCTTGGGCCTGCAGGCTGACAATAGGACAGATACTGTGCTTCCCTGTACCTCAGTTTTGTCTTCAACTCCTTTTTGTATCACAGATACACCATTTTCCTTTCAATAGCATTATCATAAGCTTTGGAATTGGTCAGCCTAATATTTTTTACCCTTTTTCACTTAAACCTAGTGGTCATTTATTGATTAGTTCTCTGTTCTGGTATTTCCTGGTAACTATGCTAAGGCAGCTGATATATTTCATCTAGTCATACAGTGAGAACCTGAGGCAGACCTGGACAGCAATGATTTTTATTGATTTGGCTTCCAAACTTTTACATTGTAGATACTGAATTTTTAGACAGTTTTGCATTAAGGTTAGTCTCATGAAAATAACAGCATATGGATTATTTTCTTCTTTCAGCCTTTTTCCTAACATCTCTTTCCTCCATACCCCAGAGGCATCCCCCACACTTTCTCCACTTTCTAAAAAGCCATTCTCATCCCTCTGCCTCTACCTGCTTTCTTTCAGTTCTGCCAGCTGTTTGCATGTGATTATTTGTGAGTTGGCATTTACCAAGTAAGACAAACTGACATACACAGGCTGCCAGATGCTTTTGATTATTGCTATTTACAAGGGAGACCAGAGCTGTGCATATCTTTCTCTATTCTGATTTCTGTGTATTTCTCCATCACAATCCCTTTCAATTTTATTTAAGCATAAGCAGTTATATTTTCACACCTTTTCATTCCTTGATCAACACAAGGTGCAAGGTGTGACTGGGAAGGGCAAGTTTCCCTATAGAGATTCTCTGGCTACCTCAGTGTACTTTTATTATTGCAGACCCATAAACTTGAATCTCTACAGTCTGGTGCTTTGTGGCAATCTTGCTCTGCACCAACTACTTTTCCTCTGTGGGATTTATACTTCCCCCCCACCACCCCCTTTTCTTAACACACAAATTCTTTATAAAAGATTGTGAAGTCTTCCAGAGGAAACAAAGCAAACCAGCAAACTATAAAACAATAACAACACAGAAAGATGCTTTCAACATGGAGTTCAGCTGTCACTTCTTTATTTCAAAATGCACATGATGTACAAATGTACATGTCAGAATTGCCTGTAGCATAAAGCGCAATAGGAAGCAGTATGTTTGCTATACCTGAACCCAAAGATCAGTTGGAGAAAGAGGAAAACAGATTTTTTTTTTTCTTAATAAGAAAACAAACAGTTACGTTGAAACAGAAGAGAAAGAAGTGACTTGCTTGTACACACAGAAGAACATAGCTTTTATGTTGGGTTGTGGTAATGTAAAATAGATTCTTAATTTAAAAGAGAAGGCTTAGATAAAGAGCACTCCAAAAGAAACCACTTTATCATGATCTCTGATCAATAAATGAAATTTATAGGATTAGGAAAGGTGTCTGTGTTTGCAAATGAACAATATACCATGACATGTATACAAATTTTTTCTACCCATCATGTGAAATAATGGTTATTTGCAAGCAGGATAGTTCCTAATTTATTTTTCTAATAATCTAGTCACTGAGTAGCTATAATACTTATTGATTGTGATTCTTCCAGATCAATAACATATTGTTAAAACAATCCTTCAGTTGTTGTCTAAAACAAAACAAAAAATGATAAAGGAGTATTGGCTGTATGGAAACAGCGCCTAATGCTTTTTAATTATGCAATCATTATGGAATGTTACCAACAAAGATCGGGGTGTAGTCCACCTAATTTTAGTCATCCAAAGAACAGATTTCAGTCTATCATCTAAACTCCCTTACTCAGCTGGATTACAGAGAGTAAGATGAAATTAATAGCTTTCTAAAGATCACAGAATCAGAGAATCATGAAAGTTGGAAGAGACCTTCTGAAGATTACCTAGTCCAACTTTCAACCCAGGACCACCACAATCACCCCTAAACCATATCCCCAAGTGCCACATGCCACTTAAGCACTTCCAGATAGGTGACTCCACCACGTCCCTGGGCAATTTATTCCAATGCCTGACCACTCTCCAAAAATGTGTTTTCTAATATGTGAACTGAACCTCCCCTGGTGCAACTTAAGGCTATTTCCTTGAGACACAGCAGAAGAGACCAACTCACACCTCACAACTACGCCCTTTCAGGTTGATGATAGCTGCCATATTGCTCTCCCCTTTCACTGATGCATTCTAAACACTCTCAGGAAGAAATATGTATTGGTTTCAGGCACAGAATAATTATGAGAGAAAGAGTTCAATCCAGTTTTCTCCCCATATTTCTGGGGTTGGCTTATGTCTTTAAACATATAAAAATCTTGAACCTGTCTCTCCAAATCCTGAGATTAAGCTTAAAACATAAAACTTTTTTAAAAAAACTTCTCCACTTTGTTGGTTTCTGAATCTTTTTGGGTACAACTGTGTCAAAAATTCAAATATTTCTTAACTGATGTGAGGGTTACAATTAAAATATTTTTGCTTCATATTTTTGAGATATTTCATTAGAATATTCATGTGATGCAAGAGTATGAATCTTGCCTACAGAAAGAGGAATTCAAGCAAAACACCAAATATCAGAGAGAAAACTGCTAAAACTGCAAGTTTTTTGCAGTTTTTAGGAATTTGAGCCACTCTACGATGATATTTGAAAGAGGCTGAAGCTGTTGCTATGAAGCAGAACAGGTTATTTGTTTTATTGGATTCTGAGTGCTGAACTGCCTTATGCTATCCTAATCAATCTTTCCAGTCACTGCTTTGCATTTTTAGGCAGGACTGTGACAGAAAAAAGCAGTCCATCCAGACTGATTTCCTAAACTTGCCTCATCTTCCCATGCAGACTACACAGAAATATATTTTGACCAAAACCAATTAATATTTCCTTCTGAGACAGAAAATAGTGCCTGTTTGTGATTCAGAAAATTCTTGTGTTCTGTCAAGAAAATATTTCAGGTAAACAGATTAGCAATAGGGTGTCTTGGAGTATCTCAAGTTTTCATTTTCTTAAGACTCAGAATAATTGTACACTTTTGTTCTCTGAGGTTTTGTGAGCAATAGCAAAAAAGCAAACTCAACTGTTTTCTATCACTTCGACGGGTGTTACTGCAAGCCAACAAAAGAAATACCAAGAAAACCATCCACAGATTAAGCACAAGCCTTGCTCACTAAATAGTCATTTGACATACCTTTTCACTGTTTGCCCCCTTCGATAAAGATAAGCTCACATTGTAAATGCTGCCTCATAGACAGCTACATAACTTAACATTGTAGCTAACATTATTGTGCAAATTTCTTAATTTTTTTTGAGATAGTTACAAAGACTATGCTGATGTGTCTATCAAAGTAATCCTTTTGTCCAAACTTCTGCCCATGTTTTTCAAAGCAAATAGAACTGGAATTTTTTAAAACCAATTTTCTTCATATTTGCTGGTTTTGCTTTGTTTACAGACACAGCACTTGCTTTACCTATTAAATTGTCTTTATCCCAGGAATTTTCTCACTTTTACACTTTTGATCATCTTTTCCATCCCTATGGAAAGGGGAGGTGAGCAGGTGTCTGTGTGGAGCTGAGCTGCCCACCAGGGTTAACCCACAACCTACTTGTTTTATGGTCAGCTAAATAGAAGTTAATGCCTTAAATTCACTATAGCTCTGGCTATGACTCAAAATGCAAAGTTATACATATGAAGTGAAGCTCAATACCAGATTCAGCCTGTTCTCTACTTTCTGGTTTTAGAATACAAGAATATATGTGAAGATACAATGACATTAATTTGCGTTGTGGCTGGGATAGTCCATCTTGGAAAGACACCCATTTTCGTTCTGCAGAGCACTCATGGCTTTTCTGTGGGAGGTTACAGTAACTGACAAGTGAAGAGGATCTTGTTTAAGTGATAGTATGTCAAAGACTCGGTAAAATATTTAATCACTACCCTCTTTATTTTAAATTTTAAAGTTTATGTTTGGCTGTTCTTGATATATTTTTCTTCTAGAAATGCATAAAGTGCTATGACCAAAATTTCAAAGGGGAAATCTAAACCTACCACCAAATCTGTGCTGTCCACATTTTCAGAGATAAATACATATTTTTATTTGTAAGCAAAAATGGTTTAGGCATCTCATAATCCAATTTTGACTTATGAGCACACAGCATGCTTTCAGAAATACGCTTGCCTGTGTAATTAAAAGATATGGGGTAATGCTTACAGCTCCTGCCAAAACATTAAGCAGAGAGCACCCTGGAGAAGGAAATGAAAGCAACCAGAGAAGGAGTCAGATAAACTGGAATATGGGGCACAACAGCAGGAGTCCAGAGCAGATAAAAGGTTAATGCTTCCATTGGTGGGAGCAAGATGGGGACTGTATCCCAGGCAGGGCTTAGACTAGGTCCTGAGATTTGCATGAAACAGATTGGTAAGTGTGAACTATGAAGATATAGTTCTGTCTTGGGACTTGTGGCAATTTCGTAAGCCATATTTGCTTTTCTCTCACAGTTTATGATATCCTTGGAAACCCTGGATGGAAATGTAACCTCATAACCAAGATACCCACTATTTAATCTCTATCTTGTGTATATAACCAACAAATACTTGTTTACTGCTAGCATGACTTATGTCTAGCCACATTTGAACTCAAGGACCTCCAGAGATGAAAAGCAAAACAATAATCTACAGCTTTCCAAGCCCACTACAATACTTTGTCACAGTGATAGAGAGTGAGGCAGAGTGCATTTCAGTTTGTGCTTCTCTGAAAGGATAGGAAGGTGGTCACATGCGGCATTGGGCTAGGCATGTGGGAAGCAATGAAAATCCATTTTGAAAGACTTATATTCACACAGCTTAAAGTCTGGGTGAGATGTTTGGCTAAATTCCATGCAACACTGAAATTTGAGGGAAAAGTCTTTAGCCATTACTGTGATATAATTTAGTTTGAAAGTTTAATGAGAGAGGGAAAATAGCACTTGGAGGGCAAGGCATTTGCATAGCCCACTTCTTCTACAGGTGTCTAATTGGTCATGATACAGGTTTCATTAGAATATGCAGCAGGTTGGAAACGATCTAAAATATCACTGAAGGGAAATGCATTTTGTTATAGCAAATGTAACTGCTTACACTGGAAGTCAACATCAGAACATACTGTATGACAAAGAAACTGCATGTGTCCTTCCCTCCAGCTATGTGAGAAAACTGGATCATACCAAGAATTTGTAACCCCTTGTATATTGGAGAGAAACTAGTTTAAAAGACACAAGTATGGAAATCTAAAGTTAAGGTGGGTAAATCTACAAACTTTATTCGTGCTGTGTTTACTGTAATCCTTGCAGGAGCAAAGAAGGCAACAGAACCACCATTTGGAGTTCATGAGCTTTTGTATTTTCAAAACACAGTGTAAGAAGATAAAGAGGGTTCATACTAAATTCTGTGTGCAGGAAATCAATTCCTAGATATGCTGTTATCTTGTAAGTGTGTAGGATTTTTGCATGGAAGATATTAAAGATTGTTGTTGATGGTATTGGGCTGAGAGTGGGTAAGAATTACAAGTCACAAACCACAAGGAAATACTATTTTTCATTGTTAAAAGTGAATGTGATTGTAAATACTTATCAATAAAGCAAATGGAAGCAATTACAATACTGCAATCTTAAACTGACAAACATTAGTTAAATTAGACAAAAGCAACCAGCTAACTAAAGCCAAAGTGAAATGTGGGAAAACCAGGAAGCACAGATTTGCAGAGTTAAATATCCTAAATACAGTTAACTTTACTAACTAACTTTTATATTAACTTATATTCTCTAGCCTTTGGAGATTTTTTGATTTATGCTTGAAATCATGAGCACTTTTGCATGGGACTATTTTTTTGTCATATATGTAGAACACTTGGCAGAGAAAGACTTGGTCAATGACTGATACTCCTAGGCAATATGCTTAGACAAAGAAGTCGTGTCATTAATAAGAAAGCCTCTGGCTGACTTATTATTTGTAAGAGGTGGAGTTCCTAAGTATTTTGGAGGGAACAGAAGAGGAACTTATTTTGCTATGTATTTTTGTTCTTCTAACAGTAAGAAACTTGAAAAGTGTTAGCACAGGTGCAAAAAAAATTCTCTCCATTCTCTGCATGCTGTGTGTGAACACAGAGAAGCATTTCCATTAGTCAGAAGATGGTTTCTTTTAAGGATCATAAGTTTACTTGTACTTCCAGTAACAGAATATATAGGGGTGGGGCTTTTTGTTTTTTTGGTTTGGGCATTTTCTTCCTTCAGGAAATGCACAGAAATTTATAATGGAGAGACAGGCAGGCACCTCACAGACTGTTTCAAAAGATGCCTTAGCAAAGAGATGGAGAATCTGATAGATTTATTGTGTTCATGTTTGCTTGCATTAACCAGGATTGCTCATGCCTCTCCTGGGCTTCCTGGCTGCCAAGCAATGAAAAACNGGAAGGCTTCCACTGTCCTAATGCCTGCCTTGTTATTTTGTCTTTCTCTGTATAACTCCTTTCTTCCTCCCATATAACTTCTGACCCTGCTGGCAGATTTTAATCAACTGTAACAGAGACATCTAGATACTAAAATCATACAAATTTGATGAAAAGAGAAAACAAGGAAGAGGAGAGAACATATTACTACATCCANAGAGGTGGAGTTCCTAAGTATTTTGGAGGGAACAGAAGAGGAACTTATTTTGCTATGTATTTTTGTTCTTCTAACAGTAAGAAACTTGAAAAGTGTTAGCACAGGTGCAAAAAAAATTCTCTCCATTCTCTGCATGCTGTGTGTGAACACAGAGAAGCATTTCCATTAGTCAGAAGATGGTTTCTTTTAAGGATCATAAGTTTACTTGTACTTCCAGTAACAGAATATATAGAAGTGGGGCTTTTGGTTTTTTTGGTTTGGGCATTTTCTTCCTTCAGGAAATGCACAGAAATTTATAATGGAGAGACAGGCAGGCACCTCACAGACTGTTTCAAAAGATGCCTTAGCAAAGAGATGGAGAATCTGATAGATTTATTGTGTTCATGTTTGCTTGCATTAACCAGGATTGCTCATGCCTCTCCTGGGCTTCCTGGCTGCCAAGCAATGAAAAACCACCAAAGCTAAATGTGCCATCCACTTTGAGTTCCCAGTAGTCTCGAGATTACATGAGCTACTAACTGTTGACTACTACTAACTAGTACTACTTAGTTAGTTGACTACTACTAACTGTTCTGCAAGCTTTTATTACTTAATAATAATCACCTGCTGGCTGCAACCTGCTGCAGATCCTACAGTACATTATCTGTCTTTGAAAGATTGTTATTTTCTATTACAGCTAGTGTTTCACATAAACTGTGTGTTCTGAATCCCATATTATGTGTATTAATTACAGTAAATAAAGATTTAAAGCTCTGTGCTTAACTATGTATTACAGAAACTNATATTACCACATCCATAGAGCGAAAGCTTAAAATGTGTCTACAGTTTTTCTGCTGATTGGCTTGGTTGCCCACTGGGCAGCACATGTACTTGGACTAGGCAAGCAGCACAAACACAGCTTGCAACTCAGCACAACCATGTTTTCTTGCCCGAACAGGTAGAAAGCAAATGTGACAGGGTGCTAAGCATTGTGTTTTTCTTTTGGGGTTTTGTTCTTTTTGGCATTTTATTTGTTTGTATGGGTTTTGTTGGTAAATGAGGTATTATTACATATGATAAATAAGGATAGGGTTGATTTGGGGAAGACCTGAGTGTTATTCTGGGAGATAACTGAACAAAAACATGAGAGTACGGTGGAAAAATAAGCCTTTGGGGCAGAAGGGAGCCACAGCAATGACTATAAAGGATGCAAAATCACAGGAAGTCAAATCTTATGAGTTACTCTAACTATCTAAGAATTTGTTTTGCATTTGCTAATTTATATTCCATCTTTTTGTGTTCTGCACATTTTTTTCTACATCTGAGATTATGTTCTAAACAGTCAACTAACACATCCCTCTTTTTAGCTATCCATATAAAACCAAACTTTCCCAGCTTTGTGAAGGGCTGAATGCATGAACATATTTTACTTGTCCAACCACTGCAATACAGCATTAAAGTACTGCATTAAAATGTGAATATTTATTTCATTTACTAACTATGGAGAGCTACTTTTCTTCATGAATACAGTCATTCTGCAAACTATCCCTGAACAGGATGTTTATTAAGACTCTGTTTATTTGTAGTAGTTTATATGCAGTTTTTAACCTCCTGTAGAATTTATACATAGATGGTCAGTATGATTATTTCTTATTTACCCTGTGCACTTTGATTAATCATCAAAATCACATAGTATTATTTCTGCTCCAAGAATGGATGACCTATGCATTTTAAACAGGAAAAATGCCTGGTTTGTTAATGAATTATACATGAATATCCATTGTTCTCGATGACTCTTGTGATAAACACAAAAAAAGAAACTTTAATAAAGGGTATGATGCCTTCCACTAGCTGTAAATACTCTATAAATCTATTCTTTCGAGTATTTATGATTCATTTCCTTTCTTGGACTATTCACATGAATAAAGGCTTCCTTATACAAATGTTTGTGAATAAAAACAATGTGAGTGTGACTGAAATAAATCAGCAGACATACTGACAGAACACAAGCAAATATCTTGTTACTTTGTGCACCTTCAATTCAAATACAGTGAAAGCTTATTTCTGCTGGCTATTTTAGACAAGCTCAAGTTCCCAAAATTAGGAAGACAGAACTGCTATATATTCCTCAAAGACAGAAAGAATCAGATGTTTTCACAGCTTAAGTTACACAGGAAGCCCAGGTCTTGTTCATAAGACTAAATATCTTACAGTACACATTGCATTTGAAAAATGTATAGCATGTATGACGCTAATTTGCACAGAAGAACAGATTGCTGTTGCTATTGTATGCATAAAGAGATAAATAAGAACTTGAGGGGTATTCCCCCACACCACATATTAAATTCTGAGCAGTAAGACTGGGTGCAACAGAGTGTACACAAAGAAGTCGCTTTGAAAAAAAATATTAGTTATATGCTATATG
>VWZD01000524.1:17514-61252 GCA_013396695.1 Sakesphorus luctuosus | reverse complement strand
TTTCTTTCAAATGAACACAAGTTAAAATGTCACATTCCTAAGACCCACTGCTGTGCTCAATGTCTTAGTTAAGGATGTAAAGTAAAGGGTCTCTGTGCTCAGGAATATCAAAGCAAGCCTGTTAATATTTTTTTGCTATGAAACAGAATAAGTCTAGCTTATCTGTGAGGCATTTTAAAATTTAGTAACTTTTGTTCTTTTTCTTCCTGCTCCTGAGGTCATGGTAAAATTTGTCAAAAAACCCTATTATGATCCAAATTCTNCTCTTTCTCTCTCTTTTTTTTTTCTTTTTTCCTAGGGATGGTTTGATAAAAGTAATCAGTTTAATACAATGACCTTGCTTCAAAGACCTAGGTTAGATGATTTTGTTTGCATATGTAAATGTAATTATTTCCTGTCTGAATGCATAGAGCTGCAAACCTGACCTCAATATGCAGAGTGAACAATGATTTGGGAATTTAGGTAAGATATCAAAACAGCTGTATATCCTAATTTTTTATACATATACATAGAAATGTCTCCCTATAAACATACATACAATCAAGGTTTCTCCTGTGGAACTTGTTTACTATTCTGTTTACTAGCCAAGAGAATATAAAGGGAAGTAGGAAATGCTAAATGTCACCAGGATTTCAGGAAGTTGCAGAATGTTCTACTCCTTGGAGAAAAAGTTTAATTTTACCATAAATGCAGTTTTCAAATTTGGAGGGGAGTGCTATTGGGATATTTCATTTTCTGCTTACTAGGACAGAGAATTTCAGACTGTTCCACCAAGCACAAAGATACTGTCCAGTGATGTTCTGTAAAGAATTCAAAATAACATACAATCTTGGTTTAACTACTTCCAGTGATGAGGGCTCCTCCAGTTCTTTAGAAAAGGTTAATTACTACTATTTTATAAATAAGCCCTTTGAATTTATCTACCTAAATTTTTCAGTCATAGTTTTTACTGTGACTTTGACTTTTCCTAGATTAAAAAATTATCTTCTAGGATTTTTCTGGTCATTATACTGCAGTGAACATACTGAATAAATTGAGTTTCCTATACTTGCTATGTTTTATTAATCACTCTTTTCCCACTGCTCTCTTCTTGTTCTCCAGCTTTTTAAAAATGTTGATAGCAAAACCGCATTCAGGAGACTAACAGCCATTTACAACAGCAGTATTCAATATCCATAGGTTATCTTTATCCTCAGAGCAACAGTATCTAACTGAGGCTTAACTACTTAATCTCCTGTATCTCCAAATTTTTTCTAGGGACAGTGGAATCCAAGATATTGTCTCATCTCACAGGAATAACTTACATCTTTTTTTCTTGGATGCATGACCTTGGATTTTGTATCGGATTTTGACCAAGCAATCCAGATAAATCCATAAAGCTGACTTGATCCTGGGAATTTTATTTACTTGCTTACAATTTAGTTTCAGTCCTAATCAGAAAACAACTGGTGTCCAAATCGGACATGGAACTCACAGTTCTGCTCCAGGGCACTGATCTCACAAATGACCCTTTATGGCTTTTAAGTAAAACAGACATTTTTGGCATATCACTCTTTGCAGTAAAACTGTCATGAGCTCCATTTTCATTTTCTATTTGTTCTCCTTGCAATTATAAAAAAAATAGAAATAGTTGTTTTATTAATCTCAGAGATGGGCTAACATAATTATCTTTTTGTGAAATCATATCTAAATCCCAAAGTCAAAATTTATACAACCTTTCAGTATGTAAAATAGGAAGCATGGCTCAAAAACACAGTGAAGAAAGCTTGTGCAAATACTTGCCTTTGGCTGCCTGTGGAATACATAAACTTTTCTGCAAAGAAATTCATGGGCAGCACTGGGCACTTACACTGTCCAGACGTCATTACCAGAACAACACAATGGAGTTAAAAATGAAACAGCAATCTTGAGATTTTTGAGCTAATTCTTGTTAGGAATCTATCTAGGGAGTTGAGGTGTTTCCAGGGGCTTGCAGGAGTGATCAGGCACAGACTGCCATGTTTAGACTTGGCTTCATGGAGGGAAGAGAGGAAAGGGGCCATGAATGCTGGCTGCTGTTGAAACAGAGCAGGACAGTGGCTTGCCTAGGGTCTGCCCAGACAGGCAGTCTCCTGCCAACTGCTCACAGAGAAAACTGAGTTTCCTAAACCAAGAGATATATGTATATGCATCTGCCTGACAGACAGGCACACATCATAAGGGGGTTTGCTAGTTTCTACTGCTCATATTTTCTAGGATTTCTGAGTGAGCTAACAGTCTCTGTGTGCTGTGATATGCCAGCAATATTATGCAGTAACAAGGTATTGTACTCATGCATATAGATTTTCCCCCTGTTTTCTAAATTAATGATTTCAAATCAGTAATGTCAGATGTTATTTTCAGTTCAAAATAATGATATGACTGACTGGAGTAAATACGACATATTAACCTCTAATTGACTTTTCTTAAACAGCCTTATCTAAGACATATGAAAGCAATCTAGCTATGACTGCTACTATGAAGAAAACACTTTCTCAATCTTACCAGATAGAATGTATGTAAAGAGAAACAAACAGGTGACTTTGGTTTCACCTTGACAAAGACCCAATTTTCCTATTCTCTTGGAAATGTTTTCTCTTCCCAGAGTTAGAATTAAAGTACAATCTTTCCAAGTATAGAGACTTAAGAACAGTATATGTGTATTCTACATGCACTCATATGCATATTCTGGTGTGTATTTGACATGTGCCACAGCACAGTGTTTTAAATGAGGTAGGGAACGACATGATTCATAAGATTATGACTAAAATTTTCTGAGGGGGTTTTGGCTCTAAAGGTATCTTTTATATTTTTTTTCTAACTAGCAGTTGACAAGCTTGTTAACTTAAAAGGAGATGCTGCATCTCACTGAATCCAGATATATAAATATTTTATCATCATAGATGTTTTCCCCAGTGCTGCAGCACATGGTGGCTTCAACTTCTAAGCACATCAGTATAATTCTTGTTTCAGCTGGGAGGGGAAGTTAGAAAAAGACAACAAGCATGTCTAGTGGTGAAGGGAAGGCAAATGAGGCTCATACAGATAAGAAAGCAAAGAGGTCTTTAACAAGTGACCAGCTTGATGCGTCAGCTAATTTTGTATTCCATTTTAACTCCTTCTGGAGTGCTTTTTGAGATTCAATGCTAAGGTGCATTAGTGGAGCATATTCTTATTTTTAGTGACTACATATATGCTTCATCCACAGTAATTTATGCAATCAATGGTAATTCCCATTAAAAAGAATTTAGTCCACACAAAGAATCTTGCTTCAAATTAAGAAATCGCTACTAAATACTCTTAATTTTAAACAAGGTGTTAAATCCAGCCTTCAGGTGCAATTCAGAATGTGCTTTGGAAAAAAAAAAAGAGAGAGAGAAAATTTAGGAAGATACTATCAAGTTCTGTGTAAACCATGGTAAGTAGAGCATGCTGCTCCAGCTTGCAACATGAGAAAAATGCTTATTTTGAGTATGAATGTTTTCATAGCCAAATGTAAAGGGCTTGCTATACAACTTTTAGGGCTGCTATACAAGATAGAAATAACTTTTTGTGTGAATGTGAAGATTTATAGAGGCAAATCCTTGCATCCATCTTTGTATAATACTCAGTTTCCTGTTCACTTGTTCCATGAATGACAACTGTACCATTCTATGTCAAAATCTTTCCCTCTTCTGGAAAAGCCAGAGGTTTCCACTGACTCAACAGAAGCTCCAAATATCCCCAAGAGGTCTCTTTGGCTGTGTTTTCTGCCTACACAAATGAATGAGTTTATGAAGTGGAACCTCTCTGATTTTTACTTCAGTAGTCTTTACCAACCATGAAAAACTATAAAACTATCCAAAACTATAAAATCTATTAAAAATATAACAACTATAAAATCTGTGCTTCTTCACAGTCTTTGAATTATTCAAGTTCCTTCTGTTCTATTAATGTCTCATAGAACTGAAAAACCATTGTGATAACATTACAAACTGTAGAATACATTGAAGACCCTTACTCCACATGCCTGATATTGTTACACTTTATGAATAAGAACTTGGTCTGGCCAGCCACAGAACAGCTCTTAATTATTAATAAAACACACTTTTTTCATACTTTAACCCAGGGAAAGCAAAGCTTTCTGGTGCATTATTGAAATACTGGCTTTTTAATACCATATGACTTGTGATAAATTATTGACCATGTTTTCTAAATAATGTATCTCTATCAGTTCAGAAAATTCAGTAAAGCATGGTAGGGCCATCTGCACAAGCTTGAATCTGAAATGTGTGGTCCTGTACATTTAGAAAACAGAATAGCTAGCATTGAATTAAAAATTTCTGGAGTTATGAACATAGTCCTATTGCAATACCATAAGGTGCAAGAAATTGAATCCACACAAAGCAGCAGGACAGAACACATCTAAACCTTTGGCTTGCTGGATTATGAACTGCATAACCTTGCCTTCAGCCCTGACTCTGGACATGTTCTGCTGTTCACCTGGATGGACTGTGGACATGAACCATTACTTCTTGCTTAAGGTTGTCAACAAGAACTTTCACTGCAGCCATGTGAACCTTGCGTGGAGCTGTGAGACTGTGCCCATGTCCTTGAGGGCACTGCCTGTGCTGTGGTCACCTGGATCACCTCAGCTCATTCCTCCATACCAGAATGGCCCTGCTTTTGCTACTGCCTCATCCAGCCTACACCAGAAGACAGTTTGGACAGTCACTGCCTGCCTATGGGGAAGCAAGGGATTGACAGAAGTCCTGAATATTTTCTATTCTCATGTAATTAAAGTATGCAGCTTTGTCTTCATGTCTTTTGCTTGCATTGTACAAGAATGTACAAGACTGAAGTACAAGTTTCATAAAATAAAACCTGTTTACAAGGATACTGCAGTTGCCTATCATTACAGCTGTTTACAACACATAGTCTGTATTCCAGGTACCTCCTTCAATCCTTTTTGCCACTCTCTGCTTCTCTTCACTTGCAGAAATGAGTCCTGGTTTGAAATTTCTGAACTAACTTGCTGGTATCAAATATAGCAACATGATCTTCATTCTCCAAAATTTTTCCTTTAATAACAAATATTGTTCTTCAGTTACGCTGACCACAATAACATCCTTTTTCTTGTGTTGTCATTGAGGACAGACTGCTGCCAATCTAGGACAGTTTTCCCTATTTTAATGCTTCAGTGTGTGGTGGTGTAACATAACCAGAAGCTTTTTGAAGCTCACCCTGTTGCATTTCACTTGTTTTATCTCAAGCATGACTGAACAAAACAGTATTCCTCAGTCTCAGAAGTTCAGCTCCTTTGTTATTAAAGGGTCTGTGCTTAGCCTGAAATTATCTCAACAGCTTCTTTGTAGTGTCTGTGGTTTCTCTAATGGACATTGCACAATACTCTTTGGCATGAGAAAATGCTTTGTCCTTTTAGTCATTCCCAACACTCTTTGTTGAGCTTTTTCCAAATGCCTTCTACTGTGCCTTTAGAGTACCCTCCTCCCTCTTGGATCACCCTATCTATCCAGCTAACCCTGTTTATTCACATACAGAAAACACTTTCTCCTGGATAGACTGACAGGGCCACTGGACTCACAACGGTATCTCTCCAGGGTTTGAAAAATTGTTTATATGCACTGCAGAACCTCATTTTATGAGAGTTTCTCACTGTTTCCTAGAAGGTTGTGCAAGTTTCAGCATGGCCAGTTGCTTTTTCTTCACTGATTTGTCATTTTATTTTTTCTGAGCTGCATAAAAATCAATAGAGTACTGCATATTGTAGTTGCTTTTGCTGTGCTTCAAGATCTATTTCACATTTTTCTTACGATCTTAGCAGTTATTCCTAGCACTCTGACTTTATTTTCCATTTGCAAGCTGTACATGCCTGTTATAATTCTTCTCCTTCAGTTTGACAATATTTTGGTGTTCCACTGAAATTAAATAAATGGATTTCTCTGGCCAGTTCCCTAGCACTTGGTGCCACTGATGTTAGCAAGTATTTAAAATCTTATCTTTCTCAGGAATTTCCCATCAAATTACTGCTTATTACCATTTGCCTCATAATGTTTTCTTTTTCTAAAACACTAGCACTTGGTCATGCTCCTTCAAGTATGATATTTATGCTTTTCAGTGTGGCAGGGGTCACAATATATCTGCCTCTACAAATCAGCTGGAATACAAGTTTTTACTGATCTAAAAGCATAGTTGTGAAATGCAGCAGTCAAATGGATGACACCTTTTGTAACAGATGAGATGTTTTGGAAGAATGTAATAATAAATATTCTATTGACATAGATGCTAGGGTACATGTTGAAATATTAAAAAACTATTGCATCAGTGCACTGCAAGAGTTGCATGTGTTTCTGTGCATATACATGTATTACAGCACATGGATGTCACCTCTTCCTATACTGCAACTTTAATAGAGATTAACATAATACAGATTGCCTCTGTAGGATAGGGGACATTAAATCAGAACAAAAAATCACAGACTAAAGAGAATTAGTTCCTACAGGTGCCATAGGCAGTGTTAGGCAGTGTAAGCTGCTTATTGCTCAGTGATCTAGATACTCAGTTATTTTATTCTGAACAAACTGTACTGTATTCTAAAAGCCTGGCCATCCCTGGGCAACTTTAACACTGCTGAGAAGGAGCACAGCTGTTGATGCTGGTCTTACACAGCCCTGCTGGGATAATCAGAATACAAGAAGCCTTGAAGGAATGGCTAGTATTATTTCTCACCCTCTTCCCACCACTGGATAGAGAGTGAATATTTTCCTTCCAGTCATGCTGATCTAAATGATATCTGTACTGGACATTGCACGACTAAACACTTAGTGTTTGTGTCCTGCTGGTTGAGCTCTTGAAGCTTAGCAAGGAGCTCTCGTTCTCCAACAGGAATTGTCACCTTTTAACTTTTACCCTGGGTAGCTTGGTATTCTTTCAAAGTGACTGGTGTAGTGTATACTAAGAAGAGAATACTAAGGAGTAATATTAGAAAGAATGGCTGTAATGGGTCAGACCAAAAATGTATCCTGCCTTGTGTCCTGCCTCTGTCAATGGCCAGAAGCAGGTGTCTTGGAGGCAGATAAGAAGGTGCAAACATACTTACTGCCTTTAACAACTAAAGTACTCTTACAGCAGAATGGATTATATGTTTTAATAATCCTTACAGAATTTATTCTCCATTATAACAATTTCTTTGCATTAAATATAATAAAAATTGGGGGAAAATGTCTAGGGCAATTGATGTACTTGCAAAACTAAGAAATAGCTTTGAAAAATGTGTTGTTAGAAATTTTCTATGCACAACATTGTGGCAGCTACAGGGATAAACAACTTGCTGAGACCCATTTCTGGTTTCAAAATAAACCAAATTTTTTCCAAAAACGTTATCACTCTATCCTTTATTGATGAAATCTCTTTCAATCAACCTTTTAGCTTCACTAACACTGACCTAACTGAAGTCTTATATAATAAGACATAAATAAGCTTTTACTTTTTTTTAAAATATGAGATGAATTGCTACTGGAAAGAAATTTTGTTTCTCTGTAGTCACTACTGAGGGAGTCTGCAGTGATTTATGTTTAGACTGGGTGCCTGATACCAGTTGCAGATCAATTTTCCCTAAAAGACAGGTCATTTCCAATCTACTCTGTCCTGTGTGACAGCACTCAAGTGTTTCCCGGCCATCTGATATTTAGAAAGTTATGTCTAGCCACACTGTCTCACTGACTTCCTAACGTGTTCTTTAAAACAGAACTTTAACTTCATAGTCTCATTTTTTTACCCTCATCCTCCATACTGGTTTAATTTTTGTTACCACCATTTTCCTGTTTATGCAAGGTTGTTTTATTTTCCTGGAAATAAGAATTACAGGTAGTCTAAGTCTTTCCTTGATGCCTGCTGCTCTGTTCCAATATGTTTTTTTCTTTTCCTATTAATCACTCTCTCTTCCTTGCTGTGAGAGTTACTCTTCTTCATGTAATATGCACTGTGTAATTACATTAAAGGACTTGTGCTTTATAAGTCTGAATTGTTTATTTATAAGAACTATTTACAAAAGTGGTAGAATTAAATGACTGGCGTCCTACCTCTTCTTCCAAATATCTTTCTTTCTTGCAAATGGTGTTTCTTCACCCAAATTTCAAGCATACTGCTCATGTCCATCATTAAAAGATGTTTATACTTCTGACACTGGCATAGATATTGGGAATAACTGAGGAATCTTGCATCTATTTTTGAAATACATTAATTGAAGCTCATAAAACTAGACTGATGTCAAGATGGGATGGTTTAAGCCACTGTAGATGGATCACTACTTGCATGAGAATATGAAATCCCGAGAAAGGTGACAGTGCTACTTAGGTACAAATAATTCTATAGGGGCAAGAGAGCCTTTCTACTTCAAGGACTACTCTGCTTGTCCTCATTACAAGAACTCCAGTCTGATCCTTGATTTTCACTTCTACAGACAAATCAATTTATTATTACATTTGATAAAACAGTGAATTAAAAAAAAAGTGCACAAAACATTCTCTGCTTATATGATTTTTAAATCAGCCAATAGGAGACATCCATAACACTATGCTATACTTGAAAAGCTCAAACCATTCCAGTGTCTTTATTTTTATTATTTTGAGACTACTCTGAGATCTGAATAAGAAAAATTAATATCAGTTGTTGCTTTGCAGCAAGGATTCACTGCTACCAGAGGATTTGGAAAGTTACAATCATATAAGGTCAAGTGCTATAATTTGAGAATAATTATATTTTGTATATATAGTTAAGAAACAGGATGACCAGAAACCTTATGAAGTTCAACAAATGGTGAGACAGAGTTCTGCACCTCTGGAAGAACAAACCAAAGCACCAGTACAGGGTAGAGGATGATCATCAGGAGGGCATCTTTGCAGAAGAGGACCTGGGGTCCTGCCATGAATACACACTCATGGCAAAGAAGGCCAATGGTGTCATGGGCTGCATTAGCCAGGGCACTGCCAGCAGGTCAAGGAAGGTGGTCCTTTCCATCTACTCAGCAATCGTGGAGCCACACCTGGAGTACTGGGCCAGTTGTGTGCTTCCCTATAGAAAGCAGACATGGACACAGTGTCACTATGATGATGAAGGAATTGGAGCATCTGTCATATAAGGAGAGAGTAACAGAGCTGAGATTGGTCAGTCTGGATAAGAGAAGACTCAGGGAAACTGGGTACACAAATACCTGCAGGGAAAGTGCAAGGACGGAGATGCTTGTTTCAGTGGTGCTCAGTTAAAGGACCAGAGACAAGGAGTACAAACTGAAACACAGGAGGTTCCCTACGAACTTCAAGAAACAATTTTTACTGTGTTGGTTACTGAGCACCGGCACTGATCATCCAGAGAGTTTGCAAAATCTCCATACCTGGAGATATTCAAAACCTATCTAGGTGTGATTCTGGGCCACGTGCTATAGCTGACTCTACTTTGAGCCAGGGGAATGAAATAGATGACTTTCAAGAGGTCTCTTTCAAACTGAGTTACTCTGTGATTAAGCCAGTCAAACTGTTTCTACTTATGCTGCTTTTAGATAAACCCCAAAGTATGTTTATCCAAAGGGTAACTATCTTTGAAACACCATATGAGTGGAGATTAAGTGGATCATCAATATTGATGTCATGCCATCTTGCAGTAACAACTAAGGAATAGTCATATATTCTCTCTTCCTTAAGAAAAATCCACAATACAAAAGAAAACTGAAAATAACGGTGTTTTGCCTGAAAGTACCTTATATATATTGCAGTGATTTATGCACCTTATTTTTGGTTTTTTGTGCAATGAATCTCCAGTGAATAATACATAAAACAGACTGGGGTCAAGGATTGGTACTGGGTCTTCCCCCATCAAGGCAGGAGGGAGGAAGCTAACCTTTTGACTAGAGAGTTTGTTGCTTTCTTGTTCCTTTTTGGACTCATAATTCTTGTAGACTTTGCAGCCCTGTGGCCCAGCTTTGATTTACCCATTTATTCCCCTGCTGTCCTGTAGCCCACTTACTAGAGAAATTTTCTGTAGAAGCAGCAGATCATTGTTTGAAAATCTGAAATCTGATGTAGAGACCATTTACTCAGATTCAACTAGGAAAATATTTTCATTATTACACTATTTGTAAAAGATAAGGACTATCATCATTACCCAAATATCCTTTTCAAGCAGCTGACTTTTAAAATGAATGAAGCATGATCCATTGGGCATTTACCTAAATTCTGTATAATTTAGCTTGAATAAATTGTTCAGGCCCGAATTAGAAACCTACATTCCAACAGAATTTTTTTTTTTAACTTGCTACCATGATTTTTTGTATAAGCTTTTTCCTGGCCTTAGAAGAAACACATTACTTAGGATTATAAAATTACTTAAAACATTCAGGCTCATTTAGATTGTTTGTTTAATTTTCCTTTTAGAATTGAAGGGTATCATATGAAAACATATTTCAAAAGAAAAAGCTGGAGTTTTTAATTTTCAAAACATAAAATGGACACTGTAAAATGTAAGACTTGTTTTTAAATGGATACATTTTTGTAAACAAAGTGATATACGAAAAATTGCAGTGTTGTAAATTTTGTCTCTTGCTCAAAAAGAAAATATGATGGGATGAAAGGTTTGACGCTGTTTCAGTAAACATTTCTTTTCCTTTATCCTTCTTTTTTTCTTTTTGCTTTTATTCCATTAAGTATTATACTATATCCCGCAACAAAAATGAAAAAAGGAAAAAAAAGAATACACAAAACATTGGTCTTATCAAGTATTCTGAAAGTATGATTTACTAAAAAAAAGCAGAAACCCCAAATAGCATAACTTTAATGGAAAAATTAGAAAATTTAGCAAGATTGATATGCTAAAATTTCTATAAAAATACCTTTCAGCTGCTGCCCGTAGTTTCTTTCCGGGGAGTTGCTACATATGCAGCAGTCTTACTTTTGCAATTTTAGAGGGAGAGAAAAGAAGTAAAAACAAGTCAGTTCCTCTCATCAGAGGCACCACCCTCAGCTGAGCTTCTACTAATTCACATCTGAGTCTCTAACTGAAATATATGTGACAATAATGTATTTCATCTCCCAGAGTATAAAACCAATCATTCTTAATTTTATGATCAGGACAGCCTTATGACAGGGAATGTGTTTCTTGTGATTTTTATGTTAGGTAGATAACTCCACAGAACAGGTTCAAAGTCAGCATGTCCCCTTACAGAGTTTTTTAGGTCAAATAGAGCATCTTAAAGCACAAAATAGCTGCTGAATGCAAAACCTGCCTTTTTCAATATCTGACTATCAGGTCTCCCCCAGTTCTAGTGCATGACTTTGAAGAGTAGTTGCACTCAATCATTGTGTCTGCGTACAGATGATGGTAATAAAAAGGCATTTCACCCCAAATGTTTCAGAATTTTCTTGGTATCTATGTGAAACAGCTTCTATCTTGCAGAAAAAACTGAGTTATCATTTTTAGCCTTTAGGTAGGTAAGAAGTTCCCTTGTAGCTAACTTGAAAAATCAAACAAACAAAAAAGTCTTTAGAGAGTAAGTGCTGTTAAATCAGTTCTGCCAATATTTCCAGTGACCTTATGTTCTTAGCACAGCCAAGTACTTTTTAACTCCCCCAAATCTACCTTTTTCCATCACAGTAATTGAATTCCAGAAAGAAGTGAAAGACATTAATATCTCAGCTGGAACAACCAAGACTGAATATTATTGAGCTTTCCTATTAAAAGTGGCATTTTCATTAAAATTCCTTTTTTCGTCTTGAAAAATCATGATGCTGTATTATCTGTTCTGATACAACAGCATGTGCCTAGGAGGTAATACAGTTTAGGAAAACAATTATATATGATGACTGGCCCAAAGGCCATTTATACATTTGTTTCCTTGTTTGCAGGCTATATTTTTTAACAAGTTATGCATCTGAAGCATGTGTCATGCTTTCATAGTGACATAATAAGAGAAAATTTGTTTTGCATAATCCTATCTACAAGGAAGGGCAAGTCTGCAAGAATGATGAGTTAGATGTTTCTGTTAAATTCAATGGACTGTCATATGAAAGTAAAAATACACTTCAGGAATAAGGACATAGAATAATCGAAGTGAAGTGAATGACAAACTGTAAATTTGGCTTATGGTTTGATGTAGAATTACAGAAACCAACTCCCTGTACATTTTTTGCTCATCTGAAAACTGTGTGCTGTGCTGACACAAACTCATTTTCTTTAACCACAGATGCTCTCTCTTAGCTTTCCTTCTTCTCTGAAATGTCTGTATATTGCAGGAAAAAAAAAGTCAATAACATTAATTTCCTTGTTCATCCCTGGCCACATTTTACTGTTTCATAAGAAAGCACCTTTCTGTCCCTAGCCCCTCACATTACTGAGTGGTTCATGAGGAATTCCTAACTGGGGAAATGCTGTCCAATGTGAGAGATGGGAAGATGTTTCCAATGTTTTAGCTCTGACAGCTCTATGTGAACTGTGCAGTTATGAATGGCTTTAACACTTTATTTTCTTCATAGACCGTGACTGAGATACAAGTGCTTAATGCAGACGCATGGACATCTCTGTTGCCAGGGTTTCTTTCCATCCTGTATCCCACAACCAAACATGATGTTCATAGCAGCAGCTTTGCAATGGTGTACAAGGGCCCAGAGGAGCAGAGTGGCTGCTCAAGAAATAGTCTAACTGTGTCCTTCCAGATTTGACACAACACTTAGTATTTGGGCTAGTATGTATAAGGTCAGTTTGCATCGTGGACGATGCAAACTGTAGTTACCTAGAGAGACCTGCAGCTTCTGCCTCTTCCAATATTCAGATGTGTACTTAATTTTGACCTTTTATTTGTGTGAGCTGCCCTGCTGGGATCAATGAGATTATTGTTGTACTACAAGACATTGATGCTGGCAGGGCTAGAGCCTAAGATGGGCCCTGTTCAACAAAGCACTCAAGTCTGTGTCTGCCTCTCCCTGTTCAACAAGTCCCATTAATGGAACTCAAGTGTGTGCCTAAGTGCTTTCTTAAGCCTGAGCAGTGATAGCTCATAAAATTGGGGTCAATGAACAGAAACTGTGTTAGCAGCCATGTAATGAATGACATTTTCTCCATGTCAAGCACAGATGAAGTGTTTGAAAGCAAGGAATGGTATTAGCTATTCCTATTATGTATGCAAAGTGTGAAAATGATACCTTTAAGTAATTGCACTCTGGAAAAGAAGAGCCATTCTATCTATTTTTAATTTTTTTTCAGTGAAACCATTCTGTCTATTACTTGGTAACAGAAATAACACACACACGCACACAAAAAGACATGTATTTTATGCATGAATATCAGCTGGAAAAATAAATTGAAAAGCACTTCTCTAATGAATGGCCAAACAATAACATCCAGAAAGTATGTAAATACAGTTGAAATAGTAAAAAAGTAATTTCTTTCATTTCCATCACCAAAAATGGAATAAACAATGAAATTTTAGTTATTATTGTACATATTAATATGATACTGTGCCTCACTTAAAAAATCCACTGTGCAGGCTCAAACGACACACCCACATGGGTAGAGCCCTTCCCAAATCTTCATTTGTGAAGCTTAGCCATACAATAGGATGCAAATCAAAAGCAATTTTTCATAGTGAAAGGTTGATTAAAACTTCTAGAAAGATACTTTAGAATCTGTTTTTTAAATCAAAAACTAAAAAAAAACAAACAAAAAACCCCAATTAAAAATATTTAAAAAAAATGATAATTTTCCCTCCCTTGATGAAAACCATTTGCTAATTTTAACCCAGCTTTTAATATGTCTGGACCATGAAATGCAGTTTTCACCAAATTTATATAGATTAATTAAAAATACCAATTTTAATCAGCTAGAATCTGAATATTAAAATTGATTTCATTCAATTCAGAAAACAATTTTAACATAAAATTATCTCAAATAGATTTCTTTTAAATTTGTTAGAAATCAAAGTCTGGAGCATCAGAAATAGAAAGCAGGGAAGGTCCTTTCTCTCTAAATCCCATGCCATAACCTGCCATAGGTTATGGTTGGCATAATATATTAAAAAACAGGAAAACCAACACAAATAAGTCCACTTTTCAGTAGCAGAAGTTCTCTTTGTGTTAAAAATGTGAATACTCCAATGGGATTGCAATGAGTTCTCATTCTAACAATACAGTTTTTTCATACAAATTAGAAGTGATTTCTGAGTATTAGATCACAGCACTATATCAAGGTTTGAGGTTTCAGCCTTTCTTCAAGTGTTAAGGGAGTAGTTTAGGTAAAATTTATTCTTCAGAATTTGTTATTTCCAGGTTTAACGCTTTTAATTCATAAAGATTTGGGGTTCTTTTTATTTCCACTGTAAAGGTCAAACTTGGAGAAGAAAGGATACTTTAAGCCCTAAAAAAAAAATCTAAAATACAGGCACATTCACACACACATTCTCTTCTTTTTCACCTATGCTATAAGTATACAAATCACTCTTATGAATGTTACTGCTAGGGAGATATTGATGCACTTTCCTCAGAAAAGATGTAGTGGTGTTGTGGGTTTTATTTTCTCCTATTCAGACGCCACCATCTGTATTTTGACTTGTCTACCTTCTTTCCAAAAAAACTTCCAGTATTTTACACAATTTGTCACTTTTATCTCCTCCAAAATATTTACTTTCTCTGTTTCTGAAATAGTTTCTCTTGCAAATGCTACACTTCCATATCAGTGACATTATAAGAAACATCTTCATTCTGCAGTCAGCCTTTAAATGATCAGAGAATCCCAGAATCATTTAGGTTGCAAAAGATTTCTAAGATCCAGCCCAAAAATTAACACAGCACTGCCAAGTCCACCACTAAACCATGCCCTTAAGTGAAGCCTCTACATTTTAAATACCTCCAGGGACGGCAACTCAATCACTTCCCTATTCCAATGCTTCCCACAAAGAATTTTTTTGTTATATCTTATCTAAGCCTCTCTAGCACAACTTGAGGCCATTTCCTCTTGTCCCATCACTTGTTACTTGTGAGAAGAGAATGAACTCCCCTCAATATGACCTCCTTTCAGGTAGTTGTAGAAAGCCATAAGGTCTCCCCAAAGCCGCCTTCTCTCCAGGACAAATGATCCCAGTTCCCTCAGCCACTTCACATAATACCTGTGTTCAAGAACCTTTTCTGGACATGCTCTAGCACCTCAGTGTCTTTCTCGTAGTGAGGGGCCCAAAACCACAGGACTCATGGTGTGGTCTCACCAGTACCAAGTACAGAGGGAAAATCCCTTTCCCCACCCTGCTGGCCACACCATTGCTGACACAAGCCAGGATGCTGTTGGCCTTCTTGGCCACCTAGATATATTGCTGGCTCATGTTTGGATGCTATCAACACACACCACCAGGTCCTTTTCAATTAGGCAGCTTTCCAGGCACTCTTCCCAAGGCTATAGCACTGCACGGGGTTGTTGTGATTCAAATGCAGTACCCGTAACTTTGCCTTGTTAAACCTCATACAATTTGTCTTGGCCCATTGACCAACCCATCCCAAATCTTCAGTAGAACCTTCTTGTTCTCCAGCGGATCAACACTCCTGCCCAACTTGGTGTCTTCTTCAAAGTGACTGAGGCAGCATTTGATCCCCTTGTCCAGACCATCAATAAAGACATAGTGAGCGCTGGGGAACACCACTGGTTTCCAGCTGTCAGCTGGATGTAACTCCATTCATCAACACTCTCTTGGCCCAGCTATCCAGGCATTTCTTTACTCAGCAAACAGTGTACCCAACCAAGACATGAGTAGGCAGTTTCTCCAGGAGAATGTTGTGGGAAACAATGTCAAAGGCTTTGCTGAAGTCCAGGTAGACAATATCCACTGCCTTTTCCTCATCCACTAGACAGGTCACCTTGTCCTAAGAATGAGATCAGGTCAGTCAAGCAGGCCCTGTCTTTCAAAAAACCCATGCTGGCTGTGCCTCATCCCTTGTTTGTCCTGCACATGCCATAAAATGGCACTTTAGATGATCTGCCCCATGAAATTCCTTGGCACTGAGGTCAGGATGACAGACCTGTAGTTCCTTGGATCCTTCTTCCAACCCTTCTCTAGATGTAGACCTTGTAGATGAGCACTGAATTTGCTAAGTTCCAATCAACTGGAACCTCCTGGGTTATCCAGGACTTCAGGTAAATGATTGAAAGTGATTCGGTGGGCATTTCTGCTAGATCCTTCAGTACCCTTGGATGAATCCCATCCAGCCCCATAGACTTATGTGTATGCCTAGGTGGTGTAGCAGGTCACTGACCAAATTTCCCTGTGATTATGGGATCTTCATTCTCCTCCCCACCCCTGTCTTCCAGCTCAGAGGGCTGGGTACTCTCATGTTGATGTTCAAATCTCCTAAAGTACATTCTTAAAACATAGGTGTCCCTGACTACCATCTTCCAGCCTGTCCTCCCATCTATAGCTTTAAATTTTTACTTTGCCCCTTAGAGGGGGATTCTTGTCTCAGTAAAGCAGAGGGATCTTGCCCTTCACTTTCCACAAGGAGTGATGTAGAAGCAAGATAAAAGGAAGGAGATGGAGTAATACAAGAGCTGTAAAGCTAACAGAAGTGATTTAAGTATAGAAAGATGACCCTAGTCCCTTAGCTGTGAGACAGTGTCTGTGTCTGTGCATCAGAAGACAAAAACTCTGTCCCTCAAGCACATGGGAAAATGAGTTACTGCTCTTTTACAACAGAGGAATGAATAACAGCAGCCAAACAGAGGGAGAATTATTCATTGACTGCAAGATTTCCCTACAAATTGATAATTTCTAAAATTTACTATCTTACTGAAATCCTCTAGAACTGAAAATCCTAAATTTACTTCATAAGCACATATATTCCAAAACCAAAAATATATTCATGCTGTAAATGAAAAACTTGCCATTCAGCAGATAACATACAGTATTAAGTAATCTGGTTTTTCTGCAAAGGGAAGGAGGAAGTTTTTGAGTCTATTCTGAGGCACTGACATTCTCTTGCTGAAGTTATTTGCCCTTTCAAAATCTACTCCCTCACAAAGGCTCTATTTATAAAG
The DNA here is from genome assembly GCA_013396695.1 of Sakesphorus luctuosus. Lineage (NCBI taxonomy): Eukaryota > Metazoa > Chordata > Aves > Passeriformes > Thamnophilidae > Sakesphorus > Sakesphorus luctuosus. The sequence continues at coordinate 44,176 of VWZD01000524.1, read as the reverse complement.
CTTCACACTGATCTGAATAATCCTAATGTGAATGATTTGAACAAGAATAGCCTGCTGATGCTTATAAAACTCTTTGGGAAATTCAGCATAACCAAGTTCTGATTTCAAGAAACAAATACGCTGCAAGGTTAAGACACCTAACCTCATGTCCTGTGTGTGTGTCTGCTTGTGTGATAAGTATCTAGGTTTCCATTATATGGACCTAGAGGGCTCTGCTGTAGTCAGTGGAGATGCAGTCAATGGAGCCTAGGGAATGATCCAGAAGACCAGATTATAAGTATCTGCTTTTGGACGAAAGGGTGTGCTCCAAACACATTGTGTTCTCCACAGCACAATTGCATAACAGGGCATATAAGACCCTTCTGTTTAAATTTTAAGCATGTTGATCCCATGAAATTTGAAGTTCCTGGGCTAACTACTAGAACTCCAACCTAAAAATCTCACACAGTGAACAAGAGTAGTCAGGCTGCATGCTACAAAAGGCTGTATATTAAAACTGCCTGATGTCAATCTTATATTGACTCCTATGTTAAGTATTTCTTTCTCTTTGATATCCATCTCCTTCTGTTAGGTCTTGAATGTAAAAGTGAGAAGGAGTCCAACCTAAAATTTTCATTTCCATAGAAAGCGCCAGGTGTTATCCTATTTGCTATTCACGCTAGACATATGGTCCTTCTATGTTTCTGAAGTTGTATCACTGCAGGAAAGAATATGGATCCACAGGGCTTTAGGAAATACAATAATAAAATGAACATTAGGAGAGAAGTGATCAAGGTTTGGATACCTTCTCTAAAAGATGCTATTTGACATTTTAGCCAGCAACTTTGAAACACTAAATGTACAAGCAGAACAGAATTAGTATATTTTTCTTACAAAATGAATGCACCAATTGCAAGACTGTAGATTCATGCTCCTTTCTCAATACAGTCCCTTTTGAGTTCTTCATTGCAGAATCTCTCCTTCAAAATGGTGGAGAGATTTTCACTCTTAACTTGTTGACTAAGGCATCTCTCTGGAGGTAGAGAGTTTATTTTCGAATGCTGTTATAGGAAGGAAAGAAGTGGATACAGAAACCTACCTTCTGTACAAGCAATCTGGACTCAACCACCACAAATAAAGTCTTTCATTTACATTAGGTAAGAGATTAGGATCTTTAGAGACTATAGGCAAAAAATTAATAGATTCTAGGTGGGAAACAGGATCCTGAAATAACAGCAATTCTAGACATGTGAAGGGTCACTGGGCACTAAAGAATCTTTAAGTCATTGATGTGTCTGATGTTACCTTTGTGGTCAGATAAAGATGAACAATTATTTTGTTTAAAGCCATAATTTGTGCCTCTGTTGCTCAAAACTTGTTTTAGGTCATCACAACCTTCAGAAGACCTAAGCCTGAGTTCTTGCTTTATCATTGCATAAGTTTTTGCTGCGTGTTAGCAGATTTGTTAGCAAATCTGTGAATGCAAGCCTTCCAGACACACTTTTAATGTTGATTTTGTTCAATTGAGGGCAATTGTATTAACATAAAAGAAAATTTCAACTTTTTGATCAAGTTGAAGCTTTTGCCTTCTAGTTTTTATGTCATACAGCAGAGATTGATCTCTGTAGTCTTTTGGATTCAGGAAATGAATAAAAAATAGTATTGAAAAAGACAGATGTTAAAATGCTGAAAGCTCTGGAGAAGAAACATTATTTAACATTGTGGCCATATTTCAGTGAAAACAATGAAAAGTGTCTCTTTTGAAGGATCATCAGACTCATCAATTTCTGCTCATCATTGGACAAAATTTCAGTCACTGACACATTTGATCTTGTGGAATCCAAAGAAACCTATTTTCTGGGCTTTTTGAGTTCAAAAGAAGTTCATTCAGTCTCACAAAGGAGCAGCATTTCTTAGTTCAGATCTCTTTCAAACAATCCCTTGATTCTTTCCCCTTCTTTCCAACTCAGTAGTGCAGAATTTAATAAAGTAATACATTAATTTTTTTATTGTAATCAGTGAAAAATAATCACATTTACAATATTGATGATTGCTTTTACATTTAGAACTGTTACATTCCTCCCTCAATCTGAATAATATTATAGAGCACATTATATGCAAACAGGCAGTGTTATATAAAGTGCTGATTTTTCAGAAGACCTCTCTCACCTTTTTCTTTTCTTTTCTTAGAGTCAGGACAGCTACATTCATTTTGTTAATAAAGTCTCAGTTCTGCTATTGCTTTCCTAGTAATAAAAACGTTGTTACAACTACTTTCATAGTTTTAAATGGTGGAATTTCTTTTAATATAGGTTAAAAACTATTTAAATCCTATATTTACTTTTTCTGGAATGCCTAAAGACTGGGATATTTGTTTCCTACCACTGTTAGATTGATCTTGTTCACAATATAAGTATTTTTTTTCTCTAAGGAGCTATTTCTAACTAAAGCATATGTTTTATGCCAGCACATACAAAAACCAAACTAGATTTGAGTTCTACAGAGAAATCTCCAAATTCTCTAGGATAATCTGTTTGATAGGCAAAGTGAGTACTTCCACCTAACATTTAAAGAAATAATTTTCCCTCAGATGGCATTGAAAACTAAAAAATTATACTCATCAGGATACTTGGAACGCATGTTCAGTATTCTGAATATCTATGATTTCAGATGCTGACTGCGAGAAATCTGTAAATAGGTTGAAGTCCATAAGGTCTGTTTACATTTTCTCTTTGACTTGTTATTTTAAAATTATATCTTTATTATTTTGACAAGAAATAGATACAAATTGTTCTTCTGAAGATCATCAGACAACCATTTTTGATGTTTTTTCTATGATCTCAACAAGCTAAAGTGTCCTGCAGAGTGCAAGTGGTAGTTGTCATACCCCCATTGCCATAAGCAAATCTACTCCCAGTGATCATAAAACTGTGATGGTAAAAATGTCAGCAAAGCATCCTAATATTATTTTAAACTGAGATTTTATTTTTATATATACACTTATGATCTCCTAGAAGAAAATATTGATAACAGCAGAAGAAGGAAATTGCAGTTAAGGTAATTATGCTGCCATGGTTACACCAAAAAGAAAAAGCTCACAGTAAATTTTAACACAATTCAAAAAGGATAAAAACAATAGCATTCAATCAAGACACAGAATGTTCCTATAACATCTTTTTACAAAAATAATACAAAGTCAAATGATCACCTTGCCCGTGTCTGCCTAAATTTGCAGGTAACCGGTATGAATCAGAGTAAAGTTGTGGCCTGGTGGGAAGTGTCCCTGGAGTAACAAGACAGGCATATGTCTTCTCAGCCTTTGTGTATATTCATCCTTAAATAGAAAATGTTTCTAAACCCTGTATAAGGGCAAGGCTGAAACGGGGGAAAAATCTAAGAGACCCCATCACCTAGGTGAGGCTCCTGCCCCTGGAGTGGTCTAAATGATCCTGGACATTATGGTATTTCACAGGGGGAAGGTACAAAAACCTTTTGCAGCTGTCTATTTTTCAGCTGTATAGGAAAGGCTGGAGAGGTGAAAGGCCAGCACCAAAACCAACACAAAGGCAGTCTAGTCTTCAGGCAAAGGAATTCAGAAATAAGGCTCTCCTTAGAAGACAAAACCAAAGAATAAGTCTCTCCATCTTCAGCTTTTTGCTTACACAATGTTGGCTTTGCAGAATTACTTTACTAGAGACAAACTCAGGCAAGATGAGTAAGGTTCCTTGGTTCTTTCACTGATATAGTCTGAACACTTGTATGTTTCTGGTAAGGGGTAATGGAATAATCCCATCAAGTCTCAGGAAAGTATTCACTTAGGAGTTTGAATAAGGTGCATCTATACACTCTAACACATCAGAATATATTAAAATGTTTCTGTGAAGAGACAGGTGCACCTGTCCACTCATTGTAAACCAAAATAAAGGCATTTTAGAGTAAGTAGCTTCTTAACTAAGAGCTTTTGGCTCACACATCATTTCCATAGAAGAGATGCCTGCATTACCCTTTGTTAAACTCAAGTAAGTTTCCTAGCAACCCAGTCATTATCTCTTTGGGGGAATGAAAAGACACCAGAATTATAATGAAGTTGAGTCTTTGACATTGTGGTTTTTGACCACTGCAATTAACTTCCAAACATGCTGACATCAGTCTGAAGTCCTCTTCTTCAATAAGATAAGTATCAGCAAAGTACTTTGTTTAATGTTAATGCATTTCATTTTCTGCTACATGATAAAATCAGATTCTGTGTAGCTAGTATGCTGTGTAAAGTACTGAGCATCCTAAACAAAAATCTTCAAATTAACTTCATGTTTTTTCATGTTCAATGTCAAGGATAGCAAACACATTATGTAGGTGACTTCATAAGATTTATTTCAGGAGGAAATTAATGCCCTTCAATAGAAAACCTTTTTACAAAAAAAATACCTTCCTTTTTTTTTCCTAGGGGTTGTTTATTTTGCTTAGCTTGCTTGTTGGTTTTTGAGGCAATTTGTCCAATTCTGCTGTGTTAGATAATAGCCAACAATGTCTGCTAACTCAGGACTACCTGCGAGCTCCAGGGCTGGAGCAGTAAAAATGTAATTTGCAACCGAAAAATTACAATAATTAATTTATGTTGCCCTATGTGTATGGTTAAGCTATTAACAGATGAAAAAGATCTCAGAAAAACAAAAAGCAAGAAACAAGTGGACAAATGGAAAAAGATTCCACATCATTATTTCAAAACCTGTGGTGAAACATCTTTATCTTTGTATGGCAAGGGACTCATATGACAGTTCTCAGGTTTATGTAATGTATAAAAGAATGATGGCATTAACATTTAGAGATACTTTTCTTTTGTAGTGGATTATTTGTGGTTCAGTAAGCATGTTCTTGAATAAATCTAGATCTCCTCTCCATATAAAATTTCACTAATAGTTCAAAATATCAGGACTTTGCAGTAGTTGTGTTTCCCGCATATTGATGATCAGTAGAAACCAAACTGAAAGAAGACATCACTGCAGCTTACACTAAAAAATTATATACATTTATTGGCAGTTCATGACTTTTGAGGAAAAGTAAAAGAATGAAAAAGAAGAGGTCTTTCTTTCATGTATATATATAAGGGACATTATGAAAAAGAAGCAACTAATTTGAAACATCCTTTCTTCTGAAGCTATACTAATCCAGAAGGAAAAAATGTATTTTCTTTTCTAGGAGTAGATCAGAAACTGGACAAAATTGTCATTTGAGAGTAACCTATGATAGTAGTTCCTGTATTATTCCTTCCCTTCTAAGCAGAAGGAAGAAGCAAATTTACTGACTCCTGACCTTTTTGAAAGGTAAATCTAAAAAAAAATACCTGTTTGTGTTTGAGTATGTGGACTTGACCATCTTAGAATATCTGGTTTGTATGGGTTTTTTTAGGTTGCCTCTATCATCTACAGTGATACAATAAGGATTATTCACCTAAGAGGCAGTGTGTTCTAGAGATGTTTATTTTCACCACAATGATTGCTATATTATGCAGACAACATGACTACAAAACAAAAACTGCAGACACCTCATATTACCTCATTAAGATTATGGACTAATGATGTGGTAATCTATAGCTCCCTTGCATGTGGTTGTTTAATAGAGTTTAAAATAAAGAAAAAGAACCAAGCACACATAGCACTGGTCTGTAGTTTGACACAAACTGAGAATACATTTTTTAACTAAACAACCACATTAAATTTTAGGAGTTTGTTATTTCTTGTCTGATTATTACTCTAAATATAATACTATGGTTTCTGTGACTCATACATAGTGCCTTAGCATAGGTTTCTTTTTGATGTACACTGCATTAGTCATACTTATCTAGAACACAGATTATATATGGTGCAACCTCTACACCTACTGCTGTATTCTAGAAAGAAAGTATTAACATATTACTGAGTTCTGTAATTAACACTAGTACATAAACCCCTGCAAGTCCAAAATAGCTTTTAGGATTCAGGATTGGATGATGAAAAAAATTCTCCTCAAACTTGTTTCATGGATAGCATTAGAGATAGTTTATTACAGTAATAACAATTCTTCTAGTTCTTGCAAGAAGTATGATGTAAAAGAAGAAAAATATGAAAGCTAATGGAGAGTCTTTTCTGCAAGACATAAAATTAGCAGTCATAAAGGAAATTAATAGCCTTTACATGCTAAGAATCAAAACACCTTCTGATACCAGCTTTCCCTTAAGAGATTAAAAATCACTCCAAATGCAGGGATTCCTGACCAGCTCATAGATCTTGACTGGGTCTTTCCCAATTCAAATTGGCAGGACCTATGCCAAAATTAAATGGGTATATGTTAGCAGGTCAATTGTGAAAAGAGAACTTCCTTGTTAACAGTACAGGAGCAAACTTAAATTGTAAAAAAAAAAAAGAGCATCATAACTCTGACCTCTTCATAGTTAAACAAACTAAGTGTAAAGTCCTGCATCTGGGGAAGAATAACTCCAGGCATCAGTATATATGCTGAAGGATGACTATCTAGAAGGCATGTATTAAGAAAAGGGGGATCATTGTGGACGCCAGTCTGACTGTGAGCCAGAGGTACACTCTTATGGCAAAGACAGCTAACACTATTAGGAAGTAACAGTAGTAGGCTGCATTAGGAAGACCATTGCCATCAGGTCAAGGGAAGTGATCCTGCCCCTCTGCTCAGCATTGTTGAGGCCACTCCTAAAGTGTGAAGTCCAGTTTCAGTTTCTCTGTAGAAGTCAAATGTGGACATGTTGGAAAGATTCCAGAGAAGGGCCACAAAGGTGACCAAGAATGAGCTCTCATATTAGGAAAGGCTGAGAAGCTGTGACTGTTCAGCCTAGGAAGTAGAAGCCTCAGGAAGATCTTAGCAATGTATATAAATACCTGAAGGGTGGGTGCAAAAAGTCAGGGTCTTTTCAGGGGCACTCAGTGACAGGACCAGAAGCAATGGGCCCACACTGAAACATGGAAGGCTCCTTCTGAGCATCAGGAAACACTTTTTCACTTGGAGGGTGGCTGAGCACTGGCACAAGTTGTACGGGGAGACTGTGGAGTCTCTGACCCAGGAGGTATTCTTAAGCTGTCTAGACCCACTTCTAGGCAACTGGCTATAGGTGGACCTGCTTGAGGAGGGTGGGTAGACTAGATGACCTTCAGAGATCTCTTCCAACCTTAGCCACTCTGTTATTCTGCAATTCTGTTCCATATTTTCTGACAGAGACATCATCCTTCCTATTTCCTTACCTCCTGAGAGTGTATCTTATGAAGGAGCTGAAAGAGAACTACATTTTTCAAACATTGCCAATCCAGCAGGATGTTCTAATAGGAAAATAAGGTTATAAAATGTTAGAGGGGGGAAACACAGTCACTAATTCTTGTAATAACAAAAGCATGCTGGATCATCTAAAAAGAGGAGGGAAACTTCCCAGGATTCAAAGTTCTCATCTCTTGCTTGTCTCATTATTATTCTTGTGAGATATTTGGTGGTTGTCTTTCTCTCCCTAATCATAGTGCTGTGAATATTTCTAACACTCAACTTTGCAGGTAGATGGATATTTGGGACTTACAATGAATGGCAGCATTTTTCCATATGACTGGCGGCTGTCAGTCAGATTATTTTTTTAGGAGCTGAACTGACAAACTTAAAAAAATTACAGATCAAAGTGAATACAATTTTACATGCAAAACAGGAAATAAAATGTTGTTGGGAATGAATGAAACTTTTTAGTTCTCTTGGCTCCTTTTACAAAATCTCAGAATACACACAGGATATGATCAGAATAATCAGTATCACATTACTCACCAGCCTGGAAGTTTCTCTCCCTACTCTGCTCAGGGAAACTTGACACATATTTTCCAACTTCTAAAAGACTGCCAGTATTATGCTACAGAATCACTCTCAGTGCCTTTCTGTATTTTATGCAGAGGAATTTTCTAGGAAGAACAATAGCTTAACTACCTGAAAATAGGAATAATGCACATCAAAATCTTCATAGTTAATGACTCTATACATGGATTACTAGATTTTCCTCTGTGAGATAGTAGACATAGTGTCAAATACCTATAAATAAAGGACAGAACCAGAGATTGTGATTTCCTGAGCTCTTTAACTAGTCTGCTAAGCAAAGCATTTCTTTCTTCTTCATTTTGTGATTCAAATTAAAGCATTTAAGATTAAAGTTATGATTTTGGTCATAATGTGTAAACTTCTGTATCTGTACTGACTTTGCTCACTAACACTCATCACCTGGCACAAAAGGTGACATAAGGTGTTAAGTACTGGCTGCAGAACACTTTGAGATACACATACAAAAGAAACTTTACAGCCATTACTGATTCAAAGTCTGTTTTTTAAAGCATCTTGACGGTGTGCTTGATCCAGTCAAGTAGCAACACTGGTTTAAGCACCGCTGGGAGACTGTTTCTTATTGCTTGCAGTTTTACTGTAAGAAAAATATGGCTATAAAGGAAAAAGTGCCTAAATCCTTCCTTTACTTCAACTCAGTCACTTGTGGTTACTTCTCTTTTAACCACCCTATCTGATTCCTCTCTCATTTACCTCCTTAAAATACTTACAGATATTTAGCATGCCATTCATGAATCATTATTTAGACAGACACTCCATATTTAGCTCTTCTCCTTTCCTCATAAATCAGTCTTTTCCAGACGCTCAATCATTTTTATTGCTCTTTCATAACTGCTGATAGTACTCATAAATGAAATGTCTGTAATGGCACTAAGTAAGAAAAAGGGGACAAGAGACTAAGGCTGGAGTTAATAAAATAAAAGTAAAGCATAACTTAACTGGGTCATTCTCTTTGTTTTGGTAATCTAATAGACATAAACAATAGCACAATAAGGCAAATGAATTACCAGAAGCAAAAGTGAGGCCCAGGCAGATCTATTTTCCCTTGTATTTTTCCCTTGTAGAGAGGGAAGTAGAAAAAAAAGGTAAAGTGAACATCTATTTCTGGTTTTTTGAAATCAATATTCTAATATTCTGTGTTTATGAGTGATTGCTTACAATCAAACTTCAAACATCTCAAAGCAGGACTCATGTTAAGATCGACATGTAAGAACAGTGTCTGTTGCCACACGATAACATTCTGAGCCCTTCTATCAGAACTGCTGGAAGGTGGTTTCATGGGATATTTTACAGGATTTAAGATACTGTAACAGAATATGCAGAAACAGTTATCATTTTAATCAAGACCAGTTAAAGGTTTAGGGAAAGATGCTTTTGACAGTCTGATATTTACAACACTGCATACTAATAGTTTTAGTTTAAAAGGGTACCTCCTTTTTCCCTATGAGGCTAATGATCCTGGATTTTTAAGTTCAAAAGGTTGGAAGCAAGCTTGAGGCAGCTTTTTAATTTGAATTTCTGAATGATTTGCTATAGAAGAGGCAGAAAAACCTTACTGTAGTTCAATTAAACTGGTTTTGGACAGTGAGCTGCCTTCTGTGTGCTCTGTGTGACAGTGCACACATGATACATTTCTAAATGTATGGAAGACAGGACATGTGAAAATGAACCCAGCAGCGCCTATTTTTAGAGTGTATTGCTGTGGATTTGAAAAACACAGAAAATTAGACAAGTAAAATTTATAAAAGTAATTACTTTCTACGGGAAACTCAGGAAAAATGTTGACAATAATAAAGCTCATTATGTATTTAGTTATAGCATCTTAGTGCTCAATAGATTTATAGCCTTTCTTATGGATCCTTTATCGAGCTTATATTAAAATCTATTTTAATTGCTTATCACTGGACTGTTTTAGGTTTGTTTTGCTGTTAAACAAAGCATAACTTGTTAGTCCTTAAGAATAATTTTAAATTAAAAAATATTAAAAGTGTTAAAATGCTCTGTTTTGGCACTGCAGGTATGTAAAAGCATAGAACACTGAGAGTTCTAACTGTGTCACTGATAATAAAAATACCCCAAGTATAAATAAACTAACAAGAAACAACTGGCATTCCTATTAATACAGGCCAGAGCCTATATATCAAACCAGATCACTGCTCATCAGCAGAGGAAGATCTAAACATATGTATTTTTTCAGGCAGGGGAACATCACATGAAGAAAAGAAAGATTAAAACGCTGTAGAAAAAATATTTTCCTAATAACAAAATATCTACTCACATATATTTTGAAGATATAGGAGACCATTAAGGGTCATAGAGTTGGGCTACCAATTCATAGTGGAGTTGGTCATTTTACAAAGAACTCAGTTTCTCCTATATGCACAGTCTCCTCTTTACTTTACCTCAATGATTTAGAAAAAAAGAAAGAAAATGTCCAGAAGCCTTTCAGACCAAAACATGTTTTTATTCAGCTGAAAAATAGACCCAAAATATGGCGCCACCATGCAAAAGGATCATAAACTAGCCCTCAGCACTTAAACCAGAAATTTTTCAAACTTTTACCTGTCGTCTGACCTAACAGAATACTTTGCTAGTTTGAAGACTCTAAACTTGTCTAATGAAATATTTATTACTTCAGTGTTTTAAGTTAAAATAGTAAAAGAAATGAGTCCATAATCTAGAGCAAGTATTAAAAGCTGAACCTTTAATCATTACCTCAGATGGAGCAACTCCATTCATCAATCATTCTCTTTCAAAGTCCATGAATAAAAAAGGAGTACCCATACACTGTAATGAAATATTGGCACCTGGTAAGATAGTCCAGATTGCTTAAAATAAATGATAGTCTTGGTACCCAGAAAATCTCTTTAAAATGGCTGGGGTATTTCAAGGAAGAAAAAAACACATATGTTACCTTTGCTGGAGGTTTCAGAACCATGAAGGCCAATAGAAAAGGTTTTCCTAACACAGCTGTAGAAGTAGCAAATGTATCAAAAGCAAAAAGAGTATTCTCTTCTGTAAGACATGCAAGGCAAGCCTTTTCTCATCCCAGTCCTGGCAATGACTCAACTGGAGCATTTCAAACAGTTGTTCTGATCACCAGTTCCCCAAAAAGTTGTGGGCTGGCAGAGATTTTCCTAACAGAGCAGAGATGAAGGGTGCAGGCGTGAAAATCTGAGGAAAATGCACAGGATTTTCAACAACATAAAGACAAATCTGAGTGGAGGCATGGTAACAATTGCTGCTAAGCAATATGAAAAATAGGACAAAACCAGCAGACTTAAGTAGAAATTTTTCTTTTAATATAATAAAAACTCTTTTAATTGTAAAGCTAAGCTATGTAGTCATGATATGGAAAATAAAGATGCTTGCTACATATTTCTTACCCATAGCTGCATTTTAAAAGCCTCTGAACACCCATTTTGAGGGCCAAAATGGTGTTTGTCAATTATCTAGGGAATGATTTGATGGCACAGGACAAAAATATTTCAGGGACCTGTCTAACCACGTCAAGGATATGGAATTAAGCAGAGATTTAGTCCCTATCTGAATACTTTTAGGTCTAGTAATATAGGGTACATAACATGACCAGAACCAGTTAAATATCTGAGTAGATAATATGTGAATGAAATTCAATACTGACTGCTGCAAAGTCAAGCACATAAAGAAAAAAAAATATCTAATTGTATAAGCTCATTGATGGATCCTGGATTAGATATTACCAGTCAGAACAGAGATTTTAGAATGATCTAAGACCCAAAATCATCAAGACGAATAGAAAGACAAACAGAAAATTTCAATCCTTTTCTAATAAGCAAAAGAGGAAACCAAACGAAGGAGGACAAAATAGAAAACATAATTATGTCACTATACAAATACATAATGCAATCTCAATTATTTTGTACACACTTCAGACCATTTATTTCAGATATGAGGTTATATTATTCAGAGTACAAATAAAGTGACAAGGATGGCTGGTAGTATGGAATAAATTTCTACAATTTAAGAGGTTTCTAATACACTAACACTAGAGGCAGGAAGAGATATTAGGAAAAATACACCTTCCTCTTGCCCTCTTTCTTACCTTTTTCTCTTTATTCAACTGAATAATTTGAACTCCTGCAGTCAGTTCCTGCAAGCTCTCCAAATGTCTAATTATTCTGAAAACTTCTGTCTACATCTTTCATTTTTGAATACTTAGTTCTTCGATGCAAACTCTGGGACTGTATTGTGTATCTTGTATCAAAATTCAGCCATGCCTTCTAAAACAGCTTCAGTATCTCCGTGTTTCTAGTGGAAATACCTTAGCTGACATAACCCATCACAGCATCTGTCTTTTTTATGATCCCATTACATTCTTCTTAATAGCCATTCCACGGTCAAATAATGAAAGCTACTGAATCAAGGAGAGCAGAAGATGCTTTATGACTTTGAAAATCAACCTATTTTCATTTAGGTACATGTTAAAGAGTCTAACAGTCGGCCATCACTTAAGAACAAAACAAAACCTACTGAAAACAAAGAAGAACAAATATGAAATGTAAATAATTGCAAAAAGATTAAAACAACAATGGAGAAGAATCTTAAAGTATGCTTTCTCTTCCCTTTATTGTTTCATGGCTACTGATTACATCCATTGTATTTGTGTTTTAACATAAAATATCACTAACATACTGATTGCTAGAGTTCACATTCTAATTTTAATTAAAATCAAATATATCTGGTGGTGTACACTTTGCTTCAGAGGAATAATTGCACATTTATGCTGTTTTAAATGAGAACAGAATGTAGCTCACTACATTTTTTATACACTTCACTGGCTGGGTACTGAGAATATGTTACTGGATCAGTTAGATTTTTTCCTCATAAGAAACAGACGTGATTATTTTTATTTGGCAGTTAAGCACCTGGTCACTAAATATTTAAACTTCTGAAACAAAATGCCTCTCAAAATAAGCTGTGGAGCAATAATATGCAAATGCTTACTTATACTCAATTGGCATATAACAAGGTATGAACACTGTGTGTGCATTGTAATGAAGTGATGCAAATGACCTCAGAAGCTGGAAGACAGGGCCAAAAGTTTGAATTGTATCCAAAATAAGAATGTCTGTTTTCCCTACAATCTGCTGAATGCAGAATGCATTAGTATCTCGGCACTGCACAGCTGTGTTTTTCTATCAAAGGAGGATAATGCCTGCTTTCAGATTTGGAGAAAAAAAAAATCCTTCCTAATTGACTTGGGTACCTTTATCTGCATTCAAGCTGCTGCTTATTTATTTTTAAATAACTAAATTCTGGTAACATTTTCTCCTGAATAAAACATACAGTTAAAAAAGAGTTAGACATTCCATGTCAGCATTCAGCTATGAAAACAGTACCTACTTAAGATGAATTTTGACCTTTTTTCCTTTTTTCTCATTACTAATCAATGAAAATTTCTTTATGATCTTACCTATGGTCTCAGATGTTTTCCTCCCTATTTTCTGATACAGTCTTACAGGGCAATCATAAATAGCCACAGTCCTCCCTTAAACTGCCACAGTACAATTTCCAGCTCCATGTTTCTTCAAGAGCAGGCTCCTCCTTTAGAAGGAGAAACTCTCATCTTGCTGAGAAGCTGTCCCTCACTTTCTCTTCCATACTTTGATTGTGTAAACAGTGTGTTTTAACTTCAGAAGATTGAGATTATTCAGCAGGGTAGGGCTGCTAAAATAAAGTCTTCAAGACAAATCTAAGTCATGAATAAATGGTGCCTGAATCACTTCATGGCTCCAGATGTGAACTGTTTGTGATTTTTTATGAAGTGCCTCTTCTTCCTTTATCCTTTTCTAGTGTCACAGTGAGGATACCTGCCTTGCTGCATTTGGCACATGTGAGAGTGCTGTTGAGCAGTCTAGAATAAATGTGTCTGCTCTTTGGTGGGGAAGAGTTCAGTGAAGTCAGATATAAAAATAAGATACCAAAGCCTGATGAAAGTGATCTTCAGTACAATTTCTCTGTAGGTATGCTCCATACTTGGTATCTATATCAGTAGAACATGTTCTTTTGCAGTAGAATTATACTGCTCCAAATCTTTCTCATCCACAAAGAGGCCTCAGGCTGCTGTAGTAAAAATATTTCCAAGGTACTCTCTTATTCTGAATTCAAAAGCAATTTCTTCTTTTCAGTCATACTCCACTATAACACAGGAGTACCTGTACTTACACAGAGATAGTAATGGTGCAGAGTCCCAACTGGAAGACCATGGGAATGTGCTTATGTCTCTCTTTACTCAGTAGCTTGATAATAATGAAGCACATGCTTGATTATCATTAACAGTTATCTTAAATGTTTTTCTTAAAAATTTTCTTAATCTGTGTTCCGGTTTGTGTATGAAAGAAATCATTACAGTTCAGCCATCTTCATTACAGTCCAGAATCTTTCACCTGAACCATTGTTTATTTTATTCCTACATTACTTGGTTATCAGAGAGCTGATTCATTTATTTGTATTTCTTACACTTTTTTTTAGTGTTTGCATTTACTATCATATTCAAACCAACTCAAATTTTTAATTCATACTTTTACTTTCTATCTATTTCAGCAAACTACAGATGTACTTTAATTACCCTGTGTCAAATATGACTTCTTTTACACATTTCTGTTAGACATGGAAACCATATTTGACAATCTTTTATCAGTTTTGTATAGGAAAAATAAAGTTTTGTTCAAACAAGGGATTTATGGTTTATTAAATTAAGCTTTCCATAAAGTGAATTAGTTAAATTCCATTGTGTACATAAAACTCAGTTTAAAAGCGGTTTGTTTTAGTTTATCTTAAAATAGATTCCAATTTATGCTAAATTGAAAAATGCCTCATTTAAACTGCAATAAAAGTATTTGCATAACTTCATTTACTGGTTTAGTTAAATTAGTTAGATTTATTACATTTGGTTGAACCAAGACACCAGTATCACAGATTCAAGGCAGAAATGTTAAGATTACATGTAGCCTGTCACCTGGAAAATGTATCAGTTTTAGCAGCGGGCATCTGCCAGTATTGCTAACTATCTTGCTACCTTGGACAGTAACTAACAAAGCCTGAGTCAGAAATTGGCCACTGCGCAAAGCAGTTGTGCTCTGCACGTGAGACTTAACAGCATATTACAAAGACCTACCACACACTACATACTAAGTTAAAATACTGGATTGGAACAATCTTGAAAACATAACAAGGCATTTTCAAGAAAACCTGAGCCTTATGCAGATCCTCTGTATGACAAGGAATTTATTTGGGAGAAATGTCTTTGTTTTCTGAATTATTTTTCATTGGCCTCAATCAGCTCATATTGAAAAGGGAAAACATTATCATGACTCTTCTAAGGATTTTCTTAAGTCATGGTTATATATAACCCAAACCCAGTTGAAAAGAACTCACTGCTAATGAGACCTGTTATTGCTTAAGCTGCATTTTTAAACAGAATACAAGCTTGCTGCAAGTACAGGTGAGGATTCAGCTAAGCGAAACAGTAAAGAAAGTCACCTGATTTACCAGTAGAAGAAAGGAGGAGCCCATGACCTTAGCCTGAGTTTTGGGCTCCCAGGAATTTGCCGCCAGCTTTCTCTCAGGACAGGAGTAGTCCCTTGCTGACAAAAACGAACTCAAACACATACTTAGGCAGCACTTATTATTACTGTAATGTATAAGCAGTGACATAAACTTTTGCAGAGGGACTTCAGATGCCAAAATCAAAGTGCATCAAATTTCAGCCTTAACAGGCAGAATAAATAAATATTCAGAGAATTTGTGATTTATCAGACCCTGTGAATGGGTACATGGTCAATTGTCACTCTTCTTTATACTGTTTTTCCTAAGCAGTCTTTAGAAATTATCAAATAAGTCCCTGTAGCTACCATTCTTTCTACTATTGCAGCCTGGTAATTCAGTTGTCATTCAAACCAAAATTTGTCACTTGACTCAATGCATTTATATCTTCAGTTTGAAAACAGACTTTGTTTATCATGAAAGCAAACTTCTCCTCACAAAGAAATGACAGAAAGCACAAGTTCTCTGTTTAAAATTTCACAAATACATATTTTCATTCAGCTGAATAGAGTCGTTATTGGTATTGACCCTTTCACAAATAATTTTTTCACCCACTTAAGTTATAAACTACATTCTAGGTGCTATTGTGATTTGTTTTCCCACTATATACAGTTAAACAACTATAGAAAGTTTGAACATATGCAGTCATTTACATATATCTGCATACATTTCTATGCATAAATACACATAACACAGAAGGTGAAACTCAAAGAATATGATTTGAGAACCTGAAATTCTCTCTCAAGGGCTGTACTAGCTTTGAAGGTAAATCACTGAGCTGTGAGGTAAACCAAGTTCCACATAAATGTATATACTTTTCTTCTTAAAAAGAAGAGACACTAACTCATAAGCAGATTGCAATTAATGCACTACCTTGACAGCTTACAAGGTCTAAAGAAAGCATAGGGCTCTTTTTTTGTTCTTCATCTTCTCTGTGATCCTTTTTTCAGAAGGGGGGAATCTGCTATTTAGAAACATCATTTACAAGCATCTTCATATCAAAATAGATATCTTCACATGAAAGTCAGAGGAACCTTTTTTTGAAATATGTTCTTTTTAAGTTTTTCAAAGAATTCTTTTCAGAAAAGGCAAGCACCTCATCAGTTCTCTCACACACAAATCTTCAAATGCTGTTTTTGAAGAATTGCATTTAAAAGTATGTTCAGTCATATACCAAGCACGAGAAGCTGGAAGAAAAGTCTTTGAATCTGAACTACAGCTCATCATAATCTGGTTAAAATTATCTTCAACACCACCTGTCATTATTAATGCAGGAAGAGAGGCAGAAAAATACCTTCAGCCCATCTACATGATTGCAAATAAGGTCCATCTGCTTTTCACTGTTCTGTCATATAATAATAGCAGCTATATTTATGATGGATTCAGGATTTTGCCTGTAGTAAATGAGCGTATATCTGCTTTTATTAAAAGTGTGTTTCTTTCAACATGTTCTATCATCTTAGCAGACTATATACCTAATTTTTAATGTGGAATCTCAGTCTTTTATATATTCCATTGATAGGTAAATTATTTTTTCCAGTTAATTGTATTCTTATTTTATATATCTATTCATATATATACACCTATCTCAAAAATACTCTATATAGTACTTGTGTTAATTGGTACAACTATGCAGAATCTGATTTAAGGCATAATGAATATAAGAGCCATTTTACAACAGTCATAGTAAAATCTTCATTATCTGCATCCTTGAAGGAAAACACTAAAACTAAAATCTGCAGATTTTATCTAAGAAAGAGAGCAAGGACGTTTGAGAAAAACAATTGAAAAGGAAAAGCTTAAAAGATAAAGTGCTTGCTGTTATCATGGCTGGTGTACAAAACAGCAAGGAGATTCCGAGTAAACAATGGCTGTGTCTACATTAGCCATTAGCTAGTGATGTGGTCCATCAGCGCCGGGCCTGTAGCGTGACTTATTCTTGGCTTACTCTCTGTTGTCCAGAAATTCTAGTGACTTTGCCCCTGAAAGAGCATGATGGTCAGAACAACCCAAACCATTAACATTTTAATCACAAAAAAATATAAATAAGAGAAGCTATATGAAGTAAAAGATATCATTCAGAAATTATTATTTATGTCCAGACTAGAAGAACAGAGAGTACAATATCTGAGAATTTAAATGCAAAGGCATGACAAGACAGGCCAAAAAGACAGTGTAAGAAGTACTTTGTAAATGCAATAAACTCAAAAAAGTACCTTTTTATTTTTCTAGACTTTTTAGAAGAGTTCAACCAGACAAAAAGCCTTCAATGCCTATAGATGCCAATGTGTTGTATAATCACTTAGAGAAGACAAGATGAAAGCAGAAAAAAAAAGACTAATTCTTTTTTTCTAATTATGATTACTGCAGGATTATTTCTTTATTTTCTTTCCTTTTTTTTTTTATTCTTTTGGGTATGACTAAAATGTCATAGAGTGAAAAGCCAGTAGAATAGGTTTTAGAATAAACTCATGAAATAAATCAATATGTGACAAACTAGAAACAAATTACTTGAAATTACATTCACTGAAGAATGAATACAAGCAATATGTTCAGATGTCTGACACTTCAAAACTTTTCCTAATTTTTGCAATAAAAAATATTTCAGGACAGCCGGAACTGGAACAGATACATGCAACAGAGTTGCAAGATATTGCCATGCTGAATAACAGATGGATTAAATTCAGTGTTGATAAAATCTGACAGCAGCTTTTAATATGTGTGTTTCTCATTCTTCTGGTCTAGAAAGAGGACTAAGTGTAGCCTTACTATGGGTAAAACACACAGTTCTACTTACATGATCTTCAACTATATGAAGCTGAAGGGACTTGAAAAAATGCAGAAAATGAGATAAGGTTGATCAAACAAGTGGAATGACTTCCATAAGAGAAAAATTATAACTCTGGCAGGGAGAAGTTGATAGCCTGTGACTCTACAGCCTGAAGAAGATGGAGCTATAAAGTTGAACACAATGATAGATATGATGAAAGAATGAATAGGAATTTATTTTTTTCCTTATTTCTTCTACTATTTCTTCTTAGGAAAGCTAAATGAATAGGAGAACTAGGGGAAAAAAAAAAAAAAAGGAAGGAGGGGCTTTCTTTATACTCCACACATTTCAGTTGTGGAATTCATTGCTGTCAGGTTCTTTGAATGCCAGAATTTTAAGTTACCACAGAAATTTGTGGAAGAAAGGTTTGATACAGGCTATAAAACAAAATAAATTGGTAGTAAATTCTTGTTCAGGCTATTCTTAAAAGAGTGATTAACTGAATCTGTGAGGATAAACAAGAAGAAATAAGTCTGCTTATTCTTCTGTACTAGTCATTGCCTAACCACAGACACAGACAAAATGTACATTTGCTGAGATCTTTGTTCATTCTTATATCTTATATGAGGTAAATGAAAGTAAAGAAGATGAATATAATTTCCAAATATATTATAGGTGATAAGAAGCTCAAATTTGGAAGATACCTTATGCTCTCACCTCTCAGTTCTATCCCACTTGATCTATTGCAAGGTATCACACACACTGGTATGAGTGGTTGGGATAGGCTTACCAATAATAAGAATTTCTCTCCAAGGCTGTTAGCAACTTCTTCAGATATCAAATACTGATGTTTCTGTGAAACTATTTTTTTCCCACAATTTGTGTTGTGACTGACTCATTGTTCTTCTTTCTTGCTTAGCATGCACCAAGAATTTTCTTCCTATACTTATATAAAGCATAGATACTAATTAGGTTTTATTTTGATAATTATAATGCACATTTATAAAACTTCCATTCCATCCTTAAAGGATTTAACATTAAGAAAATTACAACAGGCATTTTTCTCTATGATAGGGTACATTTTACTGTGTGATTCCTTGCAGCGAGTCCTGTATCCTGGAAGGATCAAAGAATTGAAAAAGAAATTATTTGGGATCTAAATGGCAAGGGACATTGTTGTCAAATGAGATCACAGTGTGGCCTGGGGTGTGGGGTGATGCACCATCACAGGCATAAAGTAGGTAACCTGACATGGCTCACATCTTATATCATGTTCTAAAAGTAGTCACACTTATACTCATCCATGAAGGATCAATTTCAGAAGCACGAGCCAAGCACTATGAATAGCATGTGACTTCTAACCTTCCTAGCCATGGGACAAGTAATTAAACATAGGAAACATGGGCATACAGAGACTAAAAAGCTGCAGGAAATGAGATGTTAAACAGTTAGGGCTAAGGATAAGGCCTTGAATTTCAGCTAAGGTTAACTGGTGTTTGTTGAAAAATACCCAGCACAACTGAAGTGTATGCCTAATATTCTAGAGCTTGTAAAGGAGTGTAGTCTACATTATCTGTTGCTATCATGTGAATAACTCAAAGGAGTAATGAGTTTCTTAAATCGACAAAGGAAGGTCAGCTCATGAGGAAGGAATGAGCAGGATTCAAATTTCTGAATAGGCTTTTTTTGGCTATTTTATATCTTTAAGATCTTGCAAAAACCTGCAAAATTTTGTGATTAAGGAAACTACTTTGAAGGGATATTCTTTCACTGGTATTTTGTTTTTAACGAACAATTTGCATTTAATTACATTCAGGTGCAGCGGATATAAACTACAAACATGCAAGAGCCAGTTTGGTTTGGCTTTATGCCTGATATATGTATGAATTTGCATTAGTAGGATTGACATTTTTCAGCAATACTTGAAAAGCTTCGTGCAAGGATGGATACAGTTAACTGTAACAATGCAAATAATTTTATGCAGGAAAAGAAAAAATTATTGACAACCTGAAAAATGCTAGAGACCTTTCTTAATAATAACTTAATAAATTATAAATAATTATATTTAATTACGTAACCTTATATCAGAGAATGCTGAGTTACTCACAATTTTATTCCATGAAGAGTGCTTACTGAAATCACATTGTACTGTTAACTGATGCCATTTGAAATAAGAACTCCTTCCATCCAAAGCCCTGAACAATTACTGTCTTTTATCACTTCACACTGTAAACTCAAAACACAGTTCATAGTCTAATAATTTAACAAATGCATCCTGAAAGATTCAGGTTTCCTCTGCCAAAAGACTACTGAGAGAGGATAAAGCATACAGAAAATGAGAGTTTTCTACTGCTAAAAGAGGTTATCTTGTAAAATCTCTAGCCATTACTCTCCTGATTTTTGAAAGCTTTTCAGTAGAAGCAAGGAAGCAACACAGCAGATTTTTTTTTGGTTTTTTTTTGATTTTTGCAGGGTGAGAATATTTTGTCAAATGCTACTAGAAGTCATATTTCAAAGCAGTTTCACAGAAATGAGAAAGATTTTTTGGTTCATTTTTGTGGGGTTTTTTTGATGGATAAGGAACAAAATCTATATTTTGTTTTATAACTAACTGAGAGACAGAAAGGATTCTGAATTAATTCAACTTCATTAATTTGAAATAGTGTCAACTTAAGAACTGTTGGAAGAAACCATTATTTTACACTTAAACTTCAGTGAATGCTCTTTATCTGATTTCTGCTACTATGCATATATGAGTGACTGAGCAGAGGTTTGCTGTGCTGTGGTCCTAAGACTACAGCCAAATTATTCCTTGTGGAATGCTGTAAGCTGCAGGCCTTATTTCATGTGAAGGAAGTAGAAAGATGTATTATAGAGTTTTGCTCAATCTCACTTAAACCCATGTCACATTCCTGACAGGCCTCCAATACCGGATAATTCTCTTAGTCTGTTTGAGAATTTTCTACATACCCAATGTTTACAGGTCCTGGCCTGTCATGAATAATGTACTTAATAATGTTGTCACAATGAGATTTTTTTATGTCAAGGATGCTATCTTCATTGCAATGAAGGCAGGCAAGATAAAACTTAACTTTTGAAATAACTTCCCTGAGCTATCTATACAAAGTAGAGAAGTTCCTAGTTAAGTTGCCGGGAAGACCAGCTCACAAGCACCAGCAACTGTATACGTAAGAGGTGTGATAGAAATGTGGGAGACTCAGCTTAAGTACTCAATTCTGAGCCAGGAAAAAAGCCCCATGTAAGTGCTGCCTCCCTGGCAGTCATCTGGGCCTCAGAAGTATCCCAGGGGTGATGTCTGTGACTTTGATCAGTTAATCTGTCCACAATCTGTGAAGTGCTAAATAGATGAAAGTTTAATAAAAATTGCTGTCTTCTCACAAAAAAGAAAAACGAAAAAAACCAACCCCCCCAAAAAAACCCACAACAAAACAAAACCCAACCAACCAAAAAACATCCCAACAACTCAAGTTTAAAATCCTGAAAAAATTTTGAATTTTTACTTTTTCTTTTTTCTTTTTCTTTACTTTTTTCTTTTTTTTTTTTTTTCTCAAAAAGGGACTGTTTTCTGTCACAATTGGAATGAAATACCAATATCAGATGGGATTATGAGAGACCACAGTGTGTTGAAATCTGCAGTGTCTGCATGGTACAGCTTCATCTTCAAATGAGGCTTAATATGATGCACTGTTTTATGCAAACTGGATTAACCCAAGATATAAACTAAACCAAAAAGGTAGAGCTATACTTGGAAAGTTTGGTCTTGTAGATTTTACCTAATATGATTGCTAACTTGTCCTATAAACCAAGGTATTTATTGGAAAAAAACATACAAAATAAAACCTAGTTGAAGTAAAAAAAAAAAAAAAAGAAGAAATCACTTCTTTACTTCAGAGTCTTACTGAGCTACAAATAACAAACAACTTTTTGTTGTGCTCATCTCCACCATGGCTTCAGTGAAGGTTTCAATTCACCTGAATAGTAACAGTCTTTAATCGATGCAGGGAAAATAATGGATTCAGTGCTGCTGTCTGTGGATTCATATCATCACTCCACTAGCAGTTTTTCTTTTCTGACAGGCTTCAGTCACTTCATTTTCTCACATTTCTGGCTCAACAGTTCCAAATGAAACTGGGCTGATGTTGCTGTAGGAATTGTTCAAGGTTCTCTCTATAAATTTCTTTTACTTATACTCTGCAGGCTTCATATTTATAAGCATCAATGGTTATTTTTCTCCCTGCTTTTCTGAAGCCATAGGATTAATACACAGGATTTTGCTTTTGGGGCTTCAAGGCAAGCACATTAAAGTGACTGCTACATAGTAAATATAACACCAATTTACACTGGATTTTCAGGTGTTTACAATTTAAACTAGCAGGAAAGTGCCTCTCACAAAACTGAAATATCTATATTGCAATTCAAATTCCTACTGTTTTCCTTTAACAGGTCATTTTTCCATATCTTATCAAAGGCCTGAAGGCCACTTTTTATTTGCCATAGGAAGAACTGACATAGATATCTCAATCATTCCTCATTCTTTTAGAATTTCACTGCAGATCTCAATCAAATGGCAAAACCAGAATAGTTGCTTGTCAGAAATCAGCATTTGGCCTAGCTATGGAAATGAAACATAATATATTTACTTAAGATACTATAATGATTGCTACTATTAATAGGTTTAATTGTCCCGTATTTTTTATTACAGGTTAAGTAATTATTGTACAGTTCAAAAGAATGAGCTACTAAAATGAAGCACTGATGTGACAGATCTCTCATTGAGAAGTAAACATGATATTGGAAAAGATGCATTTTGTTCTGGCACTATGCAAGTTTAGTGCAAACCTCTCAACGTCCTAGGCATATTTTACACAAAATACTTCCAATTCTGTGTACAGAAATTAAAATGCATTTAGCATGTTTTTTAGAAGGAAAATAAGATTAAGTTATGCAGATGCATCCTAATCATACTGGTGATATTCAGGTGACAAACAGCAGATATGTGATAAATTCCATCTGTCTTCCAGTTTATGTATTGATATCTTTTATAGCACCCACCACACTAAGTGTGAATTATACATGCAGGTCTGAACACTCCACTCTGCCCACTACTCCATTTCTTCCAAGATTACTTGTAACATATCACACCTCTACACAGTGTGAAATGTTTGCCACTTTCATTTCTAAAACCTATCTTCTAAGGATGCATTTCTTTCTTCACTGAAAAGTTACAGTTGTTTAAGAGGTAACACAGGCTACACAGAAAGTGAGAACAGGGAGGAGTTTTAGCTCTGACACCTTGTGACACTGTATGTAGGAACAGAAGCTGCACAAATTCCTGTAAGAAGAGTGAATTTGCTTCTATTTGACAACCATCATTTCAGTCTGAGGGGCCCAAACACCATGATTTTGTTTTTATCAAATAGCTGTCTGCAATCGTATCTGAAGTGCCTAATGACTACATAGCACTGGCACGTGCTAGGCAATAACTCTTAGTAAACCACATGCTAATGCCAAGGACTTTCATGGAAACTATACCTACATTACAATATAACTTTTCAAATATTATCATTCACATTGCTCTCATTAATGCAAAATAGATTATTATTAAAATAAAAGCATACTACATCATTTAAAGTACAAGGGCTTGAGGAACTCGTGTGCTGCTTCACTGCCTGTATGTTGCAGGAGCTCTCAGCGGTTTAGATCAACCATCCTTGTATATCTCATCATATACTGACACCTGCAGAGCACTGTTTTACCACATTGGGTGAACCAAGTATTATGGTTGCATACACAGAGCACAGCCAGATTTAGCACTGAGAAAACACAGCTTTCACTTTGTAGATGGTACTTATGAGGTCTACACATTGTGATCTGTTCTACTTAGGAACAGGAAGGTTTGTGATAGAAGTTCCCCTGTAAATTGTGAACATTCATTTCAGTGCCTTATTTAAGCCCACCTGCTTTGTTTAGTAATAAACTCGTGTTTAATACTATTTAAGCTCATTTTTATGCAGAGATGAGACCTTGAGTTAGGTAGTTTTAAGGATCTAGACTAGATTCTTCAGCACTGTCTAAATTTCTCCATTCCAGAGAATGGCATTTGGCAGTTAGTCACTGATTCATATGTGATGCTGATTGGAAAGAATTGATGCCTAAGCAGGTAGGGATCATTGCATCTACCTCTTGTCAACATCTTTCCTAAATGGCAAGGACACTTTGTTTTCACAGTTCCTACCTGGAAAGAAGAGGCATTTGGCAGAAACACAACTGTTATAAAAAGGAAGTAGTTCAGCCAGGGCAGGGAAGCATAAAAGAAGATCTTTTACTGGGAAGAGATTTAATTCTCCATTAATACTCTAGCTATTTGCAATGGCAATTTGGGATCTTACAGTGGCATCTGTGGCCAAATGTCAGCACTTAAACTGTGTGTACTCTGAAGTTCTTCTAACAGTCTGTCATTAAGTATAACCTGACACAAGTTAAGTAGTGCCAATACAAGATGAAGACTCTGCTACCACAAAGTCTTTTACCTTAAAAAATGTTTGAATAGCATTTTGATGGCTAAATATACAGTACAGCTCTGAGCTCTCAACTTCCAGAGAGTGAAAACAAATTCTCTCCATCCATAAAACACTCAACCAACCGTGAGAGCATCTGGTGTCTCTTTTTATGACATAGACCATTTTCAGAAGCTTGTGAGGAGAACATGTGCACACACATGTCATTCTTCTCTGGTACATTCTTCTAGCTTTCAACAGCTGTTGTGCTCTTGTGCATCATGAGCCTCTGACAAACTGCTGTGAAACTTGGAAACTATAGAAGAACGTATAGGATTTGTACAGTCCAGGTCAGGCCACTGCCCTCCCATGGGGTGAGGGCAACTGTCAGTGACTAGACAGTCTAATCCTTTGTACTCCTTAACTCACTGGGCTGGATGCTCTTCTCATTTAGACACTAATCCCAGATCCTTCCCCACACCTCCCTACTCAAATGCAGTCCAATATCAGAATACAAGGAGAGAGTCTCACTGAAGTTATGTGTGTTTTCGTCGTGTCAGGAATTTATGGCAAAAAAGCTTGAGATGTGATTTTATAAAAACCCTCCAAATACCATAAAATTACACTATGAAAACTGGTATGAGGGAATAAAAAAGTCCATTTTTCTAAATATATTTCAAAGCAATCTCTGAGAAATTGCTAGCAATTTACTATCAACTTGGCTTAAATTTCACCTCTTATTCTGACTTTACCTTTTTATTTCTCATCTTAGTGTGTACATACTTTTCAGTTAAAATGCCATAAACTAAATAATTGAAATTTATTTCCTATGGATAACTATGGTGCAGTTAACATCGTGATGAAACAGCTGAAACAACTTTCAAACTATTTTCAGTAGTAAAAAGATTTCTGCAAACACTCCTCAACAGAAAAAAGCTACTAGGCCAATTTTGACAGCCAAAGAGCTGCTCTAGAAAGTTTTATCAAGTCTTTCAATGAGAGAAAAAAGTTACCTGTTAATTACAATTATCTAATTATTTTGCAACAGAATTGTCTCAGACATGTAGATATTGCAAGTTTTTGCTTCCAAATTAAATGAGAGAATACAGACTGACAATCAAAATTGGTCTATTTTTGCTTGCTAAAATGTCTTTCTGTGACACATTTCAATTTACAAAACAGGATACTTACTTATATATTCACATCCATTATTTAAAATTAAGGAGAACTTAGCCAGTCCATCTAATTTTATGAAGGCATAATTTAGATATTATGGATTCTTGAATTAGAATTTTTTAACTTTAGAAGTTGTGGCTATGACAAATTTTAAAAATAATGGATGAATAAAGAAGTAAACGCTTTTTTGCCTGATGGAGAAAACACAATACTAGTTTGGAGGCAAATTATAAAATGCTTTTCTTAATTTGGAGGACCTCAAATGTCAATTTTCATAGAAATAAATTCTTTGAAAATATTACTTTAGCATTATTTAATAGGTAGAGTGAAGCCTCTGAGACGGTTTCCATTGCCAAAATTTAACAATTCATGCAGAAAATTTATTTCTTTAGTATAAAATACCATTGAAGAATTATCTGCTGTGTTGATAATTTAGAGTGTTTTTGTTAATTTCTTCCCTCTTTCCTCAAGAAATAGTCCTAGAAAAAAGGTTAAGCTAAATTTGTCTCAGCTAATTTGAACTTCACCTGAAATCTGAATGAGAAATATTTCTATCTCGATATCTATTTTTTAAAAAAAATATTATCTAAACTGAATAGTACTGAAACCTGGCTGAGCTATATTTGTCCATCTGAAGCAGCCCAGACAAACAATGACAGATGCTCATGTTATTTCACTCCCAAATTGAATAATATGTTTGAATCAGATAGATACCGATTGCACAGTTTACCTTTGGAGCACAGACTGTTGTCTAGGAGGCCTAAAC
>VWZD01000524.1:1960-15899 GCA_013396695.1 Sakesphorus luctuosus | reverse complement strand
CAGCAGCATTAACCAATATACTCTTAGTCATGAATGCAAGTAATGTAAAGAATATTTTATCAAATTCTGTGTATCTAATGTAATACACTTTGAGATATTCTCTGATTTAAGCATCATGTCTGCTAATTGAACTGCGTAGAATGCCTAACCTGGGGAAGAATGAAATGTGTGGCAGCTACTGATCCAGAAATTATAACTTTTTTTTTTTAAATGAGATCCTCTTACTGTTTATCACTGAGCTTGGAAATTACCTTGAGGAAAATCACCTTTGGGAATCAAAGGGATAAGTCTATTGTCCATGCTGTCTCAGTCCTGAAATGCTGCTTAACATGGACTAAGAACTGCCAATTAAACCCAATTATGATAAATTATATTCTCTTTATTAAAAAGATAATGGGGGACTACAACCTAACAGATATTAACACTAAAACACTCTTCTAATTGTGGTTAAAACCTCAGGTTAGATTTAAATGACCGTAGATGTAACATGCCAGTGCTCCCTCTACTAGACCATTAGGACAGTATTCTCATTTACAAACAAATAATTTTGGCACAATGTTAAACATTATTTGCCATCAGTATGGCTAACTAGACTTTCCATTGCACTGTTAGTTTTCATGTGATTATAACTCCATCTGAATCTGTGCTAAGAAAGTTGGAGTTAGGGAATGCTTTTGCATCTCTGCATTATATCATATTTTTCTTGCATTAAATCAGCACCTGTAGCAGACAGCATTCTGAAATGCATAAGAATTTTGAAAAATTCCAAGTATATAGTGTACAGTCATAATATTGTTATTATTTGCCTATTTCCTTCCATATGAGAGAAAAACCTAGCCAATAGACACCAATCATTCCTGAACTGATCAAAGCACAAACATGGTAAAAAGATCCCTGAAACACTTCTAAATGGAAAAATAATTTCTGTTAGGCCAATATATAAATGAACTGTATCCATAAATGTATTCCTTGGAAGTATTTCCAAATTTTCAACCAAATCAAGCATTTCTAAAAGTCTTATTTCCACTCCTCCATGAATTTCATAAAACAGATTGTTTATGTAGAAATCTTCCACTGAAATTAAAAGGATACCTCAATAGCCAGCCAGGTGTACTCAGTAGCTCTAAAAACATGTCCTCAGCACTGCAATATGTAGAAGCCAAACTTCACAGACTTTTTCTTCAAAATTTTCATTCACACTATTAAATGGTTTTTCCAAAGTCAAGCAGCAGCAAACTGGTAAAAAATTAGTTGTGTTTCTGAACATCTTTAGATTGCATGTGCGCTAATGAACAGAATTTGCATAAAGGGTGGTACATACCATAATTTGTGGAAAACTCTAAACATAAGTGTTATACTTTTGAACATAATCAGATCTTATTTCAATGAAAACACTTTAAAAGTCCAAATAAAACTACTATATAGAAAAATTAAGGTCATACAATGATTTTAACTGGCATTTTTGCTTCCAGTTTTGCTGGCATGTATTTTAAAGGCCTTCTGTATTGCTTCACAGCTGGGCTACATCTATTTTTCATGCCTCACCATGAACTCCTACATTGTGCTCCTAAGCAGTAAATTTCCAACCCTTAAGCAATTTGAAATATCCACAACTGAAATTCTCAAACACCATAAGGCCATTTAAGAAGTACAGTGATTTTCCTAAAAAGTTCAAGTAGATTAAACTAAAAAACCTTTGGCTATAAATAACTTTACATCTTGCAAAAGGCTGAAAATTAGCACATTACCACATAAATAGCATAAACAGTTTATTTCTACTAACAATCTTGCATTAAAAATAACTTTTAATGTCTTTGAAGAATTATGTCTTCATTTCACAATGTATTCTCAATTTTCTTCTTATTTCTGTTAACAAACCTTTGGTGTTTTCTCCAAAGCATTTTGCATCACAAACCCCATGTTCTATCTGTACTAATGTTTCTTATAGTTGATTTCATCATCCAGATGAATATTTTCTGATAGAATGCTTTATCCTAAAGATGCATCTGAACATTCAGCATTTAAAATATTAGACTCAGTGACACAAAATAAATTGATATTTCTATTCAGCCTTTGAAATGAATACTCTCTTAATAATTGTGTGAAAGTCCTAGAACTCTATTTGTGCAGAATATAATTGGAATTGAGAGATGAGTTTATCAAAGGATCATATATTTGTGCTGACAGTTGGTTTTGGTTTTGTTCACTCCAAATTCAAAAGATATTTTCAGTTAACTAAAATTCAGCTTCAGGTTTCAGCTTTTAAAAGTCTGTAACAGTACATAATAAGATTCTGATTTTCCTCTTCTGTTATGGATAGCATCCTTTAATGATTCAGTTTCCTTTTTCTGTGACCTACTTTTAAGAGAAATTCCTGTCTCTTAAGCTCAGGGCATGTTTTTGAGTTTGTGATTTGAAACT
The DNA here is from genome assembly GCA_013396695.1 of Sakesphorus luctuosus. Lineage (NCBI taxonomy): Eukaryota > Metazoa > Chordata > Aves > Passeriformes > Thamnophilidae > Sakesphorus > Sakesphorus luctuosus. The sequence goes on along the minus strand of VWZD01000524.1, from coordinate 13,478 downwards.
AAATTTAAAGAACAGGAACTTAATGCTGATGGTTTTGAATGGAGTCAGGTAGGAGTAGATGTTATCACAGTTTCTTTAAATCTGCTTTCTACGATGTTTATAATTTCTGAGTTACAGAGCCATTGCACTAAGAATATTTATAACTTGCTTTAATTCCAGAGAAAAGCATTCACATGTTATTTTTTTCCTTCCAGTTTCTTTTGAATAGGCATTGCCTTTGTTATGAAACTGGTGCATTAACCATTGTCTAAAGTTTGAGTCACAGTGACAGATAAACTTAGGCCTCTGTGGAGATCCATCTTGTGAGAAATAAAAAGGGAGGGTTCGTTGTGGGAGGTGTGGAAAGAAGGGGTTTGGTTAATTAAAAGGTTCTGTGTTAATTGAAATTGGGACTGGCCCTTTAAGGGGGGGGGGAATTTCTCCACATGCAGGTTAGACAGGCAAAAATTGGCGGGAAGTCTGTGAGGCTGCAGTCCCAGCAGAGGGGCTGCTGCCAGGGCTTGCGGCCGGTGTGAGGGCCTGAGAGGGCAAGTGGATGAGCCAATCAGCATTGATGGCGCAGCAAGAAATTGCCCAAAGAAGGCAGTGAAAAAGTGAGGACTTCGAATCAGAGTGCAGGGTGCCAAACATGGACTGCGGAGGGCTGGACTCCTGGAGGGGGGAAAGGGGCGTGGCGTGAAGGAAATAAATGGGGGTGACCCTTCCCTCCTCCGTGTGCTCCTCGGCGATTTGGCTGGGGAGGCACCCTGTGTACACAGTATTGGCCATTAAAACCCTATTTTTGCTTTGCTCCTTCAACTCGTCTCTCTAAAAATTCTTCAACACGAGATTTTTCTCACACATCTTCTTCACAGAAGTCCTAAGAGATGCTGAAGAAGGAAGAGACTTCTCATCAGCTAAGCAAGAAAAGAAATCTACCTGATGGAAAACACTGAAGATAAGAGAGCCAGACTCTCTTTTCAAGTAAAAGAATAAGAGGCAATGGAAGTGAATTCAAGTGCACAAAATACCATCAGAAGATAAGAAACACTCTTTCACTGAGGGAAGGGTCATCAAACACTGATGCAATTGCCCAGAGAGGCTTAAGAATCTCCACTCCTTGATACTTAAAAGTCAGATGTGGTCCTGGACATCTTGCTACAGCTGACCTTGCCTGAATGGGGAAGGCAGGTGTGGCGTGTGGAATGTGTGGACTAGATGATTTCCAGAGTACCCTTCCAACTTCACCTATACTGTGATTCTGTAATTCTATGAGTTGAAGTCACCCAATTCTAGAAAACAGGATGACCAAGATTCTGATTTTGAGGACACTGAAGTAAATCTTGGAAATCTGATGCCTTTCTGTGAAGTCAAATCAAAGCAGGGCAATAGGTTTTTCAGAGCAAGATTCACAGCCTTATATAAGCTTGGGCATTTATAGAATCCTCCATTTCCAATCAGGAAAACAAAACAAAATTCTCCATTAAAGAATAGAATAAAATTAATTATTCCATCTCATTGGAAAGAAAGTAATGTGAAGCAAGAAAATAAAATAGGACAAGCTTTATTTGAGCTTCTGTTTGATTCTCATCTGGGGAAAAAAAAATTGGTGCTCCTCTGAGCAGCCAAGTCCATTTTATACCACTGTTCAAATAGTCTGGTAGTACTGGGATGAAAATTCAGAACATTTTACTCAATCACCTGCTATGCGAGTCAGAGAATAGTATGCTGAGCAACTAGACCACCTTCACTGATAACTTGAATCACACTTAGAGGAAAAAGCCTAAACCCTGAATTTGTAACACAGTCCAATAGCATGCACTTCATTATGGGTTTTTTCTCCTTATATAAGGGAAAAAGCAAGACACAGAGCACACACACAAAAAGACAAAATCTGACATTACACTGAAGATTTAATACTGTTTATTTCCCACTGCCAATGAAACCACAGAAATAAAATTCCAACTACTACACACCAAGCATATTAAATAAGCACAGTTTATCTTCCCAAAAAGCACTGCATTAATTGCCTTGTCAAGTATTAGTAGGCATTTTATCCTTTAATAAAGCGTCATGAATTAAGAAAAGTGAAATGTCTAGAATAATAATCATAAAGTTAAAGAAAATGAATGAATGACTTACAGTAAGAGATATGTACAATTTTTTAGAAGTATGATCATTCAAGATAGAAAAGCAAAGCTAAAGAAAAACTAGTAAGAGTAGTAAAGCATAGTGAAGCCACTACAAAAATACACTAAAGAAAGACATTTCACAAAGAAAATACATAGGTTTAGTATAATAACCTAAAACACCTGCTGCAAAGTCAGCTATTAAAAATCAGTATAAAGGGCAGAGAATTAACTCAGTGGAAGTAAGAGTGTAATTCTACCTTACTTATTTCTTCACAGTGTAGGGTAATAAAGTCTAAACAGAATAGAAAGGGATCATTAAAAACTCAGAGTAAGGTGGGAAAATTTCACAAAATGCTGTAACACAGCCAGAAATGCACAAACATACTCATTTACTATGATAAAAAATTCTCCATGAGAAGACTGGAAGACTTGAGACATAAAGAAAAATATTTTTATTTTTAGTCATTTTGAAATACAGCTAATGTTTTGTACTCTAAATCATTAACACAAAATTTAAAAGTTACACAGGAAGCAAAATATTCAACTAAAAAAAAAAAGGACAGATTTTTATTGTTCTATTTCCAATAAAACAAACCATTAATAATGTAGTGTTTATGAAAGAATTCAAAATCTGTGTCCTTCACAGTTCTGGCAATATATACAATGCATAGCAAGATTTCTAAAAAAAAACCCCAGACAAAACTACTAAAGAACCCATGAACCCATTAAAACAGACCAAAACCGCTTTTTTAAATATTTAAGAGCTATAAGCAAGAACAGTTATCAATGTTTCAGGTATAATCTTCAATACACTTGATATATTATTATGGCCAAGCATGTGCAGGGACACCATGGTATTGTTAAAACCAAATTCGTTAAGGCAGCCTAAAACTTATATTCAAAAGAGTAGTTTGATTAGGGTTAAAGACTTATTTCCAGATGCAAGTGGGAAGGAAACCAGTCATGATAAAAACCAACAGTAAAGAAGTCAGTAAAAAATTAAAAGAAGTCTTCTATGTAAGTGATTTTTCCAGCTTGTTGGAACTGAATTGTTGCAAAATCTATGTGACAATCAAATCATTAGTTCTTGTTGCCAACAGAAGTGGCAGATTTCCACTTACAAAAGAGATTTGACATGAATTTGTTCTCTTGTCAGATTTTTCTCAACATCTTGCAGGGAAGGAGAGCTGGATGCGAATTCAGCAAATGAAATGTTTGCCACTGGCAAATTTGAAGAAATCAAGGTATTTCATACAAAACTGTCAATTTCTACTGAGATTTTCAAGATAGGGAGAGAGACAAAGATCCTCAGATCCCTGTGAGCAGCTGACACTCTTGGTCCCCATGTCCTGAATTATAGGGCCATACCTTCACTCTCAAGTCTAAATGATCTTAAATTCTATGGCATATAACAGGTTATCCTTGAAAGAGTATTACTGCCTCTATTAAGAATATTGCTGCCAAAGCACTTTCTAGTATGGCTGTAAACTTCTCATGCTTTACATCAGCAGATGACATTTGTAGTGATGTGCTGCCTTATGTCTACCTCCTCATCAGCATTATAGCAGTTACACTCCTTGCTTCTCCCCTTGGTGGTGTCTGAGTCACGCTCTGAGAAACCCGCTCCCCAGAATTGCATATGACTGCCAGACATTTCACCTCTTTTCCCCAGGCAGTCTACTGATGTGCATTAAGTTTGACTGAGCTGAAGTTCTCATGGACATGAAAGCAGAAGACATGGTGGAACCATGCAATGAGGAGGATGAACCAATTCCAACAGCTACCTGGAAGGTTGATGTACAGCAGAAATGTAGCCAGGAGTTAGTCCTGAGGCAGACATGGGTTGTGACTGACAAGCAACACTTGCAGGGTCACATGTTGAAGTGATTGGATTTATACAGCAGGGAACTGAGGCTGAAGAGGGGAATGCCTGGGCAGTTTGGGCATACTGAATAGAAATGAGGACAAGGCTATAAAAGTAATGGACTGATGAGCATGGGTAAGGAAGGGCTGGAGTGGACTTTGGGCTCCAGAAAACAGAGTGGCAAAGGACTGAGATTTTTACCTGTAGGGGTGGTTGACTTGCTTTGCAATCACTACGGAGCAGTGAAGGCAGAGCTGTGGGCTACGAGTGTGGAGACAGGAGTGGATCGTGGCAATAGGTACACCTGCACCTGTTATATTTGCCTCTCTGAAACTAGCTAAAAGAAACATACAATTGGAATTGCCCCTTGCTTCCTGGTGATTATGAGCATCTTTTATTTTATCTCCAGAAATTTTAGCCTAAGCAGCAAATTTGGCTGAGGGATATGGACTTCACTTTGGGCCTGGACTCTTTTTAGGCTTGTTAGTGTGTATGGCATTGCAATGTTCAAGTGAATTACTCCTCACAGAAAAGTATTTCATAATGCTTTGCACACCTGTAATTATTGCCAGAACTGTGTCTAAGGAGTGGTGTATATTTCATATAATATAGATTCAATAAATGTAGTTCTGTGTAATTTCCTTATGGTTTGTTTATGAGGTGGTAGTGAAAGGACAGAACAACAGTTATCCTTTCTCTGGAATTTTCTCTGCCAAAAGCATGACAGCACCCTTACAAAAGTCATTCATGTCAAGACTTGTCTTGCCTTTAATGTTTATCAGTTGTTAATTCAGGTCTAATTTTATTGTTTCCTTAATGATTAAAAAAAAAGGAATATTCATAGGATCCTTCTGAGTAAAAAAATAAACATAGTATCATTAGATAGTTAACATTCAAGGCTTTTGCTGGTACCAGTGATAGTAACTTTATTCACACTTCAGTCTTTCCTCACTATTGATTCTGTTCTAATTCTTGAACAGAATTGGAAAATCCAGAATATTAAGGCTAAAGTAAATATAGCAACATCACATCTGTTGTGGTTCTCTTCTAGCTGGACCATGGATTGACTCTATTTTTCTTGGAGAAGTTGACATGTTACACCTCAAATTTCTGTAGAGAAACAGCACTCTATTACTGGAAAACAGATAATAGAATAAAGAAACCTAAGCAGTGATTTAATTACTAGGAAGTAAATTCTTTGATCCCTGAGCAAGATATACACTTTCTCACCCTATAAAGAACTAGCTTTCATGTTAATCTCTGTGAGAAAAGTGGAGTGATGCAATCTGATGAATAGAGAGTTTCACCTGTCGCTGGTTGTACAACTGCATGTAGTTTGAAATTGTTTCAGCTGCTGTGTTCTTACAAGCTGAGTTTTACATCAGAATTTATATCATTTATCCATGAATAACTATGACAGCAATTAATTCTTTCTCATAAGTTCTTATCTTTTTTCCACAGGCTCTCTACCTGTAACAGCTCTTAAAGTTTTACTGTAAAATAAAAAGATAATGTTATATAATCATGCACATATTTGCCTGCAATACTGTAACTAAGGGATTCACAAGATATTTTCCTCTTCCTGGAGATAAGTGTAATGTGTAATATTTGTGCAGAAGGACTGCTGCAAGTACAGGAGGGTATTGTTGCACTGACTTAAAATCATTTGGTTCTCCACAGACTTTGGTTAAAAACTTATATATTTGTTTTGGGTTTTTTTTTCCCCTTGGGAGTGCAAACTCAGAGACAGAGAATGAGATTCTCATGCAACAGAATGTTAAAAAAAAAGGCAAGAACCTGCTCCAGAAATCATGGAAAGCCACTCAGGCAGGCAACGTGGAAACTATATTCAACCTGCCTGATTACCTCAGTTCTGATTTTCTTCTCTTAGTCTTGCCACCTTTCATAGTGGTTCTGTGATACAAATGCCTTTCAAATGTGAACTATGGACTAAACCTGAAAGTTCATTTGGTCTTGCATTGTAGAACTTTGTTTGCAACAAGAATCTCAAAAGAGATATGGGTCATTTAGGAAATATGACAAATTAAAGGTGTACCAGGTGCCATCACAGGTTTCTGAAGAATGTTTCAGAACATTCTTCAAATTGAAAAGCTCATTCAGAATATATCAGAACAATATATCAGATTTGTCTGATAGTCAGTTATAGTTATGTAAGATGGGAAAAAAACTTTTCTAGCACTTTCAGCTGAGATGGACAACTACTTAGGGAAGTGGAAAAGAGGATAAAATTAGACAAGATCTTGACTCAAATGAGAAATTTATGCCACATCAAATTCTGTAAGATTTCATAAATTTATGACTTGTAGTTCATGCTTCATAGCTGAGGCTACAAGAAACAAAAATCAATCTAAAATTAGAATGAAAATTAAAGAGAAATCACTCGTGAACAATAACTGAAACTCAAATTAGAATTAAAGATTCTTCCAGGACCATCTGCTAGTTGAGAAACATGACATGTATGGTTTTCTCTTTCCATTTCCCTTTCAATTTTGCCCTTTCCACTTCCTCTTTCCTTCTTTTTCCATCTTCACCTTTCTCCTCATCCCATTCTCCATTTTCTTGCCTTGTCTTTCTGCCATAATATTCAAACAAAGAGATTTAGGATGTTCTAGATTCTGAAATATCATCTGATATTCAGAAAAAAAAATGCAGCTCTTCCAGTTCATGCTCAGTTCTTCAATCACTGGAGAGAGCAGGGAACTGCTGAAGTGAGATGATTATCATGGAGCTTTGGTATCCCAGCTTGCTATACTTTTTTATGGTCAGTTATGTGAACACAAAGGAGACAAGAACTGAAATGATGCAGGGATTCCTGTGAATTCCTGCTCCCTACACAAAAAAATTTTGAGGCTCTGCCACAAGATCACAGTCTTGCGTTCAGCTAAATAAAGAAGCAAAAGGAGTGGAAAAGCATGTGGTGATATGTATGTTAGAATTTATAGAGATTAATGTCCATTTCACTATGTTCTCTGAGCGTTTAACATGAGAGATGACTGATATGAAACATGAGAGACCTATGACTGTAATTGTCCCGTACTTTTTTTACTCTGTCTACCTAGAGTCTGATCCATCTATGTCACACTTTGGTTATCAGCCCTCTGTATCTCCAGCTCCAGAAGAGAGAATACAAATCAGAAAATATTTCTTTGTATTTGTTATTCCTAGATGAAAAATTACAAATCTGTTAATCTGATCTGACTTTGAATTATTTTTTTTTCTATTTTAGAAAGTGTATTTACCGAGATTCTCAAAGATTAAGGGACAAAGATTAGAGTTGGTACACTGCTTTCAATCATTGAAGCAGATGAAAGTAGAGCAGTATTTCAAAAAAGTAGTGGTACCTATTAGAAATGATGTGAAAGGCTCAAGCATGGGAAAAAAACCCACACAAATTAAAACAGCACTAGTTTAAAAATTCAGGTAAGAAACTATCGTTTTAAGATTAGCAATATATGTATTACCTGTACTTTTCCATAAATGTAGTAAAGTTTAATGCTATTCGAATTCTTCATAGTAAGACAAAAAACATTAAATCAAATCTGACATCATTAACACTTTTGGCACTAGACCTTGGCCTTCTTACATTCTAAAATGAAAGTAATAAATTAAGTTTCCTGTGAAAACTCAGGAACACAGTCACTCATAGAGACAGACCTTGGTTGCTCTGGGGCCAAAGTGATTTTATTTATATACATTTTTTTAATACTATCTGGGAAAAGAACTTCAGCTCTGGAAGGAAAGAGTCTCTTGAATAGAAGACCTAGAGAATTCTGAGGAACTACATAAATGAAAATTTGTGGTGTGGATTTTTGTTTGATTGAGAGTTTGTTTTGGTTTGCTTTTTTTTAATGAAAGTCATATTTGATAGTAATTTAAATTCTTTTTTTGGTGTCAGCTCTTCAAGTCATATTCTCAGTGAGTGTATGATGGAATTCTGTAACTGAACAGGTATTTTAAAAATATTTTGCCTAAGCTATGGAACCAGGCAAAGGCTTGGAAACTATCTCATTTCTGTAGATTATTGTGGGTTAGAAATACAGTTCTGATGACTTATAGAGGTGTAGTGATATTTGATTCACAACATAGACTTGCACATGAGACATATCAGTGTGAGTGAGAACATCATAGCCTTGCTTGTGTTATATTAAATTCTGCTTTGGGAGTATATGTCTCTGTCTTAAAAAGCACTGTGGCAATAACACCTGCAAGTTTTAGGCCCCACAGTATGAAAAAGACACACATTAGGATATTAGAGAGCACTCAAAGGAGGGCCACAAAGATGGTGCAGAGTCTTGAGGGGCAGCTGTATGAGGATCAGCTGAGGTCACTTGGTCAGTTAAACCTGCACAAGAGGAGACTGAGAGGAGACCTCATTGCAATCTTCAGCATCCTCACTGGGGGAAGCAGAGGGACAGCCCTCCGACCAGTGACAGGACTTAAGAAAATGGCATGAAATTAAGTCAGGGTAAATTTAGGCTGGATATCAAGTTTTTCCACACAGAGGATAGTTAAACACTGGAACAGGCCCTCCAGAGTGACAGTAGCAAGCCTGCCAGAGTTCAAGAAGCTTTTGGTCAATACTCTCAGGCACATGGTGTTATGCTTGGGGCTGTCTTGTGAAAGGCTAAGAGTTAGTCTTGATGAGCCTTGTGGGTCCCTATGATTCTATGACTCTATTTTCCCTCTCTTGCAACACAACAGTCCATCCTAAGAAAATATTTAATGCTGACATCTAGGAACTAAATCCATTACCAATAATTAATATTAAAAAACCAAAATGTTTTAGTACCTGAGTAACAGGATACCAAATCTGGATTCTCTTAAGAAATCCAGATGTGCAATCATGCCCCCCAAAATGCAGGTAGTATGCATAGTAGCCTTTTTAACAGACACTAACAACTGACAGGAATATTCTGTGCAATAGAAACCTAGGATAATATAGGAATTATTTATGCTGACCTGTTTTAATATAAGTACATATGGAACAAATTCTTCAGCTTTGACCTGAATCTTTTTTTGCCTAGAACTGGAACACAGATATTTCTAACAATTTGTAATTGTGGCAGTTGAAAGTCCTCTTTCCTCTGGGTATGCACAGGTGGCTCTGAGGCTCTGTTGGTATTGCAGTTTTGTGAGACGGATAGTGACAAATGCATTGTATGTGAAATCCCAGCAGATTGAGGATTCTTTTGTTTCATTCAGTAAGGGCTATAAATAAGCCATGTGGCACAAAACAGACTGCTGAATGAAACAAATGCACACTCACAAAATACATCAGAGAAACCACAGCAGTTTACAAATGGACATTTTCAACTGGATCCAAACAGAGGGACAGAGAGCTTTGTCTATACAAATGAAAGAACAGCCTTACTACTTTCTACAGGCACTTAGGGGAAGAAGCTTCTATCAAATATTCATAGTAGCCTCTTGTCTACACAAGTCTGGTTGATGGAGTAATAGTGTAGACTCACCTGGCACCAAAACTCAGCCATTTTCCCTTTCCTCATCCAGTAAATCTGTGGCTGTCAGTGATAGGAGCTGATGGGAAATGATAGCCGTATTGAGCTGCCTCATGAACTGTAACTCATTTGTTCTGAAGACCCAGACTGACAGCCTCTGCATTTCTCCCTTCCAGCAAAATTGAGTATAAATCACTTTATCATTTTTCCCCATGACAGTTTATCAGAATTCTGGAGTTTTATATGAAGTCATAGAGGCTGGTGGTAGAAATAAGTCTTACAATTGATCTTGTTGTTGGAGAGCACTGCATCTTGCAAGGTTTAACATTCCAACAAAAAACTGCAATTTGACTTCCACTAACCTGTATGTGTACACATACACACACACTTTACATGTGGCAGAGAGGGAAAGGTAATCAAACTCACTCCTACTGGGCAAATAATCTAAGATTATGATTCATGTGAACTTAAATTTGCAATCGCTTTCAGTTCTTGGTAAGTTAATTTCTCATTTTGACTTGTAAGATTCATAATACATTCCCTGACCAAAATAATAATAAAATCCTTTTCTACACAACACTACTTCACCTGAGAATAAACCATCTGTTCTCCTTTGCTTCCATTCTTAATAAGATGCAAAATAGAAAAATAGGATGGGTATACCAAAGGTAAACGTAGATTGCTGCTCTAATCTAGAAACTGCTTTATGAATCTATTATTTAGAAAATTAAAGACAATCACCACCTATCAGAATTATATAATGTCAAAAATATTAGTTAGAACAAGCAAGCCAGTTAAGTTAATGATTGCTTTTCTTTCAAAATTCTCTGTGAGTTGATATGCACTATGTAAATATTATTCATTAATTCTGGTACTGAAGAACTTGCTGTCCTTAAGCAAATAACCATCTCTTTTAAAAAGGTAAAAAATATCAATCGAGGCCCACAAACTCTCTACATGAAGCAACAGAGACACTAAGAAAAGTAAAATAAAATGACTTACAGTCTGACTTTGGTCATTATGAATTCAAGGACACTTAGGGATTTGAAGGCCACTGTCTAGGAATACAAATCATAATTGTAGTCAGATTTTTTTGTTTAATTATACTGAACTAAAGTGTGTTTCCTTACATTCCTGAAACTGGAGCACAGACAGTGACCTAAGCTGAAATGTTTCAATTTTGTGCTCTAGGATGAATGAATTCCTCCAACTGATTATTTTGAGCCTTGGATGTTATTACATAAAGTTTTAGTTTCGTGATCCCTGTGGGTAGGTAGTCAAGAATGTAAACCCTTCTATAAGTGACAGGGTGGGAGATAATAGCTCCTGCAGGTGGATGATATAACAAAGCTGTGTGATCTAACATGTTCCCCATTCATAACGTTTATTTTGTCAAATTGCAGCTCTATGGAAGTGGACTGCACAGATCTCCCTGCTTACCAGCCACACTGACTGTGGCAAAATTCCCTGTAGAAAACATATTATATCAAATAAAAAACTAAAGCCACCACAGTAGAGGACACTGCTCGAAAGTGAAACCATTAATGTTTAGGCCACAGTATAACACATGCCTAAGCTTAGCTTAAAATTCGTTTCTCAAGAGCCAAAACTATATGCAACACCAACCCATTCACCTTAATAAGTTGCAAGGGAACAGGTGTTCAAATTTGCTGAACTTGTCAGTGTCAGTTTAGTGGTTGGACTTGATGATCTTAGAGGTCTTTTCTGACCTAAATTATTTTATGATTCTATGATACTTGTAACACAACAGGTCATGAGTATGTGTCTTAATTATTTTAAATGCTTGAATATTGACATCAGTTGCCTTTTTTTTACTCCCTTAGCACTGACTACTGTCATTCTTAAGAATGACTTGTGGAGCAGAAACCTCCCCCACCTTTCTTTATTAAACTCCATTAAATGTTATTTCATTTGCTTTTGTATCAGGTTGCATCTATCATTAGAAAATGAACACTTGCTGGCACCATTAACTCTACCAACAATACAGAATTATTTACAACTGATGGATAAGCTAGAAAAATGCGCACACAGTACTCAGAAAA
>VWZD01000523.1:48204-80553 GCA_013396695.1 Sakesphorus luctuosus | reverse complement strand
GTTTAGTGAAGAGATGGATTTCAATCTTTTAGATTTTCCCCCACATTTGCTTAATTGTTTAAAGGTTCTGGTGGCTATTTTTGTACATGACAAGAAACCTATAGTTCTGAGATTGTAGACCACACCTATCATCACTTGACACATGATTAACATTTAGCAAAGAGACCTTTCTGAGTGTTTTAGGTTTTGCACATAGCTTTTGAAACATAATGAACAATTTAAAATAGCAATATTGCTGACAAATCTTCTTCATTTTGTTGATGTGATTACAAGGCAGTATCTTTTTTTTTTCCAGGCATGAGATAATATTTTTTATGTGTGTTTCAGATATATAACTTCTTAAAAAATAAAATACATTAAATCTCTTTAACAAAAATGAATTGGATTTATTGATTTTAAATAAATTTATAATTCTTTCTGATTAGCATAACTAAGTGAGCTCAGCCTATTTCTGTTATGCAGGAGAAGGTTATAATATAACTTGACAATGATGTAGAAATACCTACAGAAGGAAAACTACTTCTAATAATGAAAGCTCACCTAATAATAGATGAACACATAAGATCTGGTGCTCAGAAAACGCTTTCTGGAATACAGTAATTTAAAAGTTAAAAAAAAAAAAAAGCAAACCACCCCATTTTAAATCCTGAGGTTTAACCTCATAAGGTTTAACCATAAAAAATGTAAAAGTAAACAATTTAACAACATAACAAACATAAAAGTGAAGGTTATAGTGAAAATCAGAACAAGGCAAGCATACTGATACTCTTCGTATATATTCTCCAGATTAATTTATTTATTGTTAGGGGGTTTCTCTATGTTTGCTAGATCATCATGGATTTTTATTGACAAAGTGTGTGAGTTGGCTTTTGTTTTTCTTTCTTCCTTTTTTCTTTCCCCTTTCCCCTTTTCCCCCTCACTTTTCCTCAGTTGATATGTATTTATTATGATTTAAGAATATCTATTCTTACTTCAGTCTTACACATTTATTAACAGTTTTTGTCTGTGCTGACTGTAAAGGTCTTATCTAAAACTTTGAATGATCTTCATTGCAATGGAAAAACTTAGTTAACTTCATAGTTTAATTTCATTCACAAGTAATAATGAAGGCTAAGCAGTGTTATGATTATTACACTTGACATTAACTTATCTGAATTTATTTAATCTTCTTTCAAATTCTGTAGTGCACTTCATCCAGAAATTCTTTATTTCACAGAAAACTATGTATAGAATAATATATTTTTCTATTTTAAATTAAGGGGCGGGGGGGAAGTAAAAACCTGCCAACACTTTTCAAAGTTACACTAAAATGCAAAGCATGATTTGGTTGCTTTCAAAAGTGCTCCTTTCTTAAACAAATGCAAACACCATATTTTATGTTACACTTAATTTTTAGGCCTGTATCAACTTATGCACATTTGCAGTGTGTTAGCCTTGGCTAAGGGACAGATGCCCACCGAACTGCTCTTTTGTTTTCCCCCCTCAGTAGAGGAAGGGGAGAACACAGGACGAGGAAGTTCATGAGTTAGGTGGAGACAGGCAGAACACTTAATAGTTTCTGTCAGAGGTCAAACAAATTAAATTTTGGGAAAGTTATTTTTTGCCACTTAGTATAGATTCGGTAGAAAAAATAATTTAGTATCTTTCTGTCTCCATCTTTTCCCAGGCCTTATTTAACACCTTCACTTCCAACTCACCCATGGCCAGCTTGATTCTTTCACTTCATCTGGGAGATGAAAGGCTGCTGTCAATACTTAACAGTTTTTGTCTGATGCTTCTTCCTCCCCATGCTCTTCTCCTACTCCAATATGGGTCTGCCATCAGCTGAAGTCTGTCAGAAAAAATGTGCTTCAGAATGGACCCCTTATAAGTTATGGCAAATACCTGCTCCATCCCCTGGAGTACATCCTCTTTCTGCTTCTCTGACCTTGGTGTTCCCTCTGCTGTCTCTCACTCATTCTGTTTTTTTGTTTTCTGTTTTGTTTTTTTTTCCCTGTTCCTTTGACTATTTATATATATATAAATATATATGAGGGGTTTGTTGTTGTTTTGTTACCTACATTTTCACAGAGGAATCCCCAGCCTGGATGATGGACGCTGCTGTGTTATGAAGCGATCTATTGTGGAGTCAGATGCAACCTGTTGTGTCTGGCATAGCGGCAGCCCCTGGCCTCCCTCCACCACCAAAACCTTGCCATATAACCCAAATACAGACTTTGCAAAAGATTTGACCAGAGGGTATGAAAGTATTAACTACTAAACTGGATAAACCTGCTGCATATTACATGGTAGTGGAAGTGGTTGTTTTTATTCTGAGCCCCAAAGTTTCAGTTGAGTTCCTGAAGAACATTGTCTCCTGAGTTGAAAACCAAATCACTATACACTTTGCTAATTTGAATTATCACTTTTCCAAAAAATTCTTTAATTCTATTAAACCTTCCTCTGTTAAACTGTGTTGCCCTGTAATAGAATTTTCCCTGGGAAATGTATTTATACACTGTAACTGAGACATCAGTTGATACTGGTTTTGAAAAGTGAAGATTGACCTAGTCAGAAGCTTTCACTATAGAGTGGGTCTCCTCTCTATAGGGGTCTCTAAAGGATGGAATAAAGGGAGCATTTTTTAAAAAATGTTAATCAGTCAAATGAAAGAGTAGCATGATCTTCTGAACTGAAAATTTTTGTTACCCATTTAAGTACTTTAGGTCTAAATAATCTTGCATACTGCATGGAGAAAAACAGGTAAAGGTTCTGAACTGTGCTACTTAGGTTTTTTTTGTGTGCTTACATTTTTTCCAGTTGATTCTGTTCACAACCCAATGAAATCTGTGGCTATCTTGCTATCTACAGCTATTATGTGAAGGGTGCTGAACTCCCTTGGCCTTATTAAATCATGATTAAACTCTTATTTGAAATAGAAATGTAGTCAGTGTCATTTCTACTGGCTCTAAGTGGTAAAATGTAGGAAGAAGAAAAATTTGTCTTTTGTTATACATTCAAGATTCAAACTAAATTTTTTAACAGCTACTATGCCAAGGGCAGCAGGTCTAAGTGTTTAATTCAGCTCAATTAAAATGAAAGATCTTTTGTAAGACTGTAAATTTTAGATGTTTCCTCCACAGCGTAGTAACTGTTTTGCTAGTTTCTTCATAAGCACCAAAGAATCATGAGATCTTAGGGAAAAGTGAGAACAGCAACTTGCTTTCTAATTGTAAATTTCTGTTGATTCTTCCAAATAAAATTCTTATAGGGATGAATTCCAATGAGAAAATGGAACTTATACTGTGCTTAGAGAGAAAAGCTATAAACATGAATGTCATGGCCTTAAAAGAAGGATAATGAATTAACAGATTTTTTTTTCTTTTAATTTGGGATGGGAAGAACCATGAAGCCTCCATTAGCCTTGAGTAAAAGGTCAATGACCTGCTACACCACTTAGACATGCACAAGTCTATGGAACTGGATGGAATCTACCCAAGGATACAAAGGAAGCTGGCAGAAGAGCTCACTGAGCCACTTTCCATCATTTATCAGCAATCCTGTGTAACTTGTTAGGTTACTGTTTACTGGAAGTGAGCAAATGTATCACAATAAGGGCCAGAAGAAGGATGCTGGGAACTGCAGGCCTGTCAGTCTGTTCTCGGTGTTGGGAAAGGTCATGCAGCAGATCATCTTGAAAGCCATGAAGGACAACTAGGGAATCAGGCCCAGCCAGCAAGGGTTTAGGGAAGGCAGGTCCTGCTTGACAAACCTGATCTCCTTCTATGATGAAGTGGCCCACTTAGTGGACTAGAGAAAGGCTTTCTGGATGTTGTTTACCCAGCTTTAGTAAAATGTTTTACACTATTTCTTGCTTAATTCTCCTAGAGAAACTGACTGCTTATGGTTTGGAAGGCTGTAGTGTTCACTGGGTTAAAAACCTGGGTTGGATGGCTGGGCCCAGAGAGTGGTGATGAATAGACCTGCACCCAGCTGGCAGCCTGTTACAAGTGCCATTCCCCAGGGCTCAGTTTTGGACCCAGTCCTGTTTAATATTTTTTTTTTTTTTTGATAACCAGGATAAGGGGATCAAATACACCCTGAATAAGTTTGCAGACAACAGACCATNGATCATCTTGAAAGCCATGAAGGAAGGTATACAAAGTCCATATCACAGTCTGCAACTTGGTGAAAGGAGTTTGTAGTGAGGTAGGAGTTGGTGTCTTCTTCCAAGCAACAAGTGATAGGACACAAGGAAATGGCCTCATATTGCACCAGGGAAGGTTTAGATTGGATATTAGGAAAAATTTCTTCACCAAAAGGTGGTTGGGCATTGGAACAAGCTGCCTCCCAGGGAAGTGGTCAAGTCACCATCCTTGGAGGAATTTACAAAACATGTAGATGCGGCACTCAGGGGTATGGTTTAATGTCTGCACTTACACCTTCCATATCCTACAGCAAGACAAAAGGAATACAAGGATAAAGTATTGACAGAAAATTGAAACAATTGTTTATAAAAATTAATCTGTATTACAGCATAAAAGATTTTTAAAAATTTATTTATCCTGGTAAAATGGTTTTTTTTTTCAGAACTTTAAACATTTAAATGTTTAGTCCTTCAGGAATCTGTATAAATATACATGCAACTTCTGTCATCATGTTTGTCTGGTTTTATATATATATGTATTAAAACCAACTGATATATATGGACATTTAGATACCAGAAAACTAGACTATATTCAAATTGTTCACATATCCTGTGCCTGGAATATGTTCTATGACTGCTGGTCATATCTTGAGTTGTCACGCTAGTGTTAACTTATATAATACCATTGATTTTATTTTTTTATTTGTAATGGATATTTGAAACATAATCAAGGACAATGTGTTTTTTAATGTGTCAGGGTTTTACCCCAGCTGACAACCAAGGACCACACAGCTGCCTACTTCACTCTGGTGGAATGAGGGAGGTAGTCAGAGGGCAAAAGTGAGGACCATGGATTATGATAAAGACATTATGATAGGTAAAGTAAAAGCTGTGCACACAAGCAAAACAAATCAAGGAACTGTTGACCACTTCCCATGGGCAGGCAGGTGTTCATCACACCTAATAGTTATTTGCAAAGACAAAATCCATCACTCTGAACCTCATCCTTTTTCTTCTTTTTCCACCAGTTTTATATGCTGAGTGTGATACCATGTTGTGGAATATCCCTTTTTTCAGTTGGGGCCAGCTGTCCTTGTTGTGTCTCCTCACATCTTCTCATGCACCCCCAACCCTTTCACTGTTGGGGTGGTATGAGAAACAGAATGGGTGTAAGCACTGTTTAGCAATAATAAAACCATCTCTTTATTATCAACACACGTGTTTTGAGCACAAATCTAAAACACAGCCCCATAATAGCTACTATGAAGAAAATTTACTTTAGCCCAGCATAAACCAGCACACCATGGTTTAATATAACACATATATTGTATTTAAACTCATAAATTAAGTTTTCCATTAAAGTTTTGTTTTGTAAATTTTCTGATTAAAAATGGAAACTATCAGACTGTGCATGCACAGTAACTACTACACAATTCATTTTATCCCTGTGTAGATGTAAACCTTTAAAATATCCCATCTCATTGTCATGAAGTATGTTGAAATGTTTGATTTTGTTGTTTTCGTTGGGGTTTTTTGTCTTGCTTTGTTTTTTAAAAAAACTTATTAGCTTTGTAGGAATTGGAATATTTCAAGGAAGGTTTTCCTTCTCTTCTGTGTTACCTACTGATGTAGGTAACATGTGCATACTCAATAATTCAAACAGTAAATATTTTTAATTCAATATTTCTCTCAAAAAAATCTGTATTTTGAATCCAATGCCACATAATATAGGACATAGTATACTCTGGGGTCTCTTGATAAAAATTCTATTTTAGAGAAAGTAAATCAAATACTGGTGTTTTACCTTATTCAGTTGCATATGTTATAGTTTCTTACATAACCATAGTGTTTTATTCCTCCCAGGATAGTCAACAAAACATTAGATAATATATAGCACATGACTGTTCTCTAAGGAACTCTTGCCATATTTAACATCTCTATTATGTCATAATCATCAGTTCTATTTTCAGCTACTGTTATCTAACTCATTTAGGAAAGTGTATCCTTTGACCTTGCTAGAGAACCCAGATGATGGAAAAGATCACAATGGCTGTGTAGCCCTTCAGAAGGACCTCAATATATACAGAGATGTGCCGAGAACCGTCTGAAATTCAACAAAGGCAAATTCAGGGTCCTGTACCTGGGAAAGAATAACCCCATGCACAAGTACAGACTGGGGGCTGACCTGCTGAAAAGCAGCTCTGCAGAGAGGGACCTGGAGTTCTTGGTGGACAATAAGCTGTTCGGGAGCCAGCAGTGTGCCCTTGTGACTTAGAAGGACAAAGGTGTCTAGGGGTGCATTAGGAAGACCACTACCAGCAGGTCGAAGGAGGTGATCCTGCACCTCAGACATACTGAGGCCGTATCTGAAGTACTGTGTCCACCTGTGGGCTCCTCAGTACTGGAGAGACATGGAGCTTCTAGAGTGGGTTCCACCTGAATATGAGGAAGAATTTTACTGGGTGAATGACTGAGCACTGGCATAGGTTTTCCAGCGACGTTGTGAAGCTTCCCTCACTGAATGCAATTCTGTGTTCTAGGATGACCCTGCTGGAATAGAGAGGTTGAATCAGATCACCCAATGTGGTTCCTTCCAACCTTACTCACACTGTGATTCTGTGACTGATGGCTAGGCTCAACCCGCAGGAATTATTTTTCCATCCTTCTGGTGTCAAACTGTCCTAAATTTTAAACAAAAGCATTATATACTTATATATGTGTATATATATATACACACACATAACTTCAGTACTTTTTTTCTTTTTATTTTTCCCCCAAAACTAGAAAAGAAAAAGTGTTCCTAGGTTTCTAGAGCATTATACTAACCTATTTCAAGGTTATTTCTGTTCTACATGAGACTGAAATGTCCCTGTAAAAAATGTAGGGTGAAAATCTAAACATTATCAAGTATGTCCCTTGGTTTATTGGTGCAGAACATAGTATTATTGGGTTTAACACTTACTAAACATAAGGGACAGATTGTCAGTTAGCATAAATCAGCATGACTTCATTGAAGTCAATACAGTCATGAAACTTTAAAACTTCTATAGTACTCATCCAGCTTTTTATTATTGTAGTATTATAAAAAGAAAATATTTTAGTCTTGCACAGTTCAAGAAACAGTCCTTTGTACGTGATACAAAACTGATGACCTTAGGAGTTTCTTAAGATGAAAGTATGAATTTTGAGAGTGATAACATAAAAAGTACATTTTTAATTATTTATTATCTCTTTGGTTTTTATCAAGTTTATGTGCTCTGATATTTGTCTATGTTACTTTGTTCAACAGCTTAAAATGGTTCAGTAAAGAAATGCGTCTTTGTTAAAGTATTTAGCTATGGAACCATTAGCAAAACTTATTAACAGCCTGAATATGGACACACTGAATGAACTAAACATATACAGAGCAAAATTACAATTTAAGTTAGGTATTAATTATGTTAGCCTCAAGTTGAAGTTACTCAAATCTATTTGCAAATCTGTTATATTGACTTAAAATTCCTTCTCCTTGAAGCTTCTCTCTATTGGTCATTTATTTTAAACACTCCTCCTAGGTTTAATAGGCCTTTGAGTTCAGTGCAGTTATGGACATTGCTGTAATTGGTTATGTGTATTCAGTGCTTTCACGGGAGGCCTAGCTACTGTATCTATGACAAGTCTACAGCCCTTAACATTGAATATTACAAGTAAGAGACAAATTGTAACACAAGATGGGAGGTACTCTCCCTGACCGTGTACTAATTAATAAAACCATATTGTTTGTAGAGAAAGGATATAGACAAGCATGAAACATTGCTGAAATGACCACATACCAAAAACTGATCAAACCAAATCAAATCCTTTAACAGTTAGACTGTAAAGTAGAGGCTTAAATGCCATTGCTTTGGATATTCAGCATGGGCAGATAAAGAGGAAGCAATTACATTATAAATATATGTGCTATTTTTGAAATATGCTGCTAGTCTTAGAGGAACATTTTATATAAACAAGTGTTTAATGATGCAGAGAGAACCAGTGAAGCTTTTTAGAAATACCTAGCCATTTGAATCCTCCAAAAATCAAACCAGATGTTTAACTATATATAAATGTTTTTAAAATATGATTCTGAGTTTAGTTTTTAAAGCTGAGGACTAATGGAAAAAAGGTTTTCACCAGGTCACTGAAATCCAGGTTTCCTGCAAGTCAACCAAAACTGGACTCTCAAGGCCAACAATGTCCAAAATTGCTTTCAAAGTTGCCTTTGAGAAATATTGATCTTTGAACACACTCTGAAAGATATTAAATACTAAATTGAAAACTGAAACTAAAATTTATGACAATATTTCCACACTAGGGATACCTCCTCAGGCTCCAATTTCTCTTTATAGCTTTACTGAGTTATTCTTTTGTTCCAGAGACAGTTAGAAACAATGACATAGTAATGATATATACTGCCTGCTAGTTCACTTGTAAAAGAAATGGTCCATGACTACCAAGGTGTCTATCTTTTAGTATGCAAATAGTTTAACAACTATGTCCACTTCAAAATGTTCTTAAAGATTCAGATTCCACCTGCAATATAAGATGGACTTGGGAATAAAAAAAAAACGAACCAAACCAAACCAAACCGCAAACCCCAAACAAGCTGTTCTCCATTTACGTTACTTTTTCATCCATATAATGAATGCATAAAATGATCTGCAGTCTCACACTGTCACTGCTGAACATTGTGTTTTACAGCATCAAGTCACCAGTAGGAATTTTTTTTTCTAATATTCATGTGGGGAAAGTTCAATACTAAACAATTTCATTGTAACTAGATGAAAATTCTTGAAAATATTTTTTTCCTGGTGATTTTAATCTACAGTCTTTTGGTTTTGGTTTTGTTTGTTTGTTTGTTTCTGGTGTCTTTCTTTTTTTTAACAGTGAAAGTGTTTTTAGAAATTTGCTGAAATTTAAAGTTTTCAGATGAAACAGATTTTTTTTTAGAGCAAAACAAAAACGCAGCTGTAGACAAATCTTTAAACCAAATTTTCAAGTTGTTATTGTAAAGATGGGTTTCACAGGTCTTGTAGTATGTATTTCTCGGTATCTAATTAAAGCTTTTTAAAAGTTATTAACCAGTCTGATTTTGTCTACTGTAAATAGACATAAAGCTATACTCTCAATCTGAAGATAAGATAAAATGTCTAAGTACACAGAGTCAGTCTTCCAGACTTTACACTGACTGTAGAGAAAACTGCATAATTTTAGATTGAGAACCTAATTCTTAGATAGCTAAAATCATGTCTAATGAATTTCAGCTTGCTGCTGTTTCCTGCCAAGATGATTTAACTTCTAAGAGTAATTTCAATTTCCTCTTTTGGTCTGTTAACATTTGCATTAATTAACTATTCCCAGGAGAGTGGAAAACAAGGCGAGATATCCACAGAATGAAATTAAACAATACATAAATACCAAAGTTGTTGGTCCAAAGTTTTCACTTTTTGGAAAGTAGTCCTTTTCCAGGTTGTTCTCTTCAGGGTAACCTGCTGCAGAAGGAAACAATTCAACAGAGACTCTAATGATCAACATTTCTTGATCAAGAAGGTGCAACTTTTTCCATTTGTTGGAACCAGCCTTCCTTCACAAAAATAGCTGGAACTCTTCTGTTGCCAAACAGAAGAATAGGGATCACAAAATTTCTGGGCTTTGTTATAACACATTTCAATTGTCTCCTTTGAAAATTGGTCTTCAAATTAATTGATATTTATGGTATAGCTCTTAAATATGAGAGTTTTAGTGTCCATCAAAGCTGTAGAAGTAGTAATTTTTTTTTGTCTCCTTACTATGTGTAATGACAAAAGTTTTGATTGGACAGGGTCAGCTGATTGGCAGATCCTTTGGTGGCTTTGGATAAATCTATATCCAAAAGTTTAAATGTCCTATGACCCATTACTTTCAGCATAGTCTTTAACAGTGTATTGTATTGGTCAATTTTATCCAGAGGTTGATGTATTACAGGGTATGTGATACACCCACTCAATGCCAAGATCATTGGTCCAAGTATTTATGAAGTTGCTTTGGAAATTAGTTGCATTGTCTGACCGAATTCTTTCTGGTGCACCATGTTTCCATAAGAATTGCTTTTCAAGGCCCAGGCTGTGGCATGGGTCACAGAATATCTTTCCAAGTGTCCAGTGGTTGCTTCCACCATTGCAAGCTCATAGTGCTTTCCTTGGTGAATTTTTTGGAGTGTGATACAATCAGTCTTCCAGTCCTCCCTGCATTTGTATTTCAGTTAATTCCCTCAGGTACTGGATGACTTTCTTCATCGTGGTGCCCTTACCTGGTTGACATATAACATCTTCCTTGAAGAATACTTTTTCTTCATGCTAGATGGAAGTTGTCTCTGGAGGCTAAGAACTTTTGTCCCTTTTCCAATTGCCTTGTTAATGCCCCCTTCACTAGAAAATCATCCCAGACACATGGCCTCTCTACCTGCTAGTTCAAGACTACTGTTGTCCTCACTGCTAGAGCATGGGAAATTAAACTAGAACTTCACAAAGATTTCTTATTTCCTTCTAGACTAGCTTAGTAAATAACAAACATTATCACTACATTGTTTGAATGACTTTTGCTGTGATTTATATTCCCAGTATTTTGGCATCAAATGTTATTTGGAGACAAATTTTTAATTTTTCAAGCAGCAAGTGAAAAACTCTTTTTGAAACACTCCATTAATCTACAACATCTTTCACAGTGTTGTTTTCTGTTTACACATTGATGCCATAAAGCTCTCATCATCAAAACATTCACAGAGTCATGAGAAGTATAAAATACAAGAAAATTCTGCACATCCTCTGATTCCAAACCTCTTGTAAAAGTACAGTCAAGTTTATCCAGGGCCCTATCAAGCTGAATCTTGAATGTCTCCAGTGAAAAAAATTCTTTTTAGTGGAACCTTATTCAATGTCTGATTCTTCAGATGATGGGTAATTTTTTTCTCTTATATTTAGGCAGAATTTCCCCTTAAGCAGCTTGTGCCTGTCACCTCTTGTCCTGTCACCTTGTTGCCTAGTGAGAACACTACCTCCGTAAGTTCTCTGTAACTCCCTTTTAGCTACTTAGAGACTGTAATTAGGAGTTCCCTTCTAGCCTTCTCTGCTCTAGGCTGAAAGAACAAATTTCTTCAACCTCTCTTCATGTGCCAAGTCATTCAACCATCTAATAATATTGGCAGCCTTTTTCTGGACCCTCTCCAATTGTTCAATGTCTCTCTTAAACTGGTGAATCAAAACAGTCAATCAAGCATAACAATCATCTCAATGAGAATTCATGCTGAGAACTGCCAACTTACTGTGTCTTCAACAACTAAGACAGATGGCCCTGGGTATTTATTGAGGATTTTGAAACTTTGTCTTTCCCAAAAATATCATAAAGCTTGAACTCTGGTGGCGTAAGTTGCTTTGGTTTGTTTGATTTTTGTGTGGGGGTTTGGTTTGTTTGTTTGTTTAATTTTAAACGAAAATGTAAAAAAAACTTCTAAGTTTAATTCATTTATTTTTTTCTCCTTATTCTCTTTGGTATGTGGAAATTTGGGCATAACATAGCAGTGTGTGCTGGTAAAAGGTCTAATAGGACATAGCCAAGAGTCTGAGTGGAGTGACTATTCCACTCTCCTCAACATTTTTGAGATCACAGAACTGGACTTCTGCAGCTAGTTCTGGACCTTACAATACAATAGAGAATCACAGAAACACAGAATCACAAAATGAGTAAGGTTAGAAGGGATAACTGGAGGTCTCCTAATCCAACCTCCCTGCTGAAACAGGCTCCAGTAGAGCACATTACTCGGGATTATGTACAGAGAGCTTTTGAATATCTTCAGAGAACAAGACTCCACAAGGTCTCTTGGAAACCTGTGCCAGTGCTGTCACCCTCACAGTAAAGAGGTTGTTCCTCACGTTTAGGCGGAACTTCCTATTTATCTGTTTCTGCCCATTGCCTCTTTTCCTATTGTTTGGCACTACCAAGAAGTGCCTGGCTCCATTCTCTTGGCACCCTCTGTTCAAATACCTCTATACAGTGATACGATCCCCTCAGCCTTC
The DNA here is from genome assembly GCA_013396695.1 of Sakesphorus luctuosus. Lineage (NCBI taxonomy): Eukaryota > Metazoa > Chordata > Aves > Passeriformes > Thamnophilidae > Sakesphorus > Sakesphorus luctuosus. The sequence continues at coordinate 68,358 of VWZD01000523.1, read as the reverse complement.
TCTTATTGAGTCTAAACAAGTGCAGCCCCCTCAGCCTTTCTTTTTAAGAGAGATGCTCTAAACCCTTAATCATCTTTTCTGCCCCCCACTAGACTCGCACCATGAGCTCCATGTCTCTCTTGTATCGAAGAGCTCAGAACTGGACACATCACTTCAGGTGCACCTCACAAGCTCTGAGCAGAGGAGCAGGATCACCTCCCTCAACCTGCTGGCAATGCTTTTCCTAGCACACCCCAGGATAGCATTGGCCTTCTTCACCATGAGAGCATAGTCCTGGCTCATAGACATCTTGTTGTCCACCAGGACCCCACGTCCAACTCTGCAGATATGCTTTTCAGCAGGTCAGCCCCCAGCCTGTTCTGGTGCATGGGTTTATTCTTCCTCAGATGGAGGATCCTGTATTTGCCTTCACTGAATTCAATAAAGTTCCTCTCTGCCTATCTCTCCACCCTGTGAAGGTCCCTCTGAAGGGCTGCACAGCCCTCTGAGGTATCAGCTGCTCTTCTCAGCTTCCTGTCATCAGTGAACTTGCTGATGAGGCATCTGTCCCTTCATCCACATTGTTGAGAAGTAAGTTAAGCAGTACTAGGCTCAGTATTGACCCTTGGGTGACACCACTAGTTGTAGGCCTCCAACTAGACCCAGTGCCACTGATCACATTCCTGTGAGACCTGCCATTCAGCGAGTTCTCAATCCACCTCACCATCTACTTATTCATCTCTCACTTCCTGAGTTTGCCTATGAGGATATCATAGGAGACAAGTGGCAAAAGCCTTGTTGAAGTCAAGGTAAACAAGATTAGCCTATGAGGATATCATAGGAGACAAGTGGCAAAAGCCTTGTTGAAGTCAAGGTAAACAAGATCCACTGCTCTCCCTCATCTATCCAGCCAGTTGTCCCATTGTAGAGAGCAATCAGGTTTGTCAAGCATGACTTCCCTTTGGTGAATACCTGCTGGTTAATCCTGATCAACCTTCCACATGCTTAGACATAAAAAAACTGCTCAGCAGAACTCCTCCTGTCTGGGAAAGGCTTTGAGCATTTGCCCTGTGAACGCCAGTAAAAGTACTTAGTACAGTGCAATAATTAATTTATTTCTCAGTCCTTTCTGGAAAGCTAAGATGCTTTTCAATCTCAATGTCCAGAATTGTCAATGTTCTATAAAATTTAAATGTATTTTGGTTCTTCAATTTTTTGCCTTTTCTGAAATTTCCTTGCTGGACTTTGATGATGCCAGTTTTTGTTAGTCTTTCTAATATAATTTAACTATAATTGGTACGTTCAACATATAATTGCTAACTGATTTTATAGATCTAAGACATTTTGATACTTTAGTATATAAGTTCATGCAGGTTATCCACTATGTTTTTGAATCCATCTCACTGTGATTGTTTTCCAGTTTATAATCCCTCACTATGCATTTTTTCCATTTACTTTTGATTTACCTTTGTACTTGTTGGCTACAATATTAGTTTTAAAGGGGTCAATTATTCTTTGATACAAATTTCCTGACATAGCTGAAGTTTATCATAAACAAATCATGTTAGTGCTCTGATGAAAATTCTATAACACTAATGAAAATTTTTACTAGCATTTCAGTATCGTATTTCCAGAAGAATTCCATTATGAATTTCACAATAAATTTGTAAGATTTCTTTATTAATGATGTTCAAGATCAGTGAAATTACTTCTTTTCTTCCCTTCTGTATTTTATTTGTACAGCATGCAGCTACTACAAGGCTGCCACCCTGATGTCCAATCCCATCAGATCTCAGAAGCTAAGCAAGGTCAGGCCTGGTTAGTACTTGGATGGGAGACCTCCTGGGAATACCGGCTGTAGGTTCTAGTCTTGAGGACTTCACTGTCCAAGCTTGCTTGGCCATGGCAGATGAACCTTAGGAGTTAAAGGGTGGGGCCAGTTTCGTGCGCACTGTGCCTCACCTAAAAAATCCACTGTGCAGGTCCAAAGGACACACCCATGTAGGTAGAGCCCTTCCCAAATCTTTGTTTGTGAAGCCTATCCATGCATGCATGCAGCAACTAATGTATTTCACATTAGTATGACAATCAATTTGTTGTCAAATCCTTGGTACACATCCTAGTGCATTACATTTATACCCTACTTTTTTCAATAAAACTTATAATCTAACTGAAGAAAGAAATATCACTAGTTGAATTTTATCTTCAATTAAAAATATTCCTGCTCTTACTACTTTAATTAATTGAAATTTGTTTGTATTTTCTATGGAAATCACAGAATCATATAATCATTTAGGTTGAAAAAGATTTCTAAGATCATTGAGTTCAACCATACACCTGACACTGCCAGGTGCACCACTAAATCATGTCTCCAGGTGCCACATCCATATGTTTTCTGAACACTTCAAGGGATGATGATTCCACCACTTCCTGGGACAACAGGTTCCAATGCTTGACAACTCTTGTTCTGAAGAAATTTTTCCTAATATCCAATCTAAACCTCTCCTGGTGCAATTTGAGGCCATTTCCTCTTGTCCTTTTTATTTGTGGGAAGAGACTGGCCCCTACCTGAGCAAACCTTCTTTTAGGTAATTTTAAAGAGCTATGAGGTCTCTCAAGCATCCTTTTCTGCAGGCTGAACAACTTCTCTTCCTTCAGCTGCTCCCCATAAGACTGGTGCTCCAGATCCTTCATCAGCTTTGTTACCCTGCTTTGGACACACTCATTGCCTTTCTTGTAATGGGGGACCCAAAACTGAGCATAGGATTCTAGGTGTGGTCTCACCAGTGCCTAGTATAGGGGACTGACCACTTCCATAGCGTGACTGGCCACACTATTTCTTATATAATTCAGAACGCCATTGGCCTTCTTGGCCACCTGGGCACATTGCTACCTCATGTTCAGTAGCTGTCACCCAGCACACTGTCATCTTTGCAATCACTCTGCCTCAAGCCTGTAACATTATATGGGGTTGTTGTGATCTGAGGGCAGAACTCAGCACTTGGCATTGTAGAATCTCATACAATTGGACTCAGCCCATTGATCCAACTTGTTCAGATCTCCCTGTAGAGTTCTGCTACACTCAAGCAGATCAACACTCCTGCACAACTTGGTGTCCTCTGTGGACTTACTGAGGGTGCAATCCACCCCCTTGTCTAGATTGCTGATAAAGATATTCAACAAAACTAGCCTCAATACTGAGCCCTGGGGAATGCTACATGTGACTGGTGTCCATCTGTATTTAACTGAATTCACCACCACTCTTTGGATGATATGTTTATTTACATAAAATGGAGCTTTAAGAAAGGTGGATATTAAGTGCAACACTGGTTTAACAAGATCTGATGGCAACGTACACTTATTTACTGCATAGATGACAGGGTCAGACAAAGCTGCAGGGAGACACTTGTATTGACTCATGAAGCTCAGAAAGCATTTCCTTGCATTTTAAACTCCTTTCTGGGGGAGTTTAAGTCCAGATGGATCCAGTACAATCAGTACTTTACATCACTTATCTAAGATTTCAGAGTTTCAGCATGCTTGTTCCCAATTCACTCATGAGTATTCAATGTGATAAGTATTCTCTCAGCCTGAAGAATTAACCTTGAGAGATGCCTCTACTCAAGAGGAGATAGGAGATACTGGCATGCAGCCTGCTGCCATGCAGGAGAGCTCAGTGGGCCCTGGGCTATCAACTGTTTACGGAGTAAGATGATGGAATAATGACTCATTATTTGCATACCAGCCATATTTCATTTGGCGCATGCTCAACAAGCTCTCAGTTGTTAAGCAAGATTTATGGCCCCTAGCTATTATGTTGTTATCTGTCTTGCCAGAGTCTAGCTTAAGTCAGATGCAGCCATCACAACCACCACTGGTGGCTATTGATTAAGCAGAGAAGGAGTGCGTGGTGGTGGGGGGTAGCACACTGACACACTCTGTTAGGACTTCCCATTTTTCTGGCAAGAATCCTGCCTCTGAGCTATTGAGATGTGGTTTAATTAGGTCATTCCAGATTTATTTTTTTTTCCCCAGGATGAAGGCATTCTGAAAATGTCTTGTTTTCTCAAGGCCACCTGAGAGACTGCTAATTGCAAACATAGGTTGAAAGTGCAACGCTTTTTAAAGGTGTTATTAGTAAAGTTGTTAAAAACCTGGCTAAAGAATCTCTGCTTCTGGAGATAAAGAGGATCTTCATTCAACAGTTAAATAATAATTTTCTGGGAGAGGGTGTTCTCAGCATAGATGGCAGGTTTTTCAGTTTTTTGGCTATGTTGATAGTGATGGGATTTTTACTTTACTACAAAGTCTGTTTGAGATTAAATTGTCAACTAACAGAACAGAGAATATTAGAACTCTCAATAAGTAATCCTGCTGAGAAAAGGAGATATGTGAAAACTGTCCTATTTGCAGTCAGGATAAATTGTTGTCCAAGGGTGGGGCTGTGAATTCACTACAAGAAGAAATACACTGCTCTGTGTTCCTGGCTTTGCTTGAGTTTCACATATATCTAAATTAATACATACAGAATCATATTATTATCCTTCCTATATTTCATATATATCTCAGTGAACAACTTTTAAATGTTTAAAAGTTATTAAAAATGCTGTCTGGCAAGAAGTCAAAATAAAATTGAACTATCAAATAACTTCCTAAAAGATTTTCTTGAATTAAACTTTAATTATTATTCTGAGGTCCGATGCCCTAATTCACATCCAAAACAGTATTAGTCTTTTGAAACAAAATTTAATCTGAACTTTTGTTTTGAAGCTTTACTAGAAGTTAAACAAAATAATTATTTGATTTATATACTTTGTTTTCAAATAATTTTATCTACACGATCTTAATGACGTCATCTTGACAGTATTAGTGAGTCAAGAAACCCAGCGATGAAAATGTTACAATTCTGTAAGATGCTGAACATCTTATGTATGCTATAAGGATTAAGTCCAGATAAAACAAAGCATCAAACTTGTCATTCCAATTTAAATAGAAGTTATGTCCCCAAACAATTTTTATATTTGAAGGCTAGAAATACTTCTTGGCAGCCATATTTTGAAATGAATCCAAAGCAGATCACTGACCTCAAGCAACTACATAGTCCCAGCATACAACATTTGTAGTTTGCAACTTTTAGTATGAGAATTATCTGAATTGATAGATATATCTTTTTCTGTAAAAGAAGTTGTATAGATTTGATTCCATGTAAATTCCAGATGTAAATAAAATATAATACATAAATATTATACTTTTTACATGCCTTGATACGAGAAGTTCAATGTAGTCTAGATTCAGTTTATATTTTGGAAGTGTTTTTAACAGTGCAATAGGCATTTCAGATGTTCAAATGTTTAAAGAGCTGTCGCCATATATCGACACATCTCGATTATTTAAAATTAATTAAAAATAGTTAATATACTGTTTCTATTCCCTGTTGCTATTTAAGCAGGGTGTGCATGATTGCAAATGGCAGAAAGGCCAGTGTAAGAAATCTTGTGGCTTTGTAATGTGCAAGTCAATAACATACTGGAACCAAAACAGAAATCAGAGTTGCTATTTTGAACCATCTTGTAACTGTATTATGGAATTTCTTTTCTCAGGTCTCAGAATTCATATGTGCTTAAGCATGCAAACAGCACAGCCCTAAGAAATACTTGCTCGATAAAGACAGTTTTTCATGTATATACAAAAAAAAAAGGAATTTCTGGTGTTCTTAACATAGAACACTTAATTTGAGTAGAAAATAAGTCATCTGAGTGCAGATGTGAAAGACGGAATGGTCTAAAAGTTAATTTTCCCACCTGTTATAGGTGATTCCTATAGTTTAGTATTCCAATCTGCTTGCTATTGATTTGCCTGTGTAATCATAGTATTCTGGGTTTGGCTGGTATGAAGTTATGAAATTAGCTCTCTTCATTGGCAGCCTGCACGGTGCCATGAATGTTGGGTTTGTGTGGCCAGGTTTTGGTAGTGAGATGGCTACAAATGTGGCTTCTGCCAGAAGTTTCCTTCATACCTGACAGAGCCAATGCCAGTGAGCTCCAGGATGGACCTGCCACTGGACAAGGTTGGGCCAATCAGAAATGGTGGTAATGCCTCTGTGATAACATATTTAGGAAGGAGAAAAAACAAGTTGTTGCACAGATGTAATTGTGGCCAGCAAAAAGCAGAGTGAGAATATGTACTTAACTCATGAGCCTTTGTTATAGTTTCTCTCCCCTGTCCATTTGTAGAGGGCAGTGACAGAGCAGTTTAGATGAGTGCCTGGCATCCAGCCAGGGTCAACATGCAACTCCATATTTTGCTTTTGGGTTTGAAAGAATGCTGATAACACATCGAAGTTTTGGCTACTGCTGAACAGTGTTTGCACACCATCAAGACTTCCTCTGTGTGTCTCCTCACCCACATTGTTCCCCCAAAGTGAGTTGACTGCATGTCAGTGAGAGACTGGGAGCGGCACAGCCAGCACAGCTGACCCAAGTTGAACAAAGGGGTAGTCCATATCATATCATACCATGCTAAACAGTAAAAGTCAGTGGAATGAAGAAAGGAGGTTGAACATTCATGTGTTTGGTATGGAGTTTGTTTTCCCAATTATTACATGTTCGGAGGGCCTGCTTTTCTTGAAATGGGTAAGCATCTATCTGCCAATGGGAAGCAGTAAATTAATTCCTTATTTTGCTGGTGCTTGCAGCTTTTGTTTTTCTGATTAAACTAACATTACCTTGATGCATGAGTCTGTTCATATTCTTTTTGTTTTTCTTCCCATTGACAGGGTGGGATGACTTCGAGTGAGTGAGTGAGTGAGTGAGTGAGTGAAAGGCAGGTTGAATGCTTAGCTGCTGCTGAGGGTCAACCTTTCCTGTTATGTAGGCCATAAGATTCACCCAGGGAATAATCTGTATTTAGTTACTGTGTGTGTTCCTCATTGTCTCAATCAACTTATTCAAGAAAACTAAAAGGATCACCTTGATTAACCATAAAACAAATATTCTAGAAATAAACAAAGCATTATTGTTTAAATCCATTTTCCTATTTGTCTGATAGACTATTGAACCATGAACTCCTCCATGAAGAAATGTGCATGTCCAACAATAATCAAGGCAAGTAATATTTCACCAGAAACATGAGAATCATTAAATGCTATTACGTGTCTTTTGGAACAACAGTTAAACTGAGTCTTCAATTTTCTATAATATTTTTTCAATAACTACGCTGTTAATAGCACTGAGTACTTTTCAGTCTATTAAGATGAGTGGACTACTCTAGGAAAGTACTTGAAAAAATCTGGGTTTTGTACTTCTCAAAGCTGAGATTTAGTGTGCATATGTAAACTAATGTGTGCTAATACTGTTACTATTGCTGTTACCATTTCAACTTCCATTTTAAAAATAAAAGTTTTTTCCTTCTTTTGGAGCTATGTGGTAAAGGAACAAAAGAATTATGCAAAACTACAAAAAATGTATGGAGCTTCTACCCTGTGAGGTTTTTGCCATTTAAGTACCTGAGGTATGTAATTCTCCCCATGGAAGAAAATCTGATGGATGCCAAAATGGCTTGGTGCTATTTCTTCTAGACATCTATAAAGGTTTACTTAGGAGAAATTCAACACACTTTTGCATTTCTTTCAATGTTCCACATAACAGTAACTTTTTAAAATGGTTGTTAGATTTATTGCAAAATAGGAAACTAGATGTAGGAAAAATAAAGACAAAGTTTGAGATTAAACTGTGATGCCCAAAGATGGAGGTGATAATTGTATTCTGATAAAAAATTAGAAGTGACCCCATGTGGTAGTTTTGGCTTTAGTTTCAGTATAGGTCCCATTTAGGCCTCAGTTTTTAGTAGGCCTCAAAGGATGTGACATAGATTAGAAGGGACAAATATCACCTGACTTAAGCAACCAAGAGGTATTTCATATCATCTGACATCATCAAGAAGTGTCAAGGGGTATAATAAGACAGGGAGGAGGAGTTTACAGAATCACAGAGTATTCTGAGTTGGAAAGGACCCACAAGGATCATCGAGTCCAACTCTTCTGTCTCTTTCGGTCCTTGCTCCTGACCTGAGAGGATGTGATGCATTGACTGCTGAGATTAAGCCGTCTGCGCTGTTGTTTATCTAGGGAGGTGAACATTTTCTTTTTACTTTCTCTCTCTCTTGCTGGGAGGTTTCTTGGGAGGAGTTTTTTTGGGAGGTTTTCTGGGGTTTGGGTGGTTGGAATCTGGGTTATTAACTGGGTGACTCGGTGGAGGTGTTATTTCTTTTCAATATGTGTTATATTCTGCTCTAAATTTTCTTCTTTTCTGTGTAAATATAAAAACTTCACCATTTCAAAGCTTAATTTCTGTTTTTTCCCTCACTCCTTTTCCCTGAGAGGGGATCCTTTGACTGGTGTACTAGGCAGATGGCATTTTGCCAGCTCAAACTATAACACCCTACTATGGGTTTACTAAGCCATTTGAATGAATAAGGCAATTATGCAGCAATTGAATGATGGATTTGATGTATATAGAGCACATTAGATCCATATGCCAAGAGGATCTGCATTTTTGTCATATAGGTGAGAATGAGGAAACATTGGTTAAACAGATTGTTTTTTGGAAGACAAAGAAAAATGTTAAATTAGAAGTCAAAAAAGGTGTCTGCAAGAGTTAGTACTCATCTTAAACTGCGAAAAAATTACGCACTTAGTTAACTACCTCAGTTTCTCCCATAATTACAAAAGGCAGACACTTTTAGAGGGTAATTCATCTTAAACATTTTGGATACTTTCTATCTTTTCCTAACTGAATAAAGCCCTGAGCACCCTTGTCTGGCTTCATATCTGACCCCATTTTGAGCATGATGTTGGATTCAGGTGACATTCTGAGGTAAATTTCATGAACTATTTTGATCCTATCAGCCTAAATCTGTTATCAAAACGTTTTGCATTGGACACTTACTTCTCCTACTTATGAACACAGGCCAGTTCTAAACACCTCACACTTGAAGACTGGAAAACATAATTTTCTCCCATATTCTACAGTATACCAAGATTTCTTGCAGTGTCTGTTATTACCATTGCCAGCATAGCCCTATCAAGCTCAAAGGCTTTATATTGACCTGACAGCACAGGTCTCAGGACTTCTTTTGGCTTTTCTTGGCCTGACCTGATTTTAACTAGTTTTAACTGTAAGCTATCTGCAAAATATAGTTTAATTTAGTTTTAGCTTGTAGGAAAAACAGTTGTTCTGTCTGGATTGAATTGTCTATGATGTCAGAATACAAAGTGCTGTAGTAGAGTGTAGGTGTGACTTTATAACAAAGTGTTCTGTGGAAGAGTGCAAGTACCAGAAACAGATATCACACTATAAACACAAGTCACTGACATCAGTCACTGGTCAATATCATAAAGTTCAGCCTTGAGCAGCATGTAAACCCACTCTTATGATCAAAAAATAAAAAAAAATAAAGAAAGCCTGAGTAACTGGCTTAAGAAAAAAAATACTCCAAGAAATAATAACACTTTTTATCAAAGAAATTTGAATGGCTTTGACTTGTCATAAACCAGTCCATTTACAATCTGCTTGATGAATATGAAGAGAAATTTTGGGAAGGTGAGCATAACACCAGAGACAAAAGGATGTTAGTGGTGATGTAATGTATAACAATTTTACTTATGTGGCATTGCTATATGAATTAGGGCTATGAGTATTAGTATTGTTGTAACTAAAAGACTGCTGTATTTTGATTAGTATTTAAGAGTTTAATTAAACAATAAATTCTTAACTCCATATACAAAACATATTCCCTTTTGTACATTACAAGATTTTGAGTGTAAAGTCAGCTACTTGTTTCTAAATGAGAAAATTAACTTTCACTGAAAATCTTAATATTCTCTTTCCTTGATCCTTCCAGAGGAACACTTCTGTGGCTTAATCTCAGACAAACCAGGAATTATATCCTCTTCATACTGAAAAAAAAAAAAAAAATCTGAATTGTGCTTGAGTACATTCCATTTCCCACCCATCCCCTCCCCTCAGCCTTCACTCCACTCCCATTTTTTCCTGTCTTCACTAAACAGCTTTCTGACATTCAGACTAACAATTTAAATATTTTATGACTTAGTTTTGGACCAGGAAGACTCAATGCCATCTTTCCTACTGAACACCAGCATGTCTGTACAACAGGCAGTTCTCCCACAAAGATGTGATATCATTTCCACTTGTCAGTTAGAAACAGCTGCAATTGCAGCTTGTCCTGAGAAATTAGCAGAGGCAGCATTTGATGTTAATACCTAATTTTGAGCCATTTAATTTGGAACTTTAGGTGCCATGAATTCATCTTCAGTCTTTTGTATCACAATTATTTTGTACTGTCTCTCATCCATTTATTGTTGCCAACAGTCACTGCTCACTGAATGATGACAGACATGCCAGCACATTTATAACCTGAAAATAGAACTAAATGCTATCAAAATCCCTATACTTTTCCAAAAAACAGATGCTAGCAATATCCTAAAATGGATAACAGGAAGGAAAGCACAGTTTCTCCTGGCTTTCCTGAGGATGATGAGCTTATGACAGATTTAAGCTAACCTGGGACCTTGCCTATAGCATAATGAAGAGATTTTGACTGGAAGTTAGATCAAAGCTAGATTATGAAAACTTTCATTTTGGAAAAATTCTAGTCCACATAGCTTGTTGGTATTGAGACAAAGAAACTGGTTTTGGGCATTTGAGTTTGATTTTTGGGTTTTTATTTGTTGGGGTTTTTTTTCTGATACAAAAATGAAGTTAGAAAGCAATAGAAAACCTGAAACCTAGATTCATTTAACTTATATTGCAAGTTTGAGCCTTCACACACACTTGGTCAATCAAAAACTCTAGAGAGAAGGCAATTAGGTAAGTGAGGTGCTAATTCTGAATTTGAGCTTAAATGTTCTATCACTTTTTAAATACATTGAGATAAAATTTGGCACAACATTCCCTCCTTGTCTCTCATGATTTTACAATTTAATGGTTTAATTGGGGGATTTGTTATTTTGTGATATTGTATTCTGCTTACAGCATAGCATATACCATATCTTCTGAAACCAAATAAAAGGTTAATATTTTTTCCAGATGTGTGCACTGAAAATTAAGAGTGAGGGGGAAAAAAAAAACAACCAAAAAACTCAAAACCCAAACCAACAAGAAACATTTTGTTTGCTCCTCTTCTTCCATACAATGTCTATAACTGAGACTCAAAGAGCCAGTAACCTAGGAAATACCTCATGGTATCACTGCTTGTCTCCCTACCTCACTTCTTTAAATGACACTTAGGTGTTTTTTTTTAATTAATCTTGAAATATTGTATCTATCTTTAATACAGATATAGTTTTTTCTGTATTTTAGTAAGGCTTTTGATACTATTACTAACAGCATCCATCTGGACAAATAGTCCAGCTGTGCTATTAACAGGTTCATGATGTGCTGGGCAGATTTGAAGGACAGAGCTCAAAGGGTTATAGTCAATGTTACTACATCTATCTACTGATGGATCATCAACAACATTCCTCGGGGCTCAGTTCTAGGGCCATTTCTGCTCAATACACTCATCAATGAGCTGGATGCAAGAGTTGATTGCATCATTAGAAAGTTTGATGATAATACCAAACTGACATGTTCTGTTGTCTCTCTTGAGGGACAAGAGACCTTGTAGAGAGATCTAGACGGAATGGAAGAGTGGGCAATAATTAATGGGATGAATTTTAATAAAACCAAATGCTGGATTCTGCAGCTAGGACAGAGTAAGACTAGGCAGAAGTACAAACTGGGAGAGAAGTGCCTGGAGACCAACCCGGCAGAAGGGGATCTGGGGCTGCTGGTCAGCAGCAGGCTCAGTGGGAGCCAGCCATGTGCCATGGCAGCCCAGAAGGCAAGCCCATCCTGAGATGCGTCAAACACAGCATCGCCAGCTGGCCAGCAGAAGTGATTGTCCTCCTATGTTCAGCCTTAGTGCTGCATCACCATGAGTACTATATGCTGTTCTGGGCCTGAGAGTTTAGGTATTTGAATATGTCCAAGGGAGGGCAACAAAGCTGGTGGAAAGACTGAAAAAAAAATCTGCTATGAGAGGTAGCAAAGAATTTGGGGTTGTCTGGTTTGGAGAAAAGGAGGCTGACAGGTGACCTCATTTGCTTTCTGCAACCTCCTGAAGAGGGGAAGGGGAGAGGGAGGGGCTGATCTCTTCTCCTTACGATCCAGGTATAGAGAAGACCTGGGATTGGTTCAAAGACTGCACCAGGGGAGGTTCAGATTGGGCAGTAGGAAGCATTCTTTTACCAAGAGGGTTATCAAACACTGGAACAGGCTACCTAGAGAGGTGGTTGGTGCCCCAGGCCCCTTAATGTTTAAGGCATTTGGACAACACCCTTAACAACATGTTTTAATTTGACCAGCCCTGAATTGGTCAGGCAGGTGGACTAGATCATCATTGTCGGTCCTTTCCAACTATAGTAGTCTATTCTAAAGTAGTCTGTTGAATATTTAGATTCCTTTTATACACAGCACCTCTCTAGATAAATTAATCTCTATGTAGACTGCTATTTATTCTCTCTTAGAATTATAGAATGCTTTGAGTTGAAAGGGACCTTTAAAATCACCTAGTTCCAAACCCCTGTGTCGCAGACCAATCCAGGGAGACTGCACACACCAATATGGTGTATCAGGCAAATCCCACTTTATTCAAATTAGACAACATATATAAACTCAAGTTAACCCTGCCCCGAGCACAACACGCATCACTCCATAGGCTAAGGCTGCTGACATGTACATATAAGGTAAAATCTGAGGTCCTTCTCAGGTTGCAGTTCTGGGCTTGTTGTTGTTTTCCCTCTAAGTTTGATGTCACGCGGTCCTCTGGGACCCACTTGAGTTGGTGGGCGGCAGCACCCCTGTCATGGGCAGGGATACCTTCCACTAGACCAGGTTGCTGAAAACCTCATTCACTTGGCAACTTAAATATATTATCTTGATTTCATTTATTTTGATTAGCACAGTATCACAGTTTTAAGAAAATATATCTATGAAGATAGTTTTAAATACTAATTCTTTTCCCTCATGTTTGTTCTCCCCACTTGACTCTTATCACCTTCAACCTTAATGGTCTTTCTCTTTCATCATTTTAGGTACAAAATGAAGATATGTCTTCCTTGTACACTTTGTACACATTTCCAAATGCAAAGCTTTGCATAACTCGAGCGAAATAATTCTTTGATTGAGAACTACTTAAAAGCACTCTCTAAATATGGATTTTTACATAGTTTTGTACATATTTTATGATATTTTAATTTAGATTATGCAAAATTTATTGAAGCTTCTGATCTGAATGTGTAACCTTTCAAAACTATACTGGACCAAAGTTCAATGCATTGTTTAATCAATATTTCCAATTTAAGACATTAGGGAGCTTGAGTCTCTCCATGAATAATGTAACAACTCTGGCCAGTTACTACTACTTTGTACACACCTAATACCTCAATTGGAATTAAAACAGAATGGTAGATTTGTCAAACTAGGACATGTGGAAGCTGTGAAAACTGTAATTGTAAATTCTTTCTGTATAGATGTGAATTAAAAAAACCCCCAACAAACAAACAAACAAACAAAAACAAAAACAAAAACAAAAAGCCCCCAAATACTACATTCCATTTGCATGTTTAACAGTGTTGATTATTCAAATGCAAAGTGCTTTATTAGTTTGTTTCCACAGCTGCATTTCTGATAATCTTCTGAAATTTATCATTTTTACTGGAATTGCATTTTTAGAACATGGACCTTAAAGTCAAAACTGCATTTTATTCTAGACTAAGGGTAGGCAAACCTCATCTTTCAATCAAAGCTGATCTCCTTTCAGAAGACTTTGCTAAGCTGTAGAATTGGTCTCACGGAATTAATCAGGGCCTTTCTGTTTACCACAGTGACCATTTAAGTAGCTCAAATGAATGGGAAATATTATATATAATATGTTCATATATCATGTGTATATATTCTATTATTTCTTACTAAAGAATGCCTAGGAGGATCTAGATCAAGTCAAGGGGAGAACTTACTAATTAGCTGCACTCCTTCATTCCTGATGCTTTACCATTCTCTCCCAAACTGAGCTGCACAGCAGGGAAGGGAAATGGCCAGTTCATAAAACTTTCTCTCTGCCACTCCTTCCTCCTCACACTCCTGGCTTCTTCCAGTATGAGAGGACAACCGCCTCCCCTCCATGGACTGTAATGTCTGCTCTGGCATGCTTGTCTGCAGAAGTTGCAGGGGAATCTCTGCTCTAGCACCTGAAGTACCTTCTCCTCCCCTTGCTTATACTCTGATATTGGTGCCTATAGGGTTGTTTCTCACATTTTTATATTTTTTTGTGTGTGTGTGTCACGACTGACTGCTTATGTGGAATTTTGCTCTTTCATAAATATCACAGAAGCACAGAACATTCTGAGTTGGGAGGGACCCTAAGGATCATGAAGTCCAACATTTAAGTGAGTAACCTAATCTCAGGGTCAACCATCTAGCAGCTTCACTGGCAGAATCAGCTGTGTCCTGTGATGGGCTCATTACAGAGCTGGCTGGAATAGACTGGAATCATCATGGTACAGGTCCTGACCTCTTCTTATAGAGGCATCTCTTAACACACCTCCGGTCCCACCACCACAACTTTGCTGAGTCCCAATACAGGGATTGTTTGATAGGGTTGTGTTCAGCACTGTCAAATCTGACTTTTACATTCATACTAAAAAAATGGGTCTACTAGTGTTTAAAATGCTCCATAATTTGCATGTTTGGGATACAAGGGATATGTAAGTGGAGAAGAAATTAAACTTTCTTCTCCTATGGTCAGGTATGTGTTTTGTCACTAGGCTGCAATACCAAAAAGCTGATGCCACTTCAGCTATTGCTTCTTCATCCTCAACCAATTAGGAATCATTAATCCTAAACATTTATGTTTCTTCATCCAAAATCAGCCATCAGAAATCCAGTGAAAATTCTGAAATGTGCAGTGCAAAAAATATTTCCTGTTCTTAGCTTCAATGACTCCCACTGAGCATTCAAGAACACTGGCTTGTCCTGAATGCACCAAGAGGCTCATTTCTGTTTCATAAATTAAGAAACATTAGGTTTACACTACACTTTGTGTTCACTTTTGTCTCAGCACACCAACTTTTGGCAATGGAAATAGATGACCTTTCTCAAGAGGCATGACACAGAACACAGATACTTTTTTCAATGGTGCAATTGTGTTGCAGTACCTACTCAAATTTAACTATAACTCTGCAGTCGCAGGCATATGAGAAAGGTTTTTAATTATTGATACATGTTTGGATTATAAAATAACAGTTATATTGAAATTGCTGGTTGGTGAATAAGCACTATTTAATAAGTAGTTCAATAATCTTCATTAATAGTTCTTGAAGTATTCTATAAATATCAAAAAGAATAGCCTTCCTTATTAAAAGCGTTTTGGTTGGGGAAATTTCAAAATCATATTTCTGTTTCCATATATTGCAGGCAATGTATTCCATACTAATTTAGGACATTGTCATAGTTACATTTATTGAGAATTTCTGGCTGCCTTATAGTTTTTTGTCCTATTTAAGATTCTTTCCAAATAAGACTTTTCCTTTCTTCCTGTTATGCAAATAAACATTATTCAAGTTTAGATGATCAAATGTACAGTACACAGGATAAATAACTGTTTTTTTATGGAGCTGGAGTCAAAGGTATTTTTGAACAACATTTTAGTGTTTGATTATGATTATAAAATCTGAATTCTCTTTAAGTGGTTTCTGTCCTTAAGTTTTCTTACAGTGATGGAACATATAAGGTTTTTTCATCCCAGCAGAAGTAAAATACTCATCCTTAATTATCTTGAGGGGAAAAAAAGCCTTTCTTCTGAAGTTTTATGTTACCACATACCCCTTAAGATATGATCAGATATAAGCCTTTGACTTTTTTCCATATTCTCCAAGTCCTAGGTCTCAAAGGATTGTAAGCTTTCAACTCCATTTAATTTCCTAATTACTATTTAGGTAATTAATTGCTCTTACTGTTCATGAGTGGCTCTGAGTAGGAATTACATGGCATTTTAGAAATGCAGTCTCTACTTTCTTTTGAGAACCAGGGAGATTCTATTCTGTCTGTTCATGCTTTAATAAATCAAAGTTCTGTGATATATCTTACTGATATTGTATGCAGCCTGGGAAACTAAGCTCAATATGGCGAACTGTTAAAATTGCATAATGTTCTTGTAAGTACAAAGTGCATCTGAGGGAGACTGTGATTGTAACTTATACTAGCCATTGCATGGAATTAATATGTGTATTTGTTAACTTTCCTTACTAAGTAAATTCCCTATTTGTTCAGAACAAAATATTAAATTATATTTCAGTCTCATCTTGGTAATTTTTCATTGTTAACATCATGAATTAGATTCAGGTCTGCCAGCACAGAAACCTTATTAATTCCTAATTACTTTACATTTCACTTATATTCTGTTTTGAGCAATCAGAAAGTGCTAAATATCTCAGAAAAAAAAATCCAATCACAAAGATCTATTCCAGGAAAAATAAGAGCAATAACTGACCAGAGTCATCAAAGAAGATATTCCTCCTCTCTCAGGGCTCTTAACAGACATAAAGTAACAGATCAGCTGCAACTTCTACCACCCACACACATCCTTTCCCCCCCACTGACAAACAGAGTTGCCTCCAAGGTAGATATATCTGGTACACTCACAAATGAACTCCAGCATCACCTCAGTTTCCATTTTGTCATGAAGAAGTTAAACAAAACTGGAGTAATTTTAATATAAAATAGAGAATGAAGGCTGTGGGGGTTCTACTTATTCACAAATGAGTCAGATATCCTTGCCTCTGGGAAAACAGCACTGGTCAGGAGGGCATGAAGGAGTGCTAAGGGCAACAGCAGTTTTAGCCACTCGATTTTAATCCACTGCTGCATGTCTGTCAGTGGTCTGTTAGTTTAACCACATTCCTTGTGTGGTTTCAAGAGTCTCACAGCCTTAAGCGAAATGCATGCCTACCTCTATATGGCTCCCACAAAAGTATTTATAGACCCCAAAGAATATAGAAATAATTTTGTCTTCTCTTATATTAAGCAAATGTTTCCACAATTAAACATTTTATGCATTTTTTTCTCACGTTGTGTGTAATAGATACAAAATGTTTTCCTAAGATTTCAGTAGCCTATAGTGTGAATGGAAAATATATGTTAAGAAACTGTCTACAATATTTTATATAGAAAACCAGATGATGTAAACAGTTTTCAACTCAACCCAACAAATAGGTTTTGCATGAGAAGTTTGATTAATTATGTTTTCAAAGCATCATTGTTCCAGAATAAAGAACTAGCTTATGTTTTCCTTTTTCTTTCCTACTATTAGAATGATATGATTTTGTTGCATCAGCTATTAAGCAGTTGAAAATAGCCAACAATGTTGTATTGACTATAAAAGGAAGGATTTCATTAGCAAGGGCTGCAGGATGTTCTGTAGGGGTGGAAGCCACCTTGTGCCATTCCTGCATGACAGAGCAAGGCTCACCTGAGGGACTGCAGCCCTTGGGTAACCTACAGCACAACAGTGCCTTCCCTGAGGGTCTGAAATTCATGGGTGACCTGTATTGGAGCAGAGGAACAGATGGAAGAAAGGAGCAGCAGAGGAAAACAAGTAGGAGGTGAGGAGGAGCAGAAGGAAATGTCTATGCTATGGCCTCAGCCTCCTTCGCCATCTGTTGTCACCTCATCAAGGTGTGACTGAGTATCTATGAAAAAAGCACAGGGAATTTAGATCAGGAAGAGGACAGGAGAGGTGATCGATTGCTTCTTTCACTTTTCTTGTGGCGAGCTATTTACATGAAAACAAAAGTCAATAACATGAGGCAGTAAAAGCAACTCAGGAAAAAAATAATAAGTACAGTCCATATTTCTGGAAGGATTCTTTTTATGCTCATTAGGATCCAAATAAAAACTCTAATTTATTTCAGCAGGATTGAGTTTTCTGTAGTCAATTTGAGTTTGTCACAAACCTGTAAAAATCATGTTGCCTAGATTTACAATTTTTCTGTGTAGGCTTCTTTCTCATTCTTTGTTAAAAGCTGGTGAAACCAGTACCTACAGAAGTCAAAAAGAGATTTATAAAAGCATCAAAATTATATTAACAAGTAAAAATTTTTATCAGATATATAAATACAAAAAATAGATATATTCTTGGGTAGAGAAATAGTCATGAATAACCAGATGATTTTTAAAAAATTATACTGAATGAAAAATTTAGTTTAAAATATGTCAGCAACAATTCCCCATTGTCAGTATTACAATAAAAACTTCTACTCTTAATTAAAGTGAACAAATGTTACACAAAATTCATTAACATCCTCATCTAGTGAAAGAATTAGGAGGTGCGGATTTCTGATATTTAAAATGCTAAAAAATTTAGAAGCCTTGTAACTGTTGCTTGAACTATAAGTTGAAATACAGGAAGTGCACTGTTGAAATATCGTTATGTGAAGTGTGTGGTTGAAATAATGTATTAGGTGGCAGGCACAAACAATGGTCTTTGGTTATCCATGATGGTAATGCTACAGAAATTATCCTGTAGCAGAAAGAAAAGGGCTAATGCAGAGGTTGAATGTGGAACAGAATATCAGATCAGCTTTCTTGTCTAAAAATAAAATTGTTCAGAGTAATCCATTAGACTGTGGCTTTAAAACAGTAAAAATTTGACACTGGTATCCCAGTGTTAGCTTACACAGAACACTAATTAAACATTGATTAACCTTGCCAGGAGTCAAAAATGTTTAATAATGTGTGATGTGTTAACAGGAAGGTTTGACGTTGAATCAGGTATTATTGGTGTGCTGTACTCCTACTAATACTATCTTGCATTTTCTGCTTTCTTGCAGCTGGTCTAAAACTTCTTTAACTTCCAGATACTGTAATACAATAGCTATGTGACTACAACAGACTGAGATCAAATCCATATCAGTGTAGGAAGTGTTTAGTTTTAAATTCAATATTAACAATCCTAAAACCACATCTGAGGAGATTCACCAAAATCTGTAGACGAGAAGAGATTATGGCAATTATTAGTGACCAATTTTTTTAACAGGCAAAAGCAGTGCATGTCATTGCCCATTTCTCAGTTTTTGCTCCTTAAACACTGATCTAAAAGTCTTTTTCATACTAGAAATCAACATTTAATTTCTTTGTTTTATGGAGAGCTGCATTAGCTCAAAACAAACCTGCAAAACCTGTTCCTGCAAAATCCTGAGAATATATTTATTATACATTGTGTTATGTTACATTGCATTATATATGTTAGGTTGCATTATGCTATGTTATATTATGTTGCATTATGTTATTATTAGTTTTATATTGTTTATTTTTTTCTTTTGTTATTACAAATTATTTCATTTTCACTTAAGGTGTCAGTATGTCAATGTTGTATTTTGCTTATGTAAAGAAGTTATAAAACAGTATCGATGACCAAGAACAAGAAGCAGTAGTATAAAATATAAAATAACTTCAAAACAATTTCTGCATGTGTATGCAAGTTTATTTTAACCACTTATCAGAACTAATGTTGATGTTATAATGCAACCATTGTGTTGCCTTTCATTTGAAATGCTTTATTTAATGAGCAATACCACATTGTCCATTTTAAGTGTAGGGGAAAAAATGCTCTGATAAAAAAAACCATTGTTGACTTTCAGATGTGTGAATGTATGCGTTCACATATGTGTGTTTGTATATGCATATGTATATATGCATGTATTTTTGTTAGAACATGGTGATAATAACAGCAAAGTTGTGGGTTCGATCCCCTTATGGGCCATTCACTTAAGAGCTGGACTCAACAATCCTTGTGGGTCCCTTCCAACTCAGAATACTCTGTGATTCTGTGATTTTCCATGTTTTTTATTGTTGCTTATATTACTTTAAATCCCTGTTACTGTGCCTAAAAAAGAGCACATGAAAAGCTGGAGCAACCTGAGGCAATAGTAGATCTAGAATTAAATACCCATTTTATACAACATTTTGAAAATAACTCCTGTAAATGAAAAAGCCAACATACAGCATCACACTCTGTTTGAGGTGGCATTTTCAGTAACTTATGGTAGCTGTCAAAAAT
>VWZD01000523.1:24697-48189 GCA_013396695.1 Sakesphorus luctuosus | reverse complement strand
GTCAAAAATATCGCAAAGAGAAGTGCAAGCTATCTGTACTAGTCCTCTGTTATTTGCCTAAAGTATAGGAAGCCAACATTAAACACTGAAAATAAATTGAATTTTGGGTTGTTGTCAGGATGTTTCTGTAATGTCCTCAGATTGCACTAGAAAACTTTATCTTTTGGAAATCATATTTTGATTGATTTTCAGATGCAATCTGGTCCAAAGGATTTTGAAATCTATGGAATCTTCCTATTTAGTACATTCAATGTGAATCAGAGCCATATTTGACAGCATTATTTAAGAATATTAAAATTTTAAAACAGAAATGGAATTTTAAAAAGTCATATGGACTAAGAAATATTGTCATTTTTTTCAACAGTAATGCTGAGCAACCAACAAACTCCCTCATAGTATAAATAGCAATATGGTATTATGGAGGTGCAAAGGAATGTTTGATGGGTAATTCAAGTGCAGTGTATTGTTACAGATGACACACTGAGTTTAAAGAGTGTCAGATACATGCATATCTATATTCATACATACTACTTCTCTTGTGATCAGTACAAATGTATTTAGAGCAGTTACAACCAAAATAATTGGCAAGAAGAACAGTGTGGTTATCCTACAAAAATATGGTCAGTTTAGTCACCTTTCATATATACTGTGATAAAGTTTAAATTTGGTTTTGTTTTGGTTTGTTGTTGTTGTTTGGGGTTTTTTTTCATACAGTTTAACTGTGTTCTGGAAATAAAAACTTTCAGTAAAACTTCAGTAAAATAAACATGTATTTTAATATAATGACATGTTTTATATAGGTTTTTTCTCAGGCAGGAAAAATTACTGAATTAACTGATATGGTGCTATATTTTATTAAATATCTGTTAAACCTGATTTCACTGAGTCAGAGTTTCCCCTATTATTATTTTAGAGAATATTACCATTGTAATCAAAACATGTAACTAAAAATAGCCAAACTAGTTCTATGGGATGCTATTACTGGTATCCAGAGATATTGAGATGAATCATAAAGGTTTAAATATGTAGTTGTAAAAATAACATTTTCAGGTAATAGCACATGTACTGTTACAGGGGCCTTTATTGCATTTCTTTTTAATATTCTTTCTGCTTAAATGTATATTTAATTATATACAGAGATAAATATATACCTATACATTTTTATTACATATATAGATATTTATATATAGCATATATATGCAGGACATCTCTGCTAAATAGTATGATGAATACTACATCCAAAAACTTAACATTGAACTGTGTAAACCTAACAAAAAAAAAAGAGTAATTATTAGAAACCAAATGAAACAAACAAACAAACAAATACCCAAACAAAAACAAAAACAAAACAAAAAATAAAAATAGAAGGAAAATAAAGGACTCTAGTTAGCTAGTTGAGTTGGTAATTCACAATAAACAAGAACACCATTGGAAGATATTGCTACATAGCAGAAAATGCTGTTCTTTCTGGCCCTAAGCCAGATTTATAGCAAGTTTTACCACAAAACACAAACTACAGGAAACAGAAAAGGATGTAAAATGTTTCTAATAAACCAAAATGGCTTTAAAAATAGTGACAAACTCTATGATCTGAATATTAAGTTTCCATTTTTTTAACATATAATTTTAGAAAGTGTGACCACAAGGTCATGATGTTGCCTGATCCCATAAAATATTTAAAATTAGTTTCGTTTTTCTGCTTTCATTTCTTTAATTATTCACTAGGAATCATTTTCTTTATTTCATTATGTTCCTCTTGTGTTAGTAAATCTTCTCTGTAATGATTCAGCATAAAGCTGAAATGGAAGTATGTGTAATCCAGAGCACAATTACTATTCTGGCTCCAGAAGTTCTGTGATTGCTTTAGAAAAGCCATGTTACTATGCATATAAGGTTCTCCTGTCATCAGGTCTCCTTTACTTAAATCTAGTGCTGCAGTCACAGCTCAGAGACACTGGCATTATTTACCTGTTTGAATACTGTGCATCTTTGTCCCATGGTTTCTCTTCAAGAGATCCACAAGAAAAACAAAAAGAGCTACAAAATAATCTAAGGAAAAATTTTATTATGTATGCTCATGAAAATTCACAAAGTCAAATGACAAGTCCTGCATTTGGGAAGAGCTCCCATGGAGTAAAAGAGGCTGGGACTTAACTAGCAGGGAAGAGCAGCTCTGCTGAAGAAGACCTGGTGGTGCTGACAAGACAGCAAGCTAGGCATAAACCAGCAGTGTGCCAATGCAGCACAGAAGATCAAGAGGCTCCCGAGGATGACTAAGAAGTCAAAGGGGAGTCATTATACTTTTCTCTTCAGCACTTGTGATGCTGTCTGTGGAGTCCAGTGTAAAATTTTTGTCCCCTCAGTCAGTCAAAGGCATTGGTTAATTGGAGCAAGTTCAGCAGAAAGTCAACAGTCTGGTCAGGAGCTGGAGCACTTTCCCTGTGAAGAGAGGCTGAAGGAACTGGGATGATTCAGACTGGAGAAGAGATAGCTCTAATCTCCAAAGTGATGGTGAGGTCAAGACAATGGAGCTGTTCATAGTTCTCTGTGGTTGTAGGACAAGGTACAATAGACATAAACTGAAAGGAGGAAAACTTTTTCTGCTGGTGGACAGTCAAACAGTGAAGCAGGTTGTGCAAAGATGAGAATTCTTCATCTTTGGTGTTTTTAAGAACCAACTGGATCAAAATTTGAGTAATCTGATATGACCTGAGATGTAACCCTGTCATGCATAATAAGTTGCATTTGAGACCTGATGTCCCTGGTAAACTGAACTATCCTATGATCTTTAGAGTGCTCATATTATCACATACTGAATAGAATGAAAACCTGTGAAATAAGTGTAAGGCAAGGGTTATAGGTTCTTTTCATTGAAGTCTTTACTTGAACTCTTGGAATTAAAGGAATCTTGACAACTGCATTCAAAATAATGAAAATCTTCACTGAAGTGTTGCATAGGCTGGGAAGACTCAAAATTTCTAGGGTCCTTAAATTCTACAGCTCTGTAACTAAATTGTGGTAGAGCAAGAACATCCATACCTCCTTAACAGCTAATGTTGAATAGCTGGGATGCGAAATATATACATAAACTAGACTGCATTTCCAAACACGCTGTGGAGAATAATTAAGCTTACAAAGAAAAAATTTACTACAAAATATCAGTTTGCAATAAGAAAATTGTATTACAGAAATTTTAGTTGAAAAACTCCACTAAATCATGAAATAGAACTTTTTTTAATTATAACTGCAGACAAAAATTACTGTATGGTCTTCAATAAAAGTTCAAATTGAGTACATGTGACTTCAGGAAGAAATTAATGAAGTCTTACTATGTTGAGTGGCTCAGATATACAAAATACAAATAGACTGAAATAGGAATAACAGTATTAGTAAGTAAAAAGGTTCATGGCATAGATAGACAAACGTTTGATAGGCCTGTTACTTATGTGTGCAAAAAGGAGAAAAAAGGTTTAACTTTCACAATTTCTTTTTCTGACAGCAGAATAGTTTCACTTGAAGAAATTCTGTTTTGTGATCAAGAAGATTTTGTGTAAATTTATTCCTTTAATATAAAAAATCTGATAAAACAGTTTTAAAACTGATAAATTCATTTTAGAATATTCTCTTTTTCTATACGGTGAATAAAACACACAAAACCCCACAATTCATTCTTTCTACTTTACAAGACCCAAGCCCTGCCTCAGTAATCTTAGGAGAGTTTGATACATGTAATCATTGTACATATTATCAGATAAAAGTACTAATTAAGAAAAAAGATACATAATCTGGTAATGTTGGTAAGAATTAAGACGGAGCCATCTACTTGCACTTTAAGAACCCAGACCTTGGAAATGAAATAACGTATTTTTCCCTCTTGAACATATTCCCTATAGAAAAAGTAAGCAAATAAACCTCAATTATATATCCAAATTAAAACCAGTATTGTTACCTGATGATAAGATGTTTTACAAGAATATTTGATACAAGTATAAACAATCAAGGGCTTTTATCAGTAATTCTTAACAGTTATTACCTATGAAATTGTGCTCGGATATTGATATATTTTACTGTGAAGAGATGTATTTCTTACTGAAGTTAGCCAGTATTCATGCTCTATTTCCATAAAAATGGGACAGATTCACTATTTCCATTCAGGTTAATCTGGCAGTAAGAACTAAGATAACACATCAACTGAATTTAACTGATACACAGGGAAAAAATAAATATATCAAAGTGAAAAAGGAAACAAACACACAAAACAGCCCCCACCTCCAACTTTCTTTTATACATTTCTTTAAGTTCTATCAGTTTGTTCCGGAAAAAGGCACCAGTCTTACAAGCAACTCTCTTTCTCTGCATTCTATTTTCCTTCACATATTTTCTTTACCTTTTGACCAATATTTGAATACATAACTAGGTGCACAAGTAGTTTCACTGACTTGAGAATATTCCCATAAATTCAGAACTTGCACTGAAAGCTTTCCTAAGCATTTGCATCAAGGACACCTATGTCCATTGAAAAGTATAACAGATATACTTTCTGGTTTCTTTGACTTCTTGTATATAAATAGTAGCTTTTAGTGAGATTTCACCAAAGGAGTTCACTCTAAAGTTTCTTTATAACTTAATTTTATAATTATAGTGACAAGTTAATTCACAAACTGAAATCCAAGTCACTAGAAATGAAGAATATTAGTGATTTTATTATGAAGTCTTCAGAATAATTTATTTCTTTACATTAATAAGTATAAATCTGTTGCAAACTGGAATTCAGATGAGGGTAAATTTACAGATATCTAGCCCAATTTTTCCCTCTTTGACAAACAAGAACTATTTTGAATAATTTTAAACCTAGAAACTAACCCTCAAGTACTGACTAAAAATAAACTATCTGGAAATTTCATGTTTTACTTTTCTCCCAGCTAAAACCGGCGCAGCCTGATGCATCCACGCACACACATAGACCGAGCTAATAGATGAACATCCATCATGTTTTTCGCCTAGAGCAGTGGTTTCCATCCTTCAGGCTATGCTGAGCCAAATCAGCTCTTCCTTGTCTTGGAAAAGCCTGGCAGCAATTATGGAACTCTCCTGCGAATACTTATAAACAGGAATGAGATTTTTTAATGATTTATATACAATCAAATCTGAAATCTATTCTACATTTTCCAAATGGAGGCCAACTTATTCTTTTAAGTATGCAGCACTTGAATTTAGGTATAATCTTTCTAGCATTAAAAAATGATTGGTTTAATTATAATTACATTTATAAGCCTGAGATGTGGTATAAATGAAAGACATCTTGTAAGCTCTTTTAGGTTGTTATTGTGATTTTAACTATACTTTCTATTTATTCCTTCTTCATTTTTTTCTTTTTTTGTTTGTGTGTTTCTGAGATATTTTCCTCCCAATTGCTGAGAACACTTTCAGTTTCCATTAAACCGTAAGAAGATAGATGTGCTTATTACCTGTGACCACAGTGTTTGTCATCCCTGCTTAAAGGAAGTCAGCAGAATTAGGGAAAGTCAAGCAGTATCTTTTAATTTTAAAAATTTGGATGATTTTTGAGTTTTATGTTCTTTTCTTGGACTTATTTTATGTGTATTATTAAAAATCAAAAGAAAAAAATGTTCCCCTTCTTGACTGTTGTTTCTTGGATGAGATTATTTAACACATTACTAGTCCTCAAGAGTGATCCAAGCTGACACTGACTGGCCTGTAGCTACCCAGTTATTCCTTTTTTTTTTCCTTTTCAGAAACAGGGGTTGTGTTTACCCTTTATGAGTCAGTGGGAACTTCATTGGACTGCCACTTCTCAAATATGGTGGATACTGTCATAGCCACTTCCTCTGGCAGTTCCCTTAGGACCTGCATTTACATCTCCACAGGTCCCATGGCCTCGTGCACCATCAGGTTGATATGGTCTCAAACCTGATCTTCTCTCTGCCTTTACCTTCTGCAACTCAGGCACTGTGGCTGATACACTTGCTGGTGAGGACAGAGGCAAAATAGCCATTGTGCTTGAAGCACTTCCCCCTCCTCCTCTTTCACGGATTTTGATGTTTATAGAGTTGTTCCTCTTGCATATTCCAGCTCTTCTCTGAGCACAATTACATCTGTGCAATAATTTTTATTTTCCTTCTTAAATATGTTATCAGAGAGGTGCTACTACCTTTTCGGATTGCCTTGGCCTTGACCCACAGTGAATCCATCCTGGAGGCAGCTGTCATTGAATCTGCGTGAGGGAAGCCATGACTGTAGCCCTTACTGCTACCAAAACCTGGCCAAGCCAATAGACTTTCTGGTACAAGTGATGGAGGAATCCATGAGGAAAAGTGCGCTGTTGGATCTCATACTATCAAAATAGGAAGGTCTGGTTAGAAATGTGAAAGATGGGGTCAGCCTTGGCTACAGTGACATGAGATTGCAAAGTTCAGTACCTTGTAAGAACAACAATGAAGATCATAACCTTGGACTTCAGGAGAGAAAAGTTTGGCCACTTCAAGGACCTTCTTGGAAAAATCCCATAGGAACATGCCCTAGAGAGAAGAGAGGTCCAAGAGAGCTGATCAGTATTCAAGGATTAATTCCTCCAGGTTCAAAAACGCATCCCCACGAGCAAGAAAGTGAACCAAAGGGGCAAGACACCTGCATAAATGAACAAGGAACTCCTCTTGAGACTCACACATATGCAGGAGATATAGATGGGGTGTGAGCAGGAACGGGCCACCTGGGATGAATACAGGATTGTTGTCAGAGTATGAAGAAATAGAATGAGGAAGTCCAAGGTCCATTTAGAATTAAATCTAGCCCAGGATACTAAGAATAATAAGAATGGCTTCTTGAAATACATCAATAATGAAAGGAATACTTGGGAAAATGTGGGCCTGCCCCTGATAGACCAGAGACACTTTAAACAGATGTTGAAGGGAAGGATGAGATACTGAACATTTCTTTGCTCCAGTCTTCATTGTCAAAGTCAGGCCTCAGGAACATCTGACCCAAGAGACCAGGGAGAAGATCTAAAAAATGGAAGATTTTCTCTTTATTGAGGAGGAATGGATTAGAAAAAATTTCATCAGACTTGACATCCACCAGTCCATGAGCCCTGATTGGATGCACCAATGAGGGCTTAGGGAATTTGTGGACATCATTACTAGACCCCTCTCAATCAACTTCAAAAGGCTGTGACAATCAGGAGAGGTGCATGAGGACTGGGAGAAAGCAAGTGTCACCCCAGCCATCAAACAGGGCGAGAAGGGGGACCTAGGGAACTACAGCATGTCAGCCTCACCTTAATCCCTTGAAAAGTGATGGAACAGCTCAGCCTGGAAGCCATCTCTAAGCACTTGGATGACAAGAAGGTGATCAGGAGTAGTCAGCATGATTGCCTTCTAAGATGGGACAACTGGATGGCTGGATGAGGGCAGGGAAGTGGATGTTGTCAACCCTGGACTTCAGTAAAACTTTTGACACTTTATCATTCTGAAGATATTTAAAAGCTGTCCAGACACAATCCTGAGTAAGGTGCTCCAGGGGATCCTACTTGAGCAGGGAGGTTGGAGTAGATGACCTCCAGTGACCCCTTCCCACCCATTTTTCTGTGAATATTTGTTATTTTTGAGTACTAAAATTAGTGTACGCTTTATGCTCATTCTCTAACTGAAATTCTTATTTTGGGACAGTCCTTGAAGCAATGCTGATATAGAGATTGACATGGTGTTACTGTTATAAGAGACTGCTTATTTTTATGGGCTTTTAGTCATTGTGCTCTAGTTTACATCTTGAATACCTGTCTGTGGTTGATTTTTCTTACTGTGTACTTTTCTCCTTGATGTTATGTGCTAGGATTTTCCCATACAGTGACTAATCTAAACATTGTATTGTATCTAGCTGAACACTGGGACAGGTTCCCCATGGTCATGGTCATGGCCCCAAACGTGACAGAGCTCAAAAGTGTTTGGACAACACTCTCAAGCACATGGTGGAATTGTTGGGGTGTCCTGTACAGGGCCAGGAGTTGGACTCAATGATCTTGATTGGTCCCTTGCAACTTAATATATTCTGTGATTCTGTGATTTCTTTTATGCTTGCTATAATGATCGATGCTTTATTCTGAATACCACTCAAAGGTAAAATACTTAGTAAAAATGTGCATTTTTTCCTTCCTTCTCATTTTTTTAAGAAGATGACTGCATATTTAATGTTCTAAGGGTAGTAGGAAAAGCAAAGGAAAACAACAAACACACAAACAAAAAAAATCAACTCATATACATACAAAACTATGTCAGTAGCTTAATTTCTTTTAAAAATCTGCAGGTGTTTGCTTACATCTATTGCACAAAGTCTATAACAATCAAACAGAATGTTTGTTTGAAGGAATATCAGTCCGTATCTCTCAGAATACCCTAGCTAGGGAGCTACAGCCTTTCCAGGAAACAGAGATATGGTACTTATATTTATGGTTCTTTATTTTATAGAGAGGCAAGATATCACTTAGCATTTAATGTCTAGTGAATTTCTGCCCTGTGCAAGGTGACACGAATAAACCCTGTTTGTTGAGTTCTGACCTAAAGCTAAAGGTCTTACTGCTTTGAGGGCCAATATTCCATTTGGCCTGAATCCGTAATTCAGCTGGAGGTGGGTGTAAGAAGTTTTCATGCTGGAGACAGATGAAGTACCATATAGCTGCTGGTCAGTGCTGTCTTATCTAGGTGAATGTTTTGTAAGTCAAACTTCTCCATGGAATAAGTAGGAACAGATCATCACCGGTGTTTTATTAGTGTGTCCATCAGTAATTCAAACTGGGTTCCTGTACTCAGATTGTCAGTGCAGTTTACTTCTCTCCCTAAACAGGATCACTGTGAAAATGTGTAAAGTTGCAAGAAGTGATTATGTGCATGACCTTCATATATTATTCACTACCAAAATCAGTTTGAAGACAGAAATTATATCTACATATAGCATATATAAATAGTGATTTACAGGAGATTGTAGAGTCTTTCTCATTAATTTCTAAGTTGTATATATTCAACTCACAGTTGCAGTAATCCTAAAGCAACATTAGTATACAAAATAAAAGTCTCTATGCTTTAGTTTCCCATATTATGGAGCTTACTAATGGTGGTTATTAATTCTTCTTGGAAGTTCAGGGTGGAATTTTCAGGTTCACAAGGCCTGTAAAGAATGACGGGCCTACTAGCAGCCACTTAGATGTTAGATAAATCTGGAATCTCTAACAGAACTTCTGTTTGCTTTTTGTTTGTGAGATACTTTGGTTTGTGCACTTCTCTAGCTGAATCTTTTTAGGGCATTCTAAGGGAATTTGCAGATAGGAAGACTGCATTTTCATTTTGGGGCAGAAAAAGTACACATTTAAAACATTTTGTTCTAGTTGTACTGCTGGACTTATGTTTACTAGTTCTTCAGTCAAACACACTTTTCTGTCTTGAGGTCTGCCCAGAATCACAACAAACTTTAGTTGTATACATGTTCAAAGAAATGGTTGCAGTGATCAGGCCTCAAGATTGATTCTATTTCTAAAAACCTTATGAAGACCCATACATCACCTTATATTTGTCTCAATAAAAAGAATGTTGTTTTTTTTCTTTCACTCAATTTCCTAGCTTTCATTTTTTTAAGTTTCCTTATTTTGTTTCTTGTTTTTATTATTATTATTTTTATCTGTATCTTGTGTAGTGTGTTCAAATACAATTTTCTGTACTCATTCATCCATTTTCTGGTTCCTTAGGGTTTTATTTTTCTCTCCAACTTTTTCTTTTATTTTTTTACACAACTTTGACAAATACAGTATTAGAAGTTTCTTTTTAAGGAATCTTGCACTCTAGCAACCAATCAAGACAAAAGAAAATCTATATTTTGCAGATCATTTACTGTTTCTACATTGTCTGCACACAGAACAAATATAGAAGAAAACATTGCTACTGAACAAATGGTGAACAGCATAAAATAATGAATCTTACTGAGTACTGACATTTGCTAATGTAATACCCTTCCTACTATATTGAACTGCTTATCCAGTTATTTGATTTAATAAGAATATAAGGAGACGTAAACACACAAATTTTGAATAGGAGGTATTTAGGAACATGAGAGACTAAAATAAGAGCACTGAATTTCATGTTGACTTTTTAAAATTGAAACCCTCTTGTTTTAGCTATATTTGACAGTCATTATATTGTAGAGTCTTTCCAAGAACAAGCTTCATGTGGAATATGATGCATAGATATATTCAGGGAGCCAGGAATTCATGTTGGGTATAAATAGTAGCTTCAGTAGACTAGAAAGCCTCACTCCAACAAAAAAAACTCCAAAAAAGAGCCAAACAAAAAAACCCCACCAAACCAAAACAATTAGCAAGGAAGGAAAATTGCATGAAAAAAAAAGGCTAAATAATGTCTGTTTTCTCAAAAAATAATTCAAAATGACACAGTGAATCCAAGAACAATGGTATTTTTCACAACAGTATTTCAGTTTGTTTCCCATACAAGGGAATAATTAATGTATGGGGTCTGTAAAAGAAGTTGGTTTACAATATTAGTTTAGTAAAATATTTCTCTTTTTTTGTTTTAATTCTTCAAACTTGTTTCAGAGTGATCTCTGATACACTCCCTTTTCTAGTCTTCCCATAAAACTACATTACTGAGAAGTGAGGCATTTATGCCATTTGCCTTCCTTTTTACCATTCACGATTTGTGCACATTTAGTATCTGTTTTTATAAGGGATTTTTTTTTTTTAAAAATTGACTTCCTGAGTTCTTAAATTTTGGGCAGTTCTGCTAAAAATGCCCCTGTCACTTGGAAGGGAGGAGGGAGACACAAATGCAAAGATTTCTAGTCTTAACTGTATTAATATAAAGTTAATAGCTATAAGTGCCCTCAGGATAATCAAAACTTTATGAGCCCAGCACTGCCTATCAAAACTAGGATAGAACACAGGTTGGAAAGATTTTTGACTCCCTATGAGCGCCTCGCTTATGCCACGGAGAACTCATCAGCTAAATAAGCACCTCCAAAAAAATTAGAGCCTTATGAAATCAACACTGCCTAACAACACGGCTAGCACACAGATTGGAAGGATTTGTAACCTCTGCTATGAGGCAACACTTAATAGGAAGAAAAGAACTTTCCTCATGATAGCTCTCAAAATAGCATTTATTAATACAGATACGTGACAATGACTATATGGGTTACTTAGTCGGTGATAACATTTAGCTGTAGGATTATACAAAATACCTCAAAAGATACTGCCACAAGACACATTTTACAGGCCACCCCAGCAGCATACCACTCCCATGACAAACTTTGTGGGAATAAAGAAAGATTTTTGAGTTGAGAAAAACGGTTTTTAGAATAACAGATGAAGTTTTGAGGCCTGCTGGCAGATGCAGAGTTAGTTCTGTTAAAGGGACCAACAGTTAGCAAAAACAAGTGAGATAAGGAGGTTTGGGTCAGGCTGTCCCATGAAAAGGTATTTAGGGAGTGTGAGCTTTCTCATGAAAGAGAAGAAACTTCTGCACAGAAGTAGCATCCAATTAAAGCTGTGATGAGTTTTATAGACACTGTGATTCAACCTAGAGGATGAAGTTATGGGTGGGAAAAGGTAAGGGATATATTCTGTAATGGGAAGTTAGAGCTTAGCTTTTACCTGTCTTTTTTCTCTCCATGGAGTTATTTTAATAAACTGTCTTTGAGTGTGACATCTGTAAGCTGTGGCCTCATTAATCTTCAGGCACCACGAACTACAGTGAACTTTTACAAAACTTAACTAACAGAGGATTACTAAACAGAAACACAACAGTTCAACACCACATGTAAACACACTGAGTAACTCAAAAGAAAAGCAATGGGAAAAATATAGCAGCTTCCCATTACCACGTATACACCCAGTGAGCCATAACAAATAGGCATAGGAAGATAAAGTAAGGATCTGGTTGCTTACCCCTGCAATGTCGATGGACTGGGGGAGACAGGGTAGCTCGTGGGTTGTCCTCCCAGAGGTGGAAGTTTTCTCCCCAAGTTGCAGTTAAACTGCACTTCTTTTTATACTTTTTTTTTTTCTTCAGGTGGTTTTGTGTGTCTGTAGTCAATTTTCTGGGTGTGATACAGATGTCTGAGGGGGGTGGACTCCTTGAGCCTGCAGGATGCCACAGGGTACAGCAAAGAAAGGCTATGCTAATTTAGTAACATTCCATTCTTTGATAACACCATTTATCAACATCCCTCCGGGGGGCTGAGGTTCTTCCTTCAACTCACCAAGGCTTATCAGCCCACCACCCCACAGCCCCTAACCCAGGAATACTGAAGTAGTGCCAAGCCCTCACTCTAAGGGGCAAGCCCTTCTGGATAATTATGGAGCCTCTCAGATGCACTCATCAGCTCCAGAAGGAATTTCATATTCCTTTGGTTTTCCTGAGAGACTGTGGCTGTGACAAATTGACTGAAATTCCAGGGTAGAGAAGTTCCCTTGAGATTTGAAAGGTACATGGATGATCTCTGCATCAGGATATTATGAGGGACTACAGAAGAGACAGAAGCAGAGAAATTTATTTAAAATGCATTTTGTTCTATTTTTAAAGGACAAAATAAATTAGCTTTTTTCCCTGCTTTTCTTATAATTTTGAGCTCTTCATTTTTCTCTTTGAGAAAAAGGAGATCCATTTGGAACACATTTTTTTTTTCTCTCTCCACGTCTCATTCATTTGGCTGCCAGAACAAGGAAAATTCAATTCTGTCTGTCTTTTGGAATGCAGCCCAAAGAAAACAACAAAGGTCAAATTTTGGAAGGTAAATAAAAAGAAAGAATATGTACCAAGGTTATGATCTTAAAAGTATGCATTAAATAACTTTCCTTCTGGGAAGTTCAAAATGTTTCCTTAAAATCATAGTGCTTCAAGCCTGTAAAATTACTTATTCAGTACTCACTCTTTATTATGCTTAGGATTATCTCTTTGCTTGTAGATACTGAAAACTGCTCAATAAATATATACTGTTTTTCTGAGAAGCATTCTTGGGGTAAACCAATTTCAACTAAGTTAATAAGAAAAATGATGGAAGCATGACGCTGACAAACACTTCTCCATTCTTTCTTCTTTTAGAAAGAATCAATGAAATGAAAAAACGAAAGACTGACATACTGTCTTGTAGTAAACAAATAATAATGCAATCTTAATGCAATAAAACTGCTGCTCACAAATTTGTTGCAAAGCACAATGTTTAGACACTCCAGAAATTTATAAGAGGGAGAAAGAAGAAAGACACATGAGTGATGTAACAAAATATAAATTTAGGACTTTGGGATTTTTTTGTTTGTTTTCAATTATATATAGCAAAGTTAAATTGACTTTATTTTATATCTAAAAGAACATTTATAAGGTTTAAAATCACAAACAATGGTGACTGAAATTCATTTAAGATTTTAATTTGAAAACTGTTCTTTATATACTAAATTGACCATCTGGTTCTTTAAAGATAAATGTATTAACTGCATGAATGTACTTCAAACTAGTGTGTAATCTAATTTCTCTAAGAAAGAGCCATGCAAATGTAGGACAAGGAAGACTTTTTTAAGCTTTTTGTTTTTTATGTGTGAAGAATGCCAGGGCAAGGAGGTTGGAAAATTTTGCTCATATTTTAAACATACCTGATGTTCATACCTGTTAAACTCACCAGATTTCTTCTGTTTACTACACTGAGAATATATTCTCTTACATTATATTCTCTTCATCCATGATATTTTTATATCTATTTATCTTAACATTAGCTGAAAAAAGCAGCAGAATTTTTGAGGGTTGATTATGGGTTGGTTTACATGACACTGAACCTGCTGGCAACAGATGTAGTACACCTATCTCAAAGAGGGAAAAGAATCTTTGCACAGGAGTTAGCAGGCCTCATTAAAAAAGCATTAAACTCGAGTTGAAGTGGGAAAGGAAGAAAATCAGGTTCATCTGAGATATGCCAAGAGGCTTTATTAAGGTGGGGTTTGGTCTGTTTTTCCAAGTAACAAATGATTGGACAAGATCAAATGGTGACAAGTTGTACCAGGGAAGTCGTGTTTAGGTTGGATAATAGGAAAAAATTCTGTTTTAAATATTTTATCAAGCATTGGAACAGGCTGTCCAGGAAAGTGGTTGAGTCATCATTCCTGGAGGTATTTAAAAGACCTATAGATGTGGCACTTAGGGTCATGATTTAAGGGTGGATTTGGCAGTGATGGGTTAATGATTGGAGTCAGTGATCTTAAAAGTCTTTTCAAACCTAAATGATTTGATGATTTGATGGTTTAACTGCTGTTTTTATCATGTTTAGGTGTTTATTGTCTCTCATTGCTTCACCATATTGGAACATAAATTTTCCCTTTTTTTTTTTTTTTAGGAATAGTCTTTCTGATAATGTGTGTGTCATGGGTGAATTTAAAGGTGTGTTGTTCATTTCTCCAACTACTGACAGACACAACAATTCATTATGATGTATGACAAGTATAAGATAGCGTAAAATTTAGTTATTTGATAGGATGGGAAGAACCTGTGTGATGGCCGTTGACCAAGGGAGAAACAAACTAAAAGACTTCCAGCATGCTCTGCCCGCAAAGGCGCCAAAAGACCTTTATTAAGGGAAACTCGGGTTTATAAAGGGTTCTGGGGGTAGGTTCTGGAACTTGGATGGGATTGGGTAAAAGAGGGGCAGAGTGTGTAACTAGGGAAACCGGATAGCCAATGGGACAACGGTCACCAAAGGCCAATGGGAAAATAGGGTCTTGGGAAAAGGTGGGAAAGTTAACCAATGGAAATCCAAGGGTCAGGGCAAGGGTGGGAAAAGGGTGTAGGGAGAAGAAGACAACATGAAGGACAAACTGGGGAAAGGCTATGAGGGAAGAATCAGGGGAGCGAGCACACAGAACTTTTATATCTAAAAACCGTACAATAATGAACAAAATGAAGCAAACTTCAGTCGTAACAGTCTTAACAGTTTCTGAGGTTGCTTCATGTCCTCCATTTGTCATCCAATGTGCATCCTCCCACACCTGTGGATAGCAGTTTTCATTCTGAGGTCTGTATGCTACATATGCTGTTCTGTGATTTCCATTCTACAACACTCAGAAACTTCAGACTCACAATAGTGAGGTCCTGATCCTGTGCCACTGCTCCAATGTAGTTGATCCAGTTGACATGTCTGGGTCCTGAGTGGTGGCCCAGACTCTACACGCAACAATTCAGTTTGTCTTTGTTCACTATTTTCTGTAGCTTCAAAATATAATTAGATCTACATCTAGACTATAAAAATTTAGGAGCAAAAGCATGCTATATTATATTGTAGGTTAAGCTGCTACATTTTTATTTATGTTGTCCTTGATTATCAGTCTACTGTGATGCAGTTTTGTGGTGTCTTTTATTTTTTCTTTTATTTCATGTCACAGTGTTGTCAATAAACTCCTGTCCCTGCAGAAAGTATGCACTTAGATAACTCTGATAAGATTTTTTATTTTACTGAAGTGCTCTTTTGTTTTCCTTCATGAATTTCCTTTGGTCATACTGTGTAAAGAAAGTAGCAATGAAAGGATTCATACTTATCCTTCTACTAAATGAAGAGCCTATTCTTTTTGTTTTAGTCAGAGAGATAGAATAAGGAAAAAAAGACATTTCTTGCTTCAGGGTACGTTTCCCTCAGAAATGCAGCTCATCCGAGCACAAAACCTTCAGCCATGTGATCACAAAGGAAGGAAGCAAAGGTACATGTATACTTAGATAACATTAAAATTTTTTATGAGATTTAGACACAGCTTTACAGAAATACAGATTGAAAAATACTGATTGTCAGGGTAAATAAAATATTTTATTCATCCTCTTCCGGGATCAAATAAAAATCAAGAAAAGAACTGTACTTCACAAATGATTCTCTGTATTCAGTGGAGCTTTTTGTGCAGACCACAAAGCTCTCTAAAGACTCCTTTTGTCTTGCAGCCAGGCTCTTTTCTAAAGCATTGTCTATGGTGCATGTCTAGATGTCCCAGCTGAAGGAAATGAAGTTGCACACTTGGAGAAGAGGCCCAGAAGAACATATGAAGATCATAGTGTAAATGCAAGACAATTTCCTAACTTGGGGCACTACTGGTTGCCATAGTCCATAATTTCATTTTACTTCCAAAATTCAAATTTATAAAATTTTAGTTAAAAAAAAACCCTGAAAGACTATAATTAAATTGGGATTTCAATATATTTTAAATAAATGTATCAATTCAATTCTAAGTTACAAATTTTAAACTGTATAAAATGAATACACAGTTATACAGTCATACTTTTACAATAACACATTATTATGACATTTCTTCAATGTAGAAGAAGTGATAACATGTTCTCAGTTTCTCACAATGCAAGAGAAATAGAATATTTACAGAGTTTATGTATTTCTAAAAGGTTTACTTCTGTTTTTCTACTGGTTTAGAATTCTGAAGCAGCAAGGTCTAATTTTCTTTAGTATTCTACTTTTTTTTTTTTTTTACATTTTCTCCTCTTTCCTATTTATTTTATCCAGAGAAAGTACATACTACTGGTGAGTCTAAAAGAATGGCTAGAACTTGGTCAAAATGGCACAGTGCCTAATGCCTGTAAAATAAAGGTGTCAAAGTGAAAAATCTATAAAACAAACCAAAAAAACTACAGCAAAGGATACTTAGATATTCTGGCCACATTAACAGAAATTTCTTATTTAGGAATTTAATTAGAATAATCATTCAAATTTTATTTTTAATGTGTCATTATTTTGATCAATAACCATAAGATAAAAAGCCTCACAAACCTAGAATAGTTATGAGGAAAAAAATTGCCACGGTCTAATATCATGTAAATATTTCATTCTATATACCATTTTACACTTATTTATACACAATATCTTTAAGAACTGAGTCAAATTCTTTATTTTGTTTTGCTGATTTGACATCAGTAGTATTATATAGGTTAGATATTTGGTAAATGACCTAGTTCTTCTAGTTCCAAAATCCCTAACCCAAAGAATCTTGTGTACCTATTTCTCCTTTGAGATTTTTTACCTGTAACTAAAGTTCCTCTGAGGTCATAGCATTATGCCAATAAAACAAAACTTTCACAAATATAACCCATCTTCTTTTTTATTCCTATTCCTTTCATGTTTCTATCTCTGTCATGTATTTTATTAATCTCCCTGTGCGGCAGGTTGACCCTGGCTGGAAGCCAGATGCCCACCAAAGCCACTCTATCACTCTCCTCCAACTGACTAGGTGAGAAAAAGGGTTCATTAATTAAGGACCAGAAGAGAGTCACCACATAACACAGTGGGCAAAACAGACTTTAATTGGGGAATTTAATTGAAATTATTACCAACAAAATCAGAGCAGAACAATGAGATGCAAAAAGATTTTTAGGAGCACCTTCCTCTCCCTCCTTCCCAAGCTTTATCTCATCAGCAGTACAGGGAAACAGGAAATAGGGGTTATGGTAAAGTCATCACACATCGTTCCTGCTGCTGCTGAGGAAGAGGTGTCCTTCCCCTGCTCCCGCATGGAATCCTTCTCCCAGGAGACAGCTCTCCACAAACTTCTTCAGTGTAAGTCCTTTCCATGGGATAGAGTTCTTTACAAAGTGGACCAGCGTGGGTCCCTTTCCATAAGGTACAGTCTTTCAGGCATAGGCTGCTCCAGCATGGGTCCCATACATGGCCACAAGTCCTTACCAGCAAACCTGCTCCACTGTGAGCTCCTCTCTCCACATGTCTACGGGTCCCTGCCAGGAGTCTGCTTCAGTATGGGCTTCCCATGCGTTCACAGCCTTCTTTTGGGCATTGACCTGCTCTGGCATGGCTTTTCTCCATGGGCTGCAGATAGATCTTTGCATTCTCATTGACCTCCATGGTCTGCAGGGGAGCAGCCTGCTTCACCATTGTCTCCAAGGGCTGCAGGTGAATCTCTGCTCCAGTGCCTGGAGAACTTCCTTCCCCTCCTTCTTCACTTACCTTGGTGTCTGCAGAGTTGCTCCTCTCACATATTATCACTCCACTGTTCTCTGACCATAATTTCATCTGTGCAATATTATTTTTCATTCTTAAATATGTTATCACAGAGGCACTACTACCTTCTCTGTTTGGCTTGGTCATGGTCAGCAGTGGGTCTGTCCCAGAGGAAGCTGGAGTGTGCTTTGCTGGACATGGGGGGATGTTTCCAGCAGCTTCTCACAGAAGCCATTCCTGTAGCCCCTGCACTGCTAAAACCTGGCCACACAAACACAATACACTCCCTTAAATCTTTGACAAAAAATGTTCTAATAGTCTCCAGTTCTTGTCTGTCCTCATTCTCCTTTCTATATTTCTGCTTCTTCCCTCCAAATCTTCTAATTTCTGTTCTTTCTGAAGAAAAATCTCATTCGAAGACTTTGCCTTCAAATTTATAACATAGCTATCCTCTCAGGTTTTTTGAGTGATTTTCCTGTCTCCCAAATAAGTCAAAATTTTCTTCAAGCTAGTGATCCCTTCTGTCAAGAAAATTAAAGCCTAGAGTAGCCCACTAACCTAGTTTCCAACAAGTTTGTGCAAAACAGCATAAAATAAGGCACAATAGTAAGATTGTGTGTGTCTGTGTGTGTGTGTGTTATATTTTAGGAGAATAACTCAAGATTTTGTTATTGTTGTTGTTTTTGTAAGAGGATTGTTTTCCCTGCCTCAAAGATTTTCCCATTTCTCACTCATAGCATGGTGAGAAAGTATGTAAAAACAGCAGTGTGCCTTTTGAAAGAAGAGACCTCCAATTTGCAAAAGAAACTGACTTTTCTGGCTTATAGTAGAAGAAACAGACAAATACAGTTACACTGGACTTCTGACACTGCTTCTTCCTGCTCCATTCTTTGCATTTCAATTCGCTTGCATCCAGCTTAAAACCAAAAAAAACCCCAAACCCAACCAAAACAAAACAACAAACAAACAAACAAAACCAAGAGAAATATAGACTTCTTCTTACAATGAAATTCTATGTAGTCATTATATCTCTACTGTGGCTATATCTATGGTCTATGTAAATTATAGGGTAAAGATATAGTGTTCCAATTATATATACCTAATTTGTGCTTTGTTCAGTCAAAAGCATTACACTTGTTCCTTTTCGACATAAAATAAGATCTCAGGGTGTTGACATCAAACATAGAAGCAGATTTCTACTCCAAAGCATACAATAGGAGTGAAAGGGTGGGGGGGAGGTGAGGGGGGTGTATGTATGTATGGCCAGACTTTGTGAACAAAGATTTGGGAAGGGCTCTCCCCACGTGGGTGTGCCCTTCCAGCCTGAGCAGCAGATTTTTTAGGTGAGGCACAGCATGTTCAGAAGTCCCATTTAAGTCCTAAGGCCCATTTGCCACAGCTGAGCGAGCTTGGATAGTGACAGTGAAGTCCTTGGGACTGTCTACAGCACCTACTACTAACCAGGGCTGAACCTGCTGAGCATCCGAGATCTGACGGGATTGGATGGCAGGGAGGCATTTAACTGCCCAGGGGACTTTCCCCACTGAGACTCGAACTCAGGTCCTTGGGATTCAGAGTCCAG
Organism: Sakesphorus luctuosus; assembly: GCA_013396695.1. Taxonomy (NCBI): domain Eukaryota; kingdom Metazoa; phylum Chordata; class Aves; order Passeriformes; family Thamnophilidae; genus Sakesphorus; species Sakesphorus luctuosus. The sequence goes on along the minus strand of VWZD01000523.1, from coordinate 28,607 downwards.
AGTGCTCCGCTTTACACCATGGGACCGCCCCAACAGGGGGTGTGTAGAGAGGGCAAATTACACAGGCATTTTTCAGAATCAAGGGCCTAGTATGAGTACAGTCATGAATTTAGATGTCAAATTTTTGTACTCATTAAACTCTGCTAATAAATTCTGATCAATGCCTAGAAATGGTGAACCTCAAAACAAAATCTAAATATCTCTACTTCTTCATTCTTTTAAATATTTAACTTACATATATGTCTGATTTCATAGGAATGTCTTTGCTATGTGGTTAACTCATAACTTTCATAAATCTTAATTTAACAAATTAGAACTTTAATATAGTTCTAGCTAACAATGCAACTTCTGACATACTGGTCTTAAACTCACAACAGGATGTTTCTTCATACACTAGAAACCTCAAAAAACCAGAAAGAATATTTTAATGAACTATACAATTATTTTTAATATTTTTTCCAGTATACTGACTATAGAATTTTCTTCATTCCTTGCTTGTAATACCAGAATAATAAAAAATGTACTGTCTCTAATAGGTAAGAAAATACTCCGGAATTCTTGTAGACAGTATCTCAGGGATTTTGACTTTATGATCTACTGACATTAATTTTCACTATCTTAAAATAAAACCCAATATTTTATAATTTTTTTAGTCCAAATTGAATCTTAGTTCCTTTGATGGGCTGATCTTGGTAGGTTGATAGGTGTCCATGTAGCTGCCCTCTCATTGCCCCTCCTCAGTGGGATGGGAGGAGAAAATAAAATGAAAAATCTCATGGCTCAAGACAAAGACATTTACTATCATAGGCAAAACAGGCTTTACTGGGAAAAAATTAAATTAATTTATTGCTAAGTAAAAGAAAATGTGATTTTTAATTTTGTCTTCAGGAAAAAAATACAAACAAAACAAAACAAAATCAAACCAACAAAACCCAAACAAAATTAAAGCAACGGTTCGCCACATTCCTTCTTCCAAAGCTGAGTTTAACTCTTTCATTACCAACTCCTTCCTCTGAGCAGTGGACGTAGAAAGGGATTGGGGTTCATGGTCAGTGCCTAACAGTGCTTCTCTGCTGCTCCTTCCTCTTCACATTTTTCTCTTGTTCCACCTTGTAGTATCCTCACAACTGCAGTCCCTTCAGGAATTATTCATCTGCTGTGGTGTGGAGTCCTCCATGGCCTCCAGGGTTGGCATATTGCTCAAGCATGGTATCTCCACAGAATGTTGGGGGAACATCTGCTCCAGCACCGGAAGCATCTCCTTCCTTTCCTTATTCTCCGGCCTTCTTGTCCACAGAGCTGTTTCTCATGCTGGTTTTCCCCAATCCTCACTATTCTCTGTGTTTTAAACATGTCTTCCCAGAAGTGACACCAGCTTGTCTGGAGGACTCAGCTGTGCCCTGTAGTGGGTCCATGATGGAGCCAACTGGAATCAGCTGTGCTCAGCACTGGGCAGCCCCAGCCTCTCTTTTAGAGGCCATCCCTGCAGATTCCACTGCTGGTGCCTGCGCACCTGCACACAGTATGGTTCAATGCATCAAACAATGCACATTCCTACAATATCTGGGTTTTTTTCCTTGGAATCTGAGCATTTTTCTTCATCTCCCAGAAATTGTGTTGGCACTGATCTCCTTTCAAAAGTAAGAGAAAGTAAACTTGAATGACACTCATGACAGTCGAACTTTGATATTAAATAAGTAAATAAGCAAATAAAAGGGATGATTAAGCAAGCAAAAATTCAGTGTGTTTGTCCACTTGAAAATTTAGCTGTCCAGTCAGTCAGCTCAACCTTCATTTCCTGATATATGGTTGACGGTGATTGAATAAAAAAACTCCTGTGTTCGAGACAAAGCATATACCATGTATTCACTCCAAATTCATTTTGATGATGGCCCAATTGAGCCCTGGATTTTGAAAGAGAAGTATATTTGCATTTACTGGAATCTGATGAAATCACTATAAAACATTGTACACAGATAAGCAGCTGTTCTGCAAATTTACTTCAAAATTAAATAAAACCTGAAAATTTAATACAGCAAGATATTTTTCCTGCAGGATCAGATAACTTATTTCATATTTTTTTATGACACAATTAGTCCCTATTGTAAGATATTTCTAAGGAGAAAAATATATGCTATAAACTTTCAATTTTTCATTGGCAATTCCTAATGTGAACTACTTATGCCTTGACTTTCACAGTGACATTAATAACTTTATTTTTTACAGAATTATATTATTGGTAGGTCATAACTATGGTGTAACATATTGTACAAAAACCAATGGCATATGTGATCCTCCAATGCTGTGAGAAAAGCTGATAATAGCATCACAGAAGCTTCTTAACTTTCACTTTTGGCAATTATACATATTATGGTGCTCCAGCTAGCCAAAGGGGAGAAAGGCTCAGAGCTTTCATCAAGCTATGCAAAAGGTGCATACTTCTAGTCTGACATGTGGCTTGTGATTTGAGTAATCTGTTCTTAAGTTACAATTATAATTATACTGGATGAGCACAATGTCAATCCAAAGATGGGCAGATGGGTTTTAGCTGGCCTGATTCTAGGGAATAAAGTAGGATAATTGCTAGTGTTACCAAATATTGACCCAATTGAGAGATGCTGTGTTGGGTTTTTTAAACATCTGAGAACAGAAATCAACAAAATCTGATAAACTGCATTACTTCCTATTGTTACTTTTATATGTAAAGAACTATATATTATATATCTATAAAGTTAGACAATAATTACAGCAAGTATTATAGGGTTTCTCTAGATAATGCAATTTATCAAATTTCAGGGACATGATGGTCTCAGCATAGGTTTAATAACTTCAAACTATATTTGTGTCCCTGCTGTTAACAGTGATGATCTTCCACAAAGAGTATTTTTTTCCATAATCGTTTAGTATGGCTGATGTGCAATATTTTTTTTCAGAGTGATAGCTTTTATAGCACTTTATCCTCAGTTTTAGCCAGAATGAGGTCAGTCAGTTTGTAGAAGAGTGAACAAGAAAATTTCTGTCCCCTAAAAAGCTGTTAAATAAAAAGTGACTTCTATTTCTCCTGAGTCCCAATATAATTGAAATATGTTAAAATTTCCAAGCTAAAGTGTAAAGCAATAAGAAACTAAGGTCAACTCTGTGTATGTATTGTGATGTGACTTTGATTATGAGATTCTATTCCTTTTTGTTTTCTTATCAAATGACTTATTTTAATTTAATCAGCCTGCAACCACACTATTNTTCATCAGCCTGCAACCACACTATTTACTGGATTAAAATATCAATTATGTTTCTGAAGCAGGACTTGTTATTTAAATCTTGTCTTTTTTTGTCCTTTAATTCATTGTCTTTGGGTACATCATGAGGTAACTGTAGTAAATCAGTAATTGGTTACTACAAGGGTAATCAGGTTCCTATGAATTCCCTAGTCAATACTTTGTATTACTGTCAAATCTTTTCTGGATGTTACTAAGCCCCAAGAAGAACACTCAACTTATATGTTAGTATTTGAGAAACTTGTTGAGATCTTTTGTTTACATCTCCTCTATTCCTATGAATTCCCTAGTCAATACTTTGTATTACTGTCAAATCTTTTCTGGATGTTACTAAGCCCCAAGAAGAACACTCAACTTATATGTTAGTATNACTGGTTTCTGGATAAACACTGTCACAATACTCTTGATCATGTTTGAGGTGAGACACAATGATCCTACTTATCCTTATTCTATTTGAGTCTCTGGCAAGAAATCAGGGAAAATGTTTCAGAGTTCTCAAATTAATCTTATTCTAAAGCAAGGAACTCTGTAATTTGGTAATCACACAGCATATTCAGCATCCAATGTTGACGTAGTTTAGGATTTTTCTTTCTTACCTAAATCATAAGCTGCAACTGAATAATTTAAATGAAGTT
>VWZD01000523.1:1518-22396 GCA_013396695.1 Sakesphorus luctuosus | reverse complement strand
ATTTTCAATACCATAAGTGAAAGTATGCCTTTTTGGTTTTACAAGAAATCTAACAAAAACTTTCATTTGTTTCCTTGTTTTGTTGTTGTTGTTGTTTTTTTTCCCCCCAGGTAAATTTAAATTTATAAGTGGGAGATAGCAAATTGCATTTATTTTAGATTAGAATCATCTGAAAGAATTGTTTCAAGAACCTTCACTGGGGGTATAACACATAATTTTAAGTAAAGCTTCTCCAAAACATATGCATCTTAGATATCAGATCCTTGTAGCCTTTTGTTCTAGAGATTCCCACCTATTTGCTAGAGCTACTTGCTAAAGTGCACACAGCCACAGACAGAATATCTACTTATATTGCACTTTCTATTATATAGGGTTTTAATTTTTCCCATCAAATGTAATAGGTGATTTGAATTGCTGACTTGTGGTGAAAATACATTTTTAAATTTTTTTCTTAGATATGGGGGGCACTTATTTAGGTATTGAAAATAAAAAAGGAACTCTAGTATCAATGGCTATAAAACAATAAAGTATATACAGGTTATTTCGGCATCTCCATTATACCAGGTTACCTTTGAACATTTGAGGATTTATAGCTCTGAGCAGATAATTCTCCTTGGATTCCTATGTGGTTAGCTGCATATATCTTTGTGTGAGAAAGCTAAACCACAGAGACTTTCACTGTCCATATGAACTAGATTAAGAAACAATACTGACAATCTGAGAACAGTCTGGGAAAAGAAAATGAATCAATGGATCTCTCAAGAGGCCAAGCAGGTTATAATAGCAATCACTCTGAGCAGTACAAATTCACTCTGATAGAAAGAATACCAGAGGAGAATCATGATGTGATAGTTTCACAAAACAAATTAGTAGGTAAAAGAGATATAAAGCTATTGGTTATTATACAAACTTTACAATATTTAAGGACCGTTGAAATTCATACAGTTCAGCGCTTTAAAAAGCAAACAACAAGTGAGAATTATTTTGTGGATAAGATTTTTTTATTTTCTTCAGTGAAATTGACTGAAATTAAGCTAAAATGGAAACAAAACTAAATAATTTGAATTGAATCTAATCATAATTCTGCCTGCAGAACCTATTAAAGTAGGAAATGTAAGAATAAAATACTAATAAACCAGTTCAGTACCTGTGTTACAGTAGTACCTGAACATTATGCAGAAAGCTGAACCAGAAGATATTATCTACCTAAAAATAATGTATTATAAATCATATTGGTAATGTCACATCTATAAATCAAAATAAATCAATATTAATAGTCACAAAATCATAGAAAACAGGGCTATAAACTATATTGCATATTTTTCTGATTATTTTCCTAACAAAGAAAGTATAGTTATGTAATACAAATGATTATTCTGATTATTTTACCTTTCTGTATTGCACATTTTTTGTGGAACATTAGGGAAAATGTATTTTGTATGTGCACATTGGTATGCCCAGAATTAAATATCATTATCAGTTTGAAATATTTGTTTCTCACAAAGGGAAAATAGTCTTCCATCATTTAATGTTAACATCAATTTTTGCTTTGCTTACTCATGCCATTATTCTTGGTCAAAACTTCTTTTATTATGCTAAATTGTGCCTTCTGCTTGGTACTTTTACCTCAAAAATAAATGTTAAATATTATTTGATTACTTTTTTACATTTAAAGAAAAATTACTTGTGAATCTGCTAGATACTCTTTGAATTGTTTTCCCTCAAAGGTTGCTAAAATGGTAGGTTGTTCATTTCCTTTTAGATGGAATAATATTACAATAGAGCATAGCAGAAAAATATTCTTGGGTTAGAAAACAAACGTAGAATTATTTATATTGTTTCAGAAAAAGAAGGATTGTAATAATAATAATAACAATAACAACAACAACAAAAACAACAATAACATAATAAAAATAGAGAAAAATTATTAATCAAGCTACATGGAAGACAAGAAGGTAATCAGGAGTAGTCAGCATAGGTTCAGTAAAGGTAAATCATGTTTGACCAACCTGATTGCTTCTATGATGAAACCACTACCTGGATGGATGAGGGGAGAGCAGTGGATGTGGTCTACCTTGACTTCTCCATGCTTTCAACACTGCCCCTCTCATATCCACATAGGCAAACTCAGAAGTGTGGGTTGGGTGACTGGACAGTGAGGTGGATTAAGAACTGGCTGAGTTGTAGATCCCAGAGGGTCATGATCAGTGGCACAAGGTCTAGCTGGAGGCCTATCACTATTGGTGACCCCAAGGGTCAATACTGGGCATGGTACTGTTTCATTTGTTCATCAAGGACTTGAATGAAGGGGTAGATGCCTCCTCAGCAAGTTTGTTGATGACACAAAGCTGAGAGGAGTGGCTGATACCCCTGAGGGCTGTGCAGCCCTCCAGAAGGACTTCCACAGATTGGAGAGATGGGGAGAGAAGAAACAACTGGAATTCAACAAAGGCAAATACAGAGTCCTGCATCTGAGGAATAATAACCTCATGCACAAGTACAGGTTGGGGGCTGACCTGCAGTAAAACAGCTCTGAGGAGAAGGAGCTGAGGGTCCTGGTGGACTACAAGCTACCCATGAGCCAGCAGTGTGCCCCTGTGACCAAGGCCAAAGTAATACCAGGATGCATTAGGAAAAGCATTGCCACCATGTTGAGGAAGATCTTGCCCCTCTACTCAGTCCTAATGAGGTGCATCTGGAGCACGGTGTCCAGTTCTGGGCTCCTCAGTACAAGAGAGACGTGGAGCTCCTGGAGCAGGTCCAGTGGATGGTAATGAGGATGACTGGGGGACGGAAGTATCTCTCTTACGAGAAAAGGCTAAGAGAGTTGGGCCTGCGTAGACTCGACAAGAGAAGACTGAGAGGGGACCTCATTGATGTGTATAAATATCTAAAGTGGGCTTCCAAGAAGATGGAGCTAGACTCTTCTCGGTGGTGCAAACCACTGGAACATGAGGCAACAGGCAGAAACTGATGCACAGGTAGTTCTGCATAAATATGAGGAAGAACTTCCTTATTCTGCAGGTGACCGTGCACTGGAACGAATTGCTCGGAGGCGCTGCAGACTCTCCCTCACTGGAGATATTCGAGAACCATCTGGATGCAATACTGTGTCATGTGCTCTAGCAGGGGAGTTGGACCAGACAACCCTCTGTGGTCCTTTCCAATTTTACCCATTGTATGATTTTGTGATGCTCCTAAATAAAACAAACAAACAATTATAATGTGTTCAAGGAAGGAAGCCAGGAAAAACTGCTTCGGGTTTTAGAGACTTCATAAGACCAAGTCATTTTTTTTTTATTCCCTGAAAAGTCATGATTCCACAACTGAAGATTAAAAATAATGCAGGAAATTAATTAGTATTAAAATAAAAATTAAATTTTAAAAACAGTAATCTCTTCAAAATATATGGCAATAGAATTAGAAAGAATATGGAAAGGAAAATCTATAGTTATTATTAATCATGCATTCTTGGAGAACTGTGTCACCATCACAGGTGGTGGCACTTTCTATTGTATGTGCCTTCATTTTTCTACTCACATCTTGAATCTCCAAGGGATTTTTTTTTTTACAACAGACTCTATCACACAATAGTTCTTTGTTTTCTCTGCATCTCTAAGAATCTGAAATTTGGATGATCCAAATTTTAAGATTAAAAATCACTGACTCAATGATATAAGCATTAAAATATTGAAGCGTACTATCTGGTTAACTTAAAAAGCTAAGTGACAAAAATACCTGAGGAATGTTATGGATCTATCAGATCATGTATTTTTTTCAAGTTGTAACAATAGAGATAAATATTGTAACTGAAGATGAAGTAGAAAGCTCTGTAGTTAGTGTCCATCCATTTACAATTAATAGTTGATTCTGTACACACTGTTATTGGTGGATGACTGTCACTTATCATGCTATTTTAAGTTAATTTTTTCTGTCCTTTTGTATTTGAGTTTTGGATGTATTCATTACTATTGAATATTGACTTTCATATAGAACTAATTAAATTATAGTGGAGTATTATTCCTTTCTTTTTGTGTCAAATATCTGGACTTACTTGCATCGAAGGTCTTGATTATTTTCCTTATGCTTTTTTAAATAATATAATGGCTTTGAAATTTAATTAAATGGTAGTTTTTCATATTTTCCCACCTCACTTTCAAAAAACAAAGGAGTAAAGTTTTCTTTAGGAACTGATGTGATTCACTGTCAAGGGGACAGCTGGATTTTCAGAAGTCAAGTAGAACTTCTTTTGAAGTTTGCTATGGGTTCATTGCATGCCAAACAGTTTAAAGAAATGGAAAAAAGAGTATTTCTCCAGGAATTTTTTCAGTCTAGGTAGGAATTATTACTCAGTGTGATTCTATCTAATATATTACTCCTCTGTTTCTCTTTCTATACAGAGCTGTGATGGCCCTTGAAATGTCACCTGCTCTATTCCTCAACTCTTCTTTCTTTATGATCAAGGTCTTGCTTATAGACTGAAACACACTCCATTGAGGAAACACAAGTAATGCATTGTATTCGATTAGTTTCTCATTCAGTATTTATCTCCAAAGAAATTGTAACAATTTAATGTTACACAGATGATTCCAAATTAGATCTACACAGCATCTCAGCTGTAAGTAGAATCTAACCTCAAATACATAGCTCTTAATTCAGGCTCATTTACTTTTATTCTTGCTGACATCTATGCCAGTACTAGTTAGGTATCCATGCCTGAGATAACTTATGCATTTCTTCATTGCCAGGCAGTACTCTTGCGACAGGTACATTATTTCTAAAGTGGTACATGTCCAGATTAGCATTAGCAAAAAAATCAAGGCACTTTTGGGATTTAACGTGTACTACATATTTTTTTTTTAAACTTTATGGAACTTATAAGACAATGATTATTTTGCCTTGTATTTTTTACTCACCCCTAAAAGAGCTATTTGTAACTCTTTCACTGATGAAATTCTGTGATCTCTAAAACAGTGGTCAAAACTACCTGTTTGCTCACAATATATGGTCTTTTTCATCTGTTCACTGATAAATACCTGTAATATTTCACATAACTTTCAAATAATTGAGAAAAATACATAATAATAGAAATTCTATATATTCTATATAATTATATCTAGACTATATAATATAAATAATATAAATTATGCTTGAAATCTATACTAGAATAAATTAAAATTTGAATACTTACAGAATATCTAGTTCTTTTTTCTGTCCTCCTATTCTCCTGCTGCATTCTGCACTAATGAAATAGTGCTTTTCTGCTATTTTGGCTGTGATCAAATGTAATTACTAAAGAAATTCCTTATGCACAATTTTAAGCCCTGACAATGAAGGAAATAATTCTAACAAGGTCACACTTCCTTTCTTGCTGTAGAAATAAAACCCTGTAAGTATTGCCAAAATAGTATATAATTTGAAATCTTTTACCCTGTGGTATGAAAATGAATTTATTCTCTCTTTACTATCCTTGATATCGTTAGATTGGCTGTGTTAAACCAGAAGCTACTTGTAGTGAGAGGAAAAAAAAAAGACCTTTTAATTTTGTTGGGCAATATTTTTCTCTTTTCCCTACTTTCTAAGAAACTGGCATAAAGATAAATCATATTTCTTTTCAAAAATAAAACTTGGTTCTCTGAATTTTTATTTTAACTTTTTTCTCTTATCTATGCATAAACAGTCTTCATGATACCTTAACGTTTATTTGGGCTTATTTTCACAACTGTTCTGTAAAAGAATGATATTTATGCTATACAAATGCACAGAAAGAAAAGGGACTTGGGGGTGCTGGATATGAGCTGCCAGTGTGCACAAGTGGCCAAGAAAGTCTTGGTATCCTGATCAAGAATAGTGTGACCAGCAGGACTGGGGAAGTGGTCGTCCTACTGCACCCGGCACTGGTGAGGCTACACCTCAAGTACTGTGTCCAGCTCTGGGCCCTTCACTTCAGAAAGGACATTGAGGTGCTGCAATGAGACCAGAGAAGGTCAAGCAAGCTTGTGCAGGGTCTAGAAAACGTGTCTTATGAGAAGCAGTTTAGGGAACTGAAGTTGTTTAGTCTGGAGAAGCGGAGGGTCAGGGGATATTTTATCACCCTGTTCAGTTGCCTGAAAGGTGGTCGTAGCGAAGTGGGTGGTGGTCTCTTCTAACATGTCTCAAGTGACAAGACAAGAAGAAATGACCTTAAAAGGAATCAGAAAAGGTTCAGATTAGATAGAGTAGTTGGGCTTTGTTAAAAAAAATGCTCAAGGAAGTGATAAGGTCACTATCTCTGGAAGTGCTCAAGAGTCATCTGGATGTGGTGCTTGGGTATATGGTTTAAATGTGATTATGGTGGTACTAAGATGATAGTTAGACTAGATGATCTTGTAAGTCTCTTCCAATCATGATGATTCTGTGATTTTAATGAATATCCAGTGAATACCTGTATAACACTTGATCTAAGGTACTGATCAGCCAGTAATGCAATTATTTTTTGCTTATCGTCAAACCTGAAAACTTTTTTATACATCTTTCATTTTAGAAGGCAAAAAATTGTGTGGAAAATACATAAACTCTGTGAATATTTGTGATCATGAAAGAGATTCCCAGAGAGACAATATGTAATCAGAAAGCAAATAACAATGTCCTTACAAAACATAAAAAATCTAGAGCCACACTGAGAGTAGGTAGATACTATCAAATGATGTTATGTGGTAATTTGTACTAGCTAAAGATATAATCTGTTGAACATAATAATGCATTTTTATCATTTAAAATAATTGGTTTTCGTTTGTGCAATTTCAATTTAATTATTACTTTAAAAATAATTTTCCAGGAGATATGAATTAATTCTGGAAGCATATTGTTTTAAAAAGAATTTAAAACCGATTTAAACTGTTACCTAAAGCTTATGGAAAAAAACTTTTCAAGACAATATTATTTGGTAAGGTAGAGAATAGTTCTTTACTTACAGAGTTTTAGGTGTATATAGGAAACATATAAAGAGACATGCATCCTTTCCCCATGTCTTGGGTTGAGCTGGCAAAATGCCAACTGCCCAATACAGATTCAGCTTTCTTCCTTTTAGCCGAGAAAAAAGGGAAAAAAAACCCTTCAAACTAGGCTTATGCTGAAACTAACTATATATATTTATACAGAAAAGAGAAAAAGTAGTACTACAATATAACACACACACAAGTTAGAAATAACAAGAAATAACTTCCCACTCCCCAGGAAGCACAAATTCCACCATTTTAACTGCAAATTATTCTAGAGAACTCAATCTTTAGAAGGACAGATTCAAGAAGAGAGAAGAATTAAGAACAAACATTTTACTTCCCTAAGATAACATGGTGGTGAGCCGGTGCTAAGCCTGGGCCTCTGGTCCCTCCTGGGACAGCACAGTATTTCTTGCTGGGACCACAGCTGTGAAGGAACTGACCAAGCCACTCTTACACTGGCTCTTACCCCTTTGGAGATGATGTCATAATATGGTATGGAATACAATACTATTGGCTAGAAGAAGTCACCTGTTAGCTAGCTCAACCCAGTTCAAGTCATCCACCAGCCTCAGGCCTACCCTGAAATTTAAAGCCTAAATTTAGGCCTACCTAGGTAAACCCATAACACTCCAATACCAATCTCATGCTCTTCAAGGAAGTCTTGAGGCTCTTCATGGCTCACCTCGGGCTGTTCCCCCACCCCAGTATGTGGACGCATGCTGCAGATGAGCAGATGGGCCAAAGATCCTACACACACCTCTTGTAGTATATGGGTATTACTAATTTATAACACTACTTAACTGTTATATCTGAAGGCTACCTCCAATCTAAAAATTGTTCACTCCCAGAACCTCTCTTGGGTCTGCCCCTCAGCGCACCTTCTTAGGATTGAATCGGGGGTCTCAAGACTACTTACTTTATCTATCCTCCTCATCATCACAACACTTTTCCCTCATTGGAGCTTCTCCAAAGTTTCTGGGCCCTCTTTCTTATTTTTACTAAAATAGTATCTTATTATCCTAGTTTTGGTTCATGAGTTTCAGTCAAAATGTTTTAGCTATTATCTTCCCCATGACACAGAGGTCCCGAAATGTGTCACAGAGGCAGCTGTTAGCTACTACTTCAAATATAAGAAACTACATAGCTATATAAAAATCTATAAATATATAAAATTCTAAGGCAACAAAGCAGTAAATGTGTGTTGTCACCTAATAATGCCACTTTTATATATAAAAATATTTGTATTTTCTATGATTATAGGACAACCAGTTTTGCTGCTTATGTATTCAAAAATGATTATTTTGGGGTCTTTTTGGATTTTACCTGTTGGTCTGTTTAGATGTCCTTTTACATTCCTGAACATAAAATTTGATTATAAGTAATGGGGGATTTAAAAATTAAAAAAAAAAGAAAGAAAATTAATATAAGATTAACAGAATATCTTGTTCAAAAGGCTCATGTAGGTCTAATATCAAGGTAAAATACCAAGTCAGAGTAGATTCAGTAATGAAATCATTCTGTAATATACAGGATGATGCTTTGATGGGAAACACATAAAAACAGTTTGCAATAAAGAAAGTAAACCCTTCTTACCTTTTTCCTCCTTCAACAAGGGTAGGAGAACTGGGAATGCAAAAACTGATCTAAGGAAACTTTGAAAAACTGTTATAAATGACACTTGAAATTTGGCCTTGAGGTTCCTATTAATTCCCCTTTTAAAAACAGCAACCCTGCCTTTCTGAGAACATGGACTTTTCCACACCAGATTCCAAATTTATTAAAGAGAATTAAATAGAATTAAGGTACAATTTCTGATATACTTTATGTCAGGGGTCTAACATTCAGAATATCAACACTTTTACCTAGAATATTATAGGGCTTAATCCTCCTGTAAGTTCCTTGGTTTCTACAGATGTAAAATGAAAAGAACTCATAGGAATCTCATAAATTCATGTTTGGAAGACACTCAAATACCATGCTATGTGGAGGCACTACTTTTTACATATATGGAAATCAAAAAACATTTCTTAAATCAAACAGTTGTAAGAAAAAAAAATAAGCTAAAAAAAGGCCTTAACTCTTCAAAGAACTTGGCTCTTTCACATCTAAAAGTCAGTTCTCTGCCTCTAAGATTTGAATTCCTCATTTTGCAATCAAAAGACAATATAGGAACCTCAACAGAGAATTAATACAATTGGTGACCTGTTAAGATTATTATAAACAAATAAGAAAACCTAGTGTGATAAAGCATATCTTACAGTTTTACTATTTCTAGAAAGTGAGATTAAAAGCTAGAATATTGTTTGGATTTCAATATCCAATTTATTCATTCTGAGTTATAATTAAGTTTTGTTTTCAAGAAAATATTCTAGTAATAATAATGAAAACAAAGGAAACAAGGAAAGGAAAAATATAAGTAAAAGAAATTGAAAAAGGAAATGGCTATGTTTAGTATGCAATTTATTGGATACAAATTAGCAGCATCGACCTCATTCCTATTACTATTTAGAAATGTAGAAGTTCCATTCTACTCTCTCCTCACTGAATGCAAGAGGGCTGAAAATTCCTAGAGAAATAATGTCTGACAATTTTCCTTATAAAATATCTCTTCCTTTACATCTCTTTTAAAAAAACCCTACAATTAATAGAAATGCATATTTTCTTAGAGCACTGGAAGGTAAATTCATGGCTATTTTTTGTCCAGTTCCCTTAAAGGAAGTATACAGATGAACACAGAAGTATTTTACTTCAAAATGCAGATTAAAGGAGCTATCCTATTTTTTTTTCCTTGTTATCCTCTTTTTTTGCTACTTTAATTAAAATTAACTGCAGTAGCCCTGATCAGTGAAATTTATTTTCAAATGACCACTTTTAAAGTTATCTGAAATACTTTTATTTGTAGGGTAAGGAATACAGTGGAGCACTACAGTACAGTTGGGAATCTTAGGTGTCAGTGGAAAAGTACTTGTATTATACTATTAAAACATAATCCCAGAATTAATCTTACTCCTATTGTTTAAACTAAGTAACATGGAATTAACTTTTCTGATTCTTCCCTGAATTAAATTAAGGAATTTGTGACCACTGCAGTTTCATTTTGCAGTCATTACTAGAATCAATGAAATGTGGCACTGCACAACCAAATTCAAGACAATGCAGAGGAAAGGCAAACTTAAACAAGAAAAACTGAAGTACCAGAAAAACAAATGAACAGCATCACAGTTTTTCATCTACTTGTGTCCCAGTTCAGAATCAGCAGGGAAAATAAAGAATTGCCTAAAGATTCCAAAGGATGTTGAGATGCCTGCCTCCAAGCTTTGGGGCAGCAGCCTATTTTCTTCCGCTCTGAATATGGGTTTTGTCCTCAGGTTGCATGTCTGTCTACACTTCCAGTCACATATATGTCCCAGTCTTTCTACTGTGGTCAAATGTTTCAAGACTTTTTGGGCATGGAGCGAGAGAAAGGAATACATTATCATTTTAATTAAGTTATTTTATATATGAACTAGAAAACATGTTTTATTTGTTAAATGGTAGAAACCGTTATTTTTGGTGGGACTGTAAAAGCACTGAAACATTTTGGGTTTATTATATTTGTAAGAGAACCTTATGGCTGTGGAACCTGCCTTCTACATTTTCCAACATGTCTCTCAACAGTGTCCCTTCTATTTGCAATTACTTATGTCAAATTTAATTTTCTATTGTTGTCTTATTACTTTCTTGCTCTAACTTTATGTTAACCCTTTTACTTTTTGCAAAGAGGAAACAAGAATAAACAAGGATAAGCAAGAAAAATAATGTGCAAAGCTCACAGGATTTATGCCCACCATTTGTGAAGTATAAAGTGCAATAAGGCTAAGATGATACCAGTGTTAAATCTGTTGCTTCTTCTGGAAGTGTTCTTCTAGATGAAATGCAATATCAGACTTAGACTGTGTGGGTTTTTTTCTCTATGAAATATAAGTTTTGACTTTTCCTCAGTTTACAAAAATGCATGGATTATATTTTATGAAAAAGAAAATCCATAGTTTTACCCTTTGGAAAGCTTGTTCCTCTTTAGCAGAAAATTTAATAATATGCATTAATAGTTAGTTTTTTACAAGATTTATCTACAATTTAGTTTCTAAGTGTCAGCATGGTCTTTTTACAAACTATTTTCCAGCAGTCCAGGTTTCTATGTTACACGCACAGGGTCAAGCCAAGCACTTGGGATGGAAAGGAATTTCATAATTACAGACCATTTTTAATTCCTATCTGAACACGTCACCTTTATTAAAGTCTTTTCTTTCCTGAAAAAAAGCTGAAAATGCATGAGTCCAGAGATGTGTTCACAATGTGGTTGAACAACACCAACTAAAATTAACAAAAATTATGATTCATCTTTTCTTTTGGATCTGCACAGTAAAAGCTTCTCCATAAATTTTAAAAAAAAAATAAAATGCAGAGAGAACTAAAGGTAACTCTAATAATTGCCTTAGCTTAAATAGTAAGTAAAAAAAAAACAAACAAGCACACAAGAAAAAGTACCCCTGTTTTGTTTCTTTTGTGAAGAGAGGAACATATCAGAAAGAAATAGAACTCAAGAATTAAACCTGATCTTGAAGGATAGTCTGAGTCTTTGATTCAGAATAGAATAGACTGCTGTCACTTCATTGCATATTTATTAGAACTATTAAAATTCATGAACTTAAGATGCCCTGATATCATCAGTGAAAGTGTTGAACCAATGAAGGGATGATAAAAACTAATTAAACCCATGTAGGAAAAATCTATCCAGAGCACCCAAAAGGTTGTCCGACATGTCTAGTGATGCTATGGAAAGAGAATTTTTTTAAATTGTTCTTAGATAAGCAAGCAGCAGCATTCTGTTCTCACATCTTAATTTCAATGTATGTCCTTTCATACACTTTCATCTGGTTTCATCTATTTTATTTTGAGCAAGAAGACAAGGAACAAAGAATTCAATACACAGCTCCCTTCTGTAGCCTCAAATCATCCTCAAGACATGGTGACAGGGAGTTTATCAATGTTTACCTCTTTGTAAGAATTATATGTTTTGTTTTTTCTCATATCTCCATTATTTGAAAGGAAAATATTGTTGAGCTTCAAAGTAGCAAAAGTTGTTTTGTCAGATACTAGAAAGAGTGGTCAGGAAAGGAATACATTAAACAGAAAGATCTATAGAGGACTTTAATAATCTGACATTAATGTATAAATGCAGATTAAGTTCTCTTTTTAAAATCTCTTTAAAATCTATTTTCTTTGTTTTATAGGGCTAACTAAAAATTTCTCACATTTTCTACTTACAAAACCTTTAATTCCTTCTCAATTAATACTGAATAAGTTATTCAATTACTTTTTTAATTTGTAATCTACTTGATTATAAATTATACATGAAAAAATGATTCATTAAATATTTTAGTGCTGGCCTTAACTTATATAGAAGAGCCTGACATAAAAGATATTTTATAATCAGTGGTGTTTCATTACCTGGGGTCTGTTAAAGATTTCCTCAAAAATACACACTGATAAAATTTATAACGACAGAAATAATTATCCTGCATTATTTTTTGGAGTTCCATAAACCATAACTGTAATTTTTTAACTGGTCTTGATTATTTTTCCTCTGAGGAATTAGGAAAGAGTCCAGGTGAATAACCTCACAGGACTTCTTACTATAAACTGTCAGTAAAATCCTAAACAGTTAAGAGCTGCGATCCCAATTTTTTGAAATAGTATTTCCAAAATCTTTTAGGGGATATTTATTTGTTCCTACCAGTCTCTAGTTTACATAATACTTAATTTATTGAACATATTTTTATAGCAGATTTTCATTCTTAACGTTCAAAATACTGATGTTAGAAACTTATAATATTGCATACTCTGTAATGCAGTTCATGAAATAACATAATAAACAGATCACTCTAAATATTATATAATTACAACATTTCAGCATCTTGATACCATTAATAGGTATAATAGTTCTTTTCTTACCAAAAGACAGAAAGGTTTTTAATATTATTTTTTGTTCTTTTTTGTGCATTTGTTTTCTAGGACCTCCATTTTTTCAGAAAGATCCTCTTTTCTTTACAGAGTTTGTTTTTTTTTTTTCAGAAAGGAGCAGATTCGTTCCCTGAACAACTGTACTGTTACTTGTGGGCACAGATGTCCCTGTGATTGAAGCTCGGCAAGACTGTAGCAACCCCAGCTCAGTGGGAAGTGGGAATTGGCCATGTGCTGAATATTTCCTTCCAGGTCAGATCTGAACTTCATATCTAGCAAGATGTGGGAGACTGAGCCCACTGTCTGACTAGAACAGGCAAGGGATGGGGGACTTCATACAGATCAGTAGTTTCTAAGTATGATATACATTGTTTCATTGTCATTTAAAAAGATGTGCAAGTGGTAAATAAATACATTTTCCTATGGGACCCTGATGAATGTGAAAGTCTTTTTTCTACTAAAAGACCAAATTTTCAAGCTATGAATTCAAAAGTCTTGACTTCAGCTCAGACTCAAGTCTATACTTTGTGACAGAGATTCTAAATATCATGTATGACATAAAGGGTGAGTTGAAGGACAGTCTAGAAATCATGAAAGCTGAAGCTTGAGAAACAGAGACTGAACTTAATGCTCTGGAAACAGGAACTCAGCTCTTCTGATGATCCATAGACTCATGTGACATGTTCTAAGGTCTCTAAAAGCCTTTAGACTTTCAGTAGTGCTCTTGGACTCTGAACGCTCTCCAGACTCCTCCCTTAGGAATGTAAATTTCTGCTAACCAGGTCTCAGCTTTCAAAAATGCCTCATTGTTCCAGCACCAATACTAAACAAGCGCTAAAAACTGTGGGAACTGAAACTGAATGGCCAGAACCCAGAAACTCAAGAACTCGGTGTTTTGAGACCAGCTATCTTTCTTATTCTCAAACTTTTTATTATCTTCTTTCATTTACTTTCGACGTTGGGGTTAGGAGCAATCTCTTCATTCTGGAGTGGATTTTTTTTTCCCAGTGACATGGAGTTTAGACTTTTATAAATTGAAATGGTTTATTCCTTAAATTTCATTCAGGACTGAAGCACAATGGTGGACTTCTGCACTGAGCATAGATAAGCCAAGGATCAATTTTGACGTTTTTTGCTTTTCTCTAATCAAAGATTACCTCATATCCTGGAGCGTGAAGGTCCTGTCCTTGTTTAGGTAATAATTTGCTCAAGGTACACTTGCTTCAAACCCTAAAGGTTGATTTGATGGAATCAGGTAATTTCTGTCTCAATTCAAATATACGTTTTTGGAGCTCTTTAATAGTGAACTAGGACAAATAGAAAAAGACAAATTCAGTAACTTAAATTATGCAATGAATATTCAAAAGGTAAATTACAGGTCCGTTTTAACTCTTTTATTATGCTGTTGTCCTTGTTGCTGTTCTCCCTAGTGAGTCACTGAACCATGCCTCCATGCTGTAGCTAGAGCAAACTCTAAATACAGTCATGCCCTTTTCTTCAATTTTAATATGCTGCTAAATATTTAAATACTTGTCTTCAAAAATACTCTAATTACTTTACACTTCACAATAGGAAATTAAGCCATTTGCAAAGGACAAAGTATTACTTTCCATAGTTTATTGTTAAAGAGAACATTGTTCCCTGCTCAGAATAGGTCTGCCATTTTCCCTCTTACCATCCATGTAACCCTGTCAGGATAAGTCTTCTCTCTTTCTTCTTCTTCTTCTTCATCTTGTTCTCCTTAGGTCCCCTTTAGACATATTGTTTAGGAAGGACAAAGACAACTTTTTAAAATTCTGGTTATGTTCTTGGGAAATGTCACTTGTTTGGCAGGGATCCTAAACAGTAGCACAGCTTGATCCCCCTGCACAGCCCGACACATAGCCAGGCCTGACATCAGGAAGGTTTTTCCATGACAGGCATAAATTAAGCTGAAACTTAGTTGCAGAATAATGGATAATGTTTTCTAGAATGGATTGTCTGCTAATCAGATTTTTATGTCTCCTTAGTGGATCAGTTCCCCCTTCTGAACTTGCCTTAAAGGAGATCTGCAAAAATAAAATAGACTTTGAAAGGTTAATTGTTTGGGGTTTAAATTTTGGGTTTGCTTGTTTATGGATTTGGTTGGTTTGGTTTCATTTTTTTTTTAATCTGGATCTAAGTTGGTGAGACTGCTCAGGACTGTGTTGTCAGTTTAGCAGGGACTTTGAGGGACCTCTGTACCATGTTCTACTGTATGCAATCAAAACACACACAACAGACCAAAATAATGTTCTTTATGAGCAGAAACAATAGAGAAACTATTTTGGTTCCTTCAAGGAAATATGCATTTTCTTGTAATACCCTTCACTCTCTTTACATATACAGCACCTCTATATAAATATTTTTGAGTAGATAACCATTTAATTTAGCAAATGAAAGATTCTGTGGGTATGCTTTTTTCTTCATCTTATCTGTTTGTGATGCTGAATAAAAAGCACTAATTTTAACTTTTTTTTGGTTTTAATTATGCACACACTTTCGCAAGAATGCAGAAAAAAAATGGTTTAAGAGAAAAAATTTGCCTTAGGATTTATTTTTTCTTTCTGATGTCTTTTTTAAAAGTGTCAATAAGTGCTGGAAAACCTGACTTTACATTCTCTCTTATAACTATTTTGTTTTCCAGCCTAAGGCATGTTTCGAACCAAAAAGTCCTTGACTTTTTCTGCTTTTTTAAAAAATGAAAACATGATCTCAAGTGTTTTGAACATACCACAGAGTTGTTATTTCTAGTACATTGATCCCTCTACTTCTGCAAACTAATGGACGTTCAAGTATATTAGGGAATGAGAATCTCAGTTGATGCTAATGGATAATACAGGTCTTACTGAAGGACGATATTAACTGAGAGTACATGTGATTATACTTTTTTATCCTTGTTGTTCCATCAGTAAATTAATTCAAAATGATGACCCTGTGATTTTCTTGATTAGAGGACATTACAGATATAAACATTATGTAGATCATAAACCTAAAGGGAATTTGTATATTTGCTACATAGAGGTATCTCATAAGTGTTTATGAGACAAAGCCAAAGGATTAAGTGATTTAGAAATTCCATACTGGATGCCTGACACTCCTGAACAGACAGTATTGAAAAGTTAGTATTATTAATACTGGTAATTATTTTGTTTATTTTTACTTACAGTATAAACCTCTGTGCAGCTTGGATATGTGTTTGGGTTTTCAACAAATTGGTAGGCTTCTTTAAACTCCTTTTTAAGTTATCGTTGTAACAGAGGATTTCACTGGGCAGCTTTTAATATTTAGTGATAAGCATGTCATTCCACATGAACTAATTAAGGATTTGAAAGACTTCTTCAAAGCAAACAACTCATTAAAAAAAAAAAAAAGGCAGGTGCTGAAAACAAAGAAGTAAGGAGAAAAAGTAGGTAACTTAGGCTCAGCAGCTTCTATTTTATTTTTTGTGCCTGACTGAAATTTCTCTCATGAACACATGCCTCAATATTACATTTTCAAATTGGACTTACAACTCTATGTTCAGCTATACTAAACAGTTTGGTTTTGAAGTAAATGGATTTTTTGAAACTGAGCCTTTAGAGGTCATAGTTTACTAAGTAATTTCTTCAAAAAGAATACAAATATGAACTTCATCTAGCTAGCAAGACTAAATGAAATGTCTATAGTTTAGCAGAACATTTATATTACCAAATTTTTTTGTTTATAAACCCTGTGAAATAAACAGGGGTAGGATGAACTGGTTTTATTCTTTGCAGGAACAACAGTAATATCATGATCTATTGTCCACACAGGAAAAAAAGAAAATAAAAATTTCAATTACTCTCTACCAAAACCCTTCTTAAAGAGTGGAATAGGTAGTCACCAACGAATTTCTAACTTTTCAAGTAAACTAGGGTTATATCACC
This sequence comes from Sakesphorus luctuosus, assembly GCA_013396695.1. Lineage (NCBI taxonomy): Eukaryota > Metazoa > Chordata > Aves > Passeriformes > Thamnophilidae > Sakesphorus > Sakesphorus luctuosus. The sequence goes on along the minus strand of VWZD01000523.1, from coordinate 5,484 downwards.
CATGCAAGAACTAAGCCGTCATAACTGTATTCTGTGCATTCTTCAGTGAAGCTGAGCAGTGCCTGGAACTGCAGCTGTGGTCAGCATTTGGCCATTAGTATCTAGGACAGTACTTACAGAAAAGGAAACACAAAATGAAAACCCAACAGAGGTGTGCTGGACAAATCCAAAATGAATATGCAAGAAGTAGACTTAGACAGGCTTTAAAACCAGCACTCTTCAAAAAGATAGTGAGCTGGATAATACAGTAGAAAGTGAAGTGAGCAGATGTAACTTTTACACTTCCAGAAATGCCAAGAGAGTATTTGAAAGGTCTTTCTTTCTAAAGTGGATTCCAGTACTTTTGACACTTAACGGGAAGGATGACAACTTACTTTGAAATGTGAAAGATTACCAGGAAGCAGGAGTCACAATAATATTGAGAAGAATGCAAAACCAAACAGAAAATATTGAACAAAGGTTTCCCAGGGGCAAAAAAATAGTTCTCTGAAAAATAAAGCAAAACAAAGCAAACCAAGAAAACCCTCATCTCCTTACATAAAATTTCATGTAGAGTGGAAAAAAATAAGAAAGAAGCAGTTCAAAGATGGATTATGGGTGCATATTTACAGATTGACAGGAAATCTGAGCCTCAGCTTTGTCAAATTCAGATCAGTTCACTGACTAGTCACATCTCTGATGGAAGTCACTAAGATAAATAGTACTAGAGATTATTGCTTTTCTCTCTTTCTCACCTTTACATTATAGTTTTTATTAGTATACACACATGAAATAAACACAATTATAATATTAATTTTTGTTCTTTTCCAGACTAGTACAGATTTCAAAACTTGAAAGTTTGTGAAATGCAGTTCTCTGTTTTCAGCATGTCCTACTCCAAAGAAAAAAAGCCTAACATTTCAGCTAAATAATTTGTCAAGAATCTGCATTTATTTTGCTTTTGGATTTCACATATCTAGGAAACCAAATGAAGAATATGAGTTAACCTTTTTTCTTGGGGGAATCTCCTGTTGTCACACTTCATCATATATTCTGTTTGTCTATATTTCTTGCTATAAATTTGGTTTTCCTTTCTGGGAACAATTCTAAAAGAATGTATGAAGAGTTCTTCAAATTTGATCTAATGTAAAACCTAGTGAATAATTAAATTTCAGATAGTATATATTTTTTATGCCCTCTGGACTAAGTAATTACATAAGAAGGTGGATGAGATATGATCACGTTTCTGTCTTTGACACCATTTTTTGAACAGAAATAGTGAGGCTTCATCTTCTGAATATCTAATATCTTTGAGGATTTGAGTCTTCATAGGTAATCCAAAAATACAGTACCAGTGGGGGAAACAAACAAACAAGGAATGTGGGAATAGAGGTGGAGCATCCCTTTCAAATCCAAGTAGAAGACAATAGCAGAGCTTGTTTTTAAACTTGTACCTTACAGGTAAGGGTGTCAGTATTCCTCTTTACCTTCTGTAAAAGACTAGCAGATACAGAGGCTAATATGTATGTCTCAAACACCAACAGCCAGATAGCTGTGGAACCAGACAAGGATTGTTGGTAAGAACATGATGCAAGGACAGGGGGGGCTTGAGATATGGAGGTAGAAACAACACTCTCCCTGGACAGATGACCTTGTTCTGATTCCTGGAGTGGCACACTACAGTGCAGGTGCAGGAATGAGGACAAGAAGCAGGTGTGGGCTGCAGGGGGGAAGCAAGACCATCAAGGCCTCCAAAAGCTCTCCAAATCTTTTCCAGAAATGTCTATAAGGACATGCTATGCACAATAATGATAACCTCTCTGACAAAAGAAACAGATGGTTCCAAATCTTCAAACACTCATGACTGTAGTTCAAGCAATTGTATTACAGAGTTCAAGTAAGAAAATTTGCAATACAACCTTTCTTATGCCCCTTTTCTACTGGCAATAAGCAGAAAGAAATTAATTACCTAACTTCAAAGATGCATAACTGAAAACAAACATAGATTTCATTACAGAGAACAGACCTCTCCTCAGTGATGGTTAATCCCTTATTATAATTTAAGGTTTTTATATAAACTATAAATAATTTCTGTTTCAGCATATTTAAAGTTACATTCCAGAAAGAATTTAAAAGGCAGAGTATTTTTCTTAATAGAAACTTTATCAAAAGATATCAAATTTCAAGTAGCATCAAGCTGAGAAAAAAATATTCAAGAATATCAGAATGGGAAGAGGTTACAAATCACTGAAAACAAGGTTTACAATGGAAGAAGTTATGAAAGGCTTACTAACAGCAGCAACAGTGATGTACCTGAAATTAATTAGAATGAAAACAAAACAATATGCAAGCACCAGGTAGACGCTTTCTTTTCTGAAATACTATGCCCCAAGGCAACCTACTATAGAACTGCCCAATAAATGACTGCTTAATAGAGGTATAAAACAATGTTCTTTTTCAGCAAACAACTGAGTCCACAGCCAAGCTCCATAACTGTTGTCTGTTATCATTCCTGTATGAAAAGGCTGAATATACCAGCAGTCTCACAGTAAAGAACAAGAAGGGGGAAATGGGAAAAAAAAAAGACTGATCCTGTAGGGAATTTAAACAAATATTAATAAAGTATTATTTTGAAAAGATTACTATGTCATGATTTCATTTGAGGTGAAAACTATATCTAGTACAAAATAAAAAGGAAATTGGCAAAATCTTTTTTTTTCCTCATTCTTGAAATGTCACCTACTAAGACGTGTTTTGCATGCTATTTTGTCAAAGACAAGCATACCTGAGGACAATCACACCTTTTACTGGAGGTTGAATTATAACCTTATAACTTATCTAGATAAGAATCAGCTCTTCAAGCCTAATTTTCCTATGACTATGCCACTATTATTCTTCTAATTATCACATTCTATTTGTGGGTTTTTACAGGAAAAACTCCAGCAGTAAACCATTTCTTCTGCCTCAGACTGTAAAATCAATTAAAGGGATAAATAAACAAATATATTAAAAAGTATGTGTATCTTATTGTGAGTGGAATAAAAAAATAAATAAAATAAGACCCTCTTACAAAATAACAGAAATGGACTCTCTGTCTAAATAGTCCAGTAAATAAAACTGTATTGTTATTCTTCGCAAAAATTCATATGCTGAATCTAATATCTCTAGGAATTTGAACATCCAGACCAGCATATTTGTGTAAATCCAAATCGTAAATACTTGAGAATATTATGGACATCTTCATAGGTACCTATCTGACATCCAAATTCAAATCACAGTGTTTGAGAATTTGTACATCTAGCTTGAGCTTATTTTGTTATTATAAGTGATTTGGGCTGTTACATTTTGTATAACAATAAAAATATGAATTGTCCAAATTTATGCATTAACTATTTCAGTTGCCAGTAAAATAGTAACAGAAACAGCACATAGCTATTCTATTTTATAGGTTTTTGCTTTCATAAAAAGGATTCATATAAATAAATAATATTTTAAAAGGTACTTACTTCAATGTAAGAGAAAGTAAAGAGTGAATAGTTCTGTATATGAGGACAGTGATATTGAACTTGGTGCTTTCAGAAAGATCAGCTGAGGAACTCAACCCAGACAAGAAGCTGATCTAGAAAAGGGCAATTAAAGCATTTGAAATATAGTTCATTTAGCTTTTACAGAGTTATTTTGGATAGAAATCTTCAATTTCCTATGATCAAGGTCATAATTTGCATAAGACAGGACAGAGAATTTATGTAAAAAACTGTGAAAGATACACAAGTGATACTTGTAAATATGGTTCTTTTTTCAGATTACTATGTTAGATAATTCTGCTAGAAGATTTTAGATGAGGTAGGAAGTCTCAACCGAGTGATTACCTGCTAGTGCAACCAGAAAATGGTCTGTAGTCATCATTGCTCAGAGTTGTGGAAAAGACTAGCAGGATCAATGCTTAAAAAGTCTTTTAGGACTGCAAGTAAGGGAGTTTATATTGTG
>VWZD01000522.1:70041-80102 GCA_013396695.1 Sakesphorus luctuosus | reverse complement strand
GTTTACCTTTAAACCAGCATAGTGGTTCATTACAAAGGATGTGATTTGGGAAAGTATTCCTATCAGCAGAGAACAAGGCAATGATACATGCAATCTATCTCATTTAAGATAATATGCAAATATTTCTACTCTGTATTTTTACCAGAATGTGACATCTTGCTATGATATTTTTAAAGGAAAAATATTCAGATGGCAGCCTGTTAAGATCTGATTATTGAGAGATGCCTCTGTACAAATTAAGATGCAAACAAGACCATATGCTGGATTTTACTTAACAATGAATGTGAGGCAAAGAAATAGAAAGGAGAGAGAGATCAAGCAGAAGACAGTCACCATCAGTGGATTCAGCAGCATCACAGTGGTCATTTTTGCCCTCAGGCTCCTTGGGGCGGCGAGTCCCAAGGTCATTCAAAACTTTTTGGGTTTTATACATTTTAGCAAACAGGGGAAGTTAATGCTCAATGGCTACACAGGTCTCGTATTCTATTGGTTAAATGATTTCCTCACTCCTAATGCTAATTAGTACACATGCTTAGTGTTTATTTGCTTTCGAGTTGGTGGGTTTCTTTGATTGGTGGGCCGTGAGCTGGTGGGTTGTGGTCTCCCCCTGTCAGAATTACCTGTTACCCAGTCAGAGTTGATTTCATCACACTTGCTGAGTTGGCTTACTTTGTGACCCATAAATTCTGCATTCTTTGTGTCCACTGTCAGAAATATATTCTTCTTCCCCAGCTTTCTTAACCTCACCTTAGATCTAGGATAACACCTAGGCAATAGTACCACCTTTATCTTGGCTCAGGTTCCTGCTCTGGTGTCTTATCTGCCAGTCCAAGTTCCAGGTATCCATAGTAGCATATTTAAGGTGGGCTTTGGTGGTCCTTGGTGGGTGCATATGCTGTCTGTCTTATACCTTGGGGTGATCTTTTTTTGACTGGTGACATGCATATGAGCAGTTGCTTCTTTACACAGTTTGCCACAGTGGAAATTTTTGTCAAGATATGTTAACCAGGATGAGCTAACCAGATCTTGCCTCCACTGGGCCTGGAATTAGTGCCATCCTGTCACTCTCTTCTGTGCTTATCTCACGGCAAAGTCCTTCTGTATCCTTAAACGTGTTTGAGAAAGGCAACTGTGCTCCTTAAATCCTTACACACCCAAGTTTCACTCCATATACTTTACCAGTTCACATGCAGCTATATCATTACTTTCTCCCCAAACAAACCCTGTCATGTCGCCCTCAACACTACTGAAATAACATGACACAGAGTTTATACAGTCACAGATAAATAGATATGCTTTTTGGAGTCTGTTCTTTAAAGAGTAATGACTAATACAGCTGCATTGGTACACCTTGATATATTCTTAGCAAACATATGAGGCAAAATATACCTGTTTTTCCTAACTCTATTGTGTTGCATTTGCAGATTTTCCTGTGCCAAACAGGAAAACTTAACACTTAATTTACAATTTACATTGATAATTAAGATAATGTCTTTAGAGAAGATATGTCAACATCATGTCTTTTCTTTGTTTAAGATGATCACAACATTTCAAAAAAAAAAAACAATGGTAAATTTACAGAGAAGGCAACTATATGGTTAATATTTAGCAACAATTGTAGTTCTTACAATCAAGGAAAGATTTGTTGGTGACATAAAGGTCAAAGCTGGCTTCAGCAATCATGACTTCTGGGTCCTGGATGGTTAAAGCAGGGCAAACAGCAAGATTATAACCCTGGACTTCAGAAGACGTGGCTTTCTCTTCAGAGATCTTCTGGATAAGGCACCGGTCTCAGGATAAGGCCCTGGAATAGAGAGAGGCCTAAGAAAAGCCACTGATATTCAAGGATCACCTCTTCTGGAGTCAGTAGTATTCCACCTAGAAGAGTAGAAAATTAGGTAAAAAAGTCTGGATGCCTGTGTGATGGACAAAGAGATGCTGGAAAAAAATTAAATAGAAAAAGGAATTTTACAGAAGGTAGAAGTGGGGTCAAATAATATGGAAAAAATACAGAGACATTAGAGCATGCTTTTTTATCCAGAGACTCGTAATTGAATCTGTCCAGTAATATCAGAAACAAGAATTGCTTCTATGAATACATAGGTGACACAAGGAACAATCTAGGGGAAATATGGGCCTGCTGCTGCATGGAAAAAGTGAGACTGGACATGGAAATGCTTGAGGTACTGAATGCTGCCTTTGCCTCAGTTTTACTAACAAGACCAGTCTTCAGGAATCCCACTTATCTAACACCAAGGGGAAAGGCTGGAAGACATTACTTTGGTAAAAAAGTTCAAGTTACAGAATATTTATGCCAAGTGGCTATGCTGTCCATGCATGGTCCCTAATGGGATACACCCATAAGTACTGACAGAGCTGACTGAAGTCATTGTGAGGGCACTCTTTATAATCTCTGAACAATCACAGCAGTTAGAAGTGCCTGAAGATTGAAAAAAATCAAATACCATTTCTATTCTCAAAAACAGTAAGAAAGAGGTCCCAAGGAACTACAGGTTAGTAAGCCAACCTTACCATGATGCCCAGGAAGGCAATTGACCAACTAATCCTAGAAAACATTTCCTTGCACAAGAAGACAACAGACAACAGGAATATTCATCATGAATTCACCAAAGTGAAGTCATGCCTGAGCAACCTGATAGCTTTATGTGATGAAATGACTGAGTTGGAAGTGGAATTTTGGAAAGCAGTGGTTATTATCTCCCTTGACATCAGTAAAGCTTTTGACAGTGTCTCCCACAAGATTCTCGTAAGCAAGATATTGATGTACAGGACAGATGAGGAGTGAGCTGTATTTAAAAGTGGCTGAAAGGCTGGCCCCAGAGGATCAGTGATCAGTGGCACAAAGCCTAGATGGAGGCCAGAAACTAGCCATTCGTTCAATTTCATTCAACATTTTTGTTAATTATTTGCATGATGGAACAGAGTGCACCCTCAGCAAACTTGCAGATGACACAAAACGGAGAATTGGCTGATATGCCAGAGGGTCATATTACCATCCAGAATATCCTTGATAGGCTGGAGAAGTGGGCTGACAGGAACATAATGAAGTTTAACATAGGGAAGTTCAACAAGGCAAAGTTCAAAGTCCTGCACCTGGAGAAGAACAAACCCAGGCACCCCTGCATGCTGTGGGCCACCTAGATGGAATGCTGCTTAGCAGAAAAGGACTTGAGTTTTTAGCTGAACATGAAACATCAATGCACCCTTGCTGCAAAGAAGGCAAATGGTATCCTGGGGTGCACTAGACACAGCAGGTCAAGGGATAATCCTTACCCTCTATTCAGCACTAGTGAAGCCACACCTGGAGTACTGTGTGCAGTTAGTTCTGGGCTCTCCTCTACAAGAGAGACACGGGCATGCTGGAGAAAATCTGTCAAAGGGCCACAAAGATAATGAAGAGGCTGGAGTCTTTCCTCCAGTGAGGAAATTCTGAGAGAGTCAAGACTGTTCAACATAAAGAAGGTACATTTAGCTGAATTTTTAAAAAACTTAATGCATAAACATACCTGAATATTAAAGCAGATGACCAATGTAATTTAAAGTTTCTTTACCACTATTAACACAGCTGAAAGTATGGTCTGAAATTAATTCTGAGTTCCACTGCAGTTTTCATTTTTTTTAGCTCTTGCTCTCCCTGGTGGATTTGCATAATATAGCGACACTAATGTCTTCATAAATCTAGATTTTATTGTAGGGAATGGTTAATTACCACATTTTTTTTCACCTCCGATAAAAGTCTGTATTTATTGAAGCAATGTTTTCCAGCTAGAAGAAAATTCAGCTACTACAAACCAACTCCCCCAACTAAAAGAGCTTGGATCTAAAATTTGTTATGATTCAGAGTTTAACAAATACATATCAATTTTTATTTACATTTACTGAAACAATTTGGCAAATTAGTCAGACAATCTGAAAAGAACTGTTATCAATGGAAATCATTCTTTTTTTCTTTAATAACTACTGAATAAATAAAAAATATTATCAGAGAATAAATTAGATTTCTAAGTGTGTTTCTCTTAGTGACTAAGGTATTATTATCTGTAGGTTCTGGGATCCTATGAGGTTTTTTCCAGTGCTCTGGGAAGACAGCAAATTTCTTTTCTGAGGCCTGTGAATCAGGGACAAAATGCATATATAGAGAGTGCTTTTGAATTTCTGTATTTCTTCACTTAGACAACAGCTGACGTAAAGTCTCAGCTCTCATTTTTTTAACAATAGCTGGTATACAAAAATACAGATTTTCAATTAGGAAAGAGCCTAGTAGAATACCTTTTATCACTCTAATATTTATGTATATTTCATGAAACTCAACACACCATGTCCGGAACAGAGTTTGCTGTTATATAGTAATGTTGCAGTATTTTTTTGAGCCTGTTTTCCTAACAGTGACAATACTGAATTCCTATTTTAGGATGATGGAAGACACTAATCATTTCACAAAGGTTTGGGCCATCATAACTTTGCACAGAGAAGCATGACCTTCCATTATTTACTAGTTCGCTTAGCTAAATCTTCTTTGATTATCATTGAAGACATGCATGTCTACAAAGCAGGAATCCTTTCAATAAATGGTTAGGCTGGGCAGCAAGCTCTTCCACATAAACATGTAGGCTTAGATTAAAAAGCAGGCTTTTTGAAAAAATAGTGTACAAATTTTTATGGCTTGTGAACAAGAACAAAGCATTACAGGAGATAAAATTTCATAAGACACAATTTATAAACCATTTTGCTTCTGGAGTGACATGACTGGTAGAGGTTATCAGTTTACAACTGAGTCCATCAGTGAGAATTCCACAATTGTATTTCACTGTTAAATGAGACACTAAATAATTTTGTGAGCTTCTGAGACCATTCCTATAGTTACACTCCAGCTTCTGAGAAGAAATATTTTGCAAACTCTCCAATATAGACTCCATGCACAATGTATGGACTCAATAAACACCCACCTGGACATTCTCCCAACTTTTCCATATTTCAGGTCCAAAGTGAATGAAAATTTCAAATTGTATAACTTTCCTGAGATCTTTTCAGCTCCTTATGTTTTGTTTCATTGATGAAGTTCTATGCAAGTTCAATTTTTTAGGCAGTAATTTATGCAGTATTTCTGCTTCTGATAGCTGAACCTGTCACTCTCCACAACTACCTGAAAAGTTGTAGCAAATCAGTATTGGTCTCTTCTCTCAGGCAACTAGCACTAGGACAAGAGGGCACAGTCTTAAGCTGTGCCAGGGGAGGTTGAGTTTAGACATTAGGAAGAAGTTCTTTTCAGAGCGAGTGATTTGGCATTGGAATGGGCTGCCTAGGGAGGTGGTGGAGTCACCACTCCTGGAGTTATTTAAGAAGAGACTAGATGTGGCACTTACTGCCATGGTCTAGTTCACAAGGCCATGTTAAGTCAAAGGTTGGACTTGATGATCTCAGAGGTCTTTTCCAACCTGGTTGGATCTTTGATTCTGTTGGTGAAACTAGAAGGTGAAATAACTAGAAGGAGAAAACTAAAACACAACAGAAAATAACATTTTTGTGTTATTGAAAGGACAGTATTTTAAATTAATCTCTTTTTTCCCCCAAAATTTAATTAAATACAGATCATTTTTGATAGACCATCAAGAAATCTTTGACATCATACACCAAAAGAACATTTAGGATTTTCTCACAGGTCTAACAAGGCTGTTATCCCCTGTACTCATTTCTACTCTTTCTTAATTTCCTAAATATAATATGTATTTAAGAATTGGACCTATTGCATTGGCATTATTAATTCAGCTCCCTTCAGAGAAAATATTTTTCTAGTTTTAAAGCTTTCCTACATATCATGTTTTAAATGTAAGCTAGTAGTAATTTATAATTACTTGTTTAAGAAAAATTAAAAAAGCAAACCAAAAAAAAAACCATAACTTTGTGCTAGGCAACATATTAATACTTTGAAGGAACTTCTTAAGAAAATCCTTGGAATAATTAAATTGTCAACAGCTAATAGCATCAAAACCAGTTTTTGCTGTTCACTGTAATTGCCTCAGCAGGAAAAAAGCTATCAATATTGCTTTCTGAAGTTCAATGCAGTTTCCATACAGTGCACTCGTACTTTGATTTTCTAATATATTACTTTGAAAACTATGAGCTGAGGCACTCATTACTTTTGACTACAAATGGCTGCAAAATTGATGGTAAAGCTGATTTAGACAGCACACTCAATAAAAAGCCCCTTTTGAAGTGTTTTAGTGACAGAACTTTAGTGACTAAAGATCCATGTGTCTTTCCTGCACAGAATTCTGGTTTGCAATTTTACCTTCCCAAGGAGACAGAAGTAGATTTGAAGATTATAGTCACATCTCCAACATCATCATATTTACTTTAAAAGCTGTAGGATGCACAGTAATATACCTCAGAAGATGCACTTTCTGCATATAAACCACTCATATACCAAAGAAAACACATCAAGAGACTCAAACTAATAAACAAATATTTATATTTTATTCCAAATAAATATTTATATATTTTTCTTTTTATTTATTCCAAATCAGCTAAAGCAATCAAGATGTTAATAGCTACAAGGAACCCTGAATTAACTGCAGAAGACGATTTGCAAAATGTATTGAAACTGGTTTTACCTAGCTTGTTTGTAGAGAGGCTCTGTCTCTGTAGAAATATTGAATATATGTCTGAATTCATCCTGTGAATAATCACACTTTTCTCTACTCAGAAAATAAGTAAATTGTTTTTAAATACAGAACTGAATAAGTGTCCTAGTTACAGCAGCCAGGACCAGCTTATCACTATGAGGATATAATAAAAACTGTGTATTCTACATCTTCTACATCATTTCTGATGAACTGTTAATAATAGATCATTTGCAGCAGCTGCCCAGGGCACACCTGACACCTCAGGCTACAAGCTGGGCATAATAGGCAACTGCAATGACCTAGACCATCAAAAATTCCAAAAATATCCCATGACTCACAGAGTTAAATCACCTATTGTGAAACTACTTGCCCTGGAGGGGGTACTAGGCATTCCCACCAGAACCTGAGCATGTATTATCTTTGGGGTTTGGGACTTTTGGTATCACTTGTTGAATCCAGAGGAGGAACAGAACCTCAAGAGGACGACGACTTCCACTCTTCACAAGAATGTGATAATTGCTTTGACAGAACTGTGACCATCATCCTCACCAACAGGTTTTCCTTTCCTTTTACTTTATATTCGGGGGCCCAAGTGTCGCTCAGCACAAGGGCTAACAAACACCGTTCTGTTCATGTCCCATGGTGGTGGGTTATACATCTGGTTTTGTGGGTTAAAATGAATTTTTCTTTGTATCATTGCATTTATTGTAATCTTTTTAGTAAATTGTAACTCTGACTTGAGTTGGGTTCATTTCTCCTGCTGGTTTACCTTTATACCTGCACAATAAGCATCACTTATAAACAGTATTTTAGAAAAGAAGTGTCTTATTACTTAAGGTATTTCCATTGTCATTACAACTGGACTGTTATGCATATAGAAAATAAATAGAATATTTAGTTCAGAGATGAAAACAATCATCTTGACTCTTTCTATTTATTGGAAGAGTAGACTGAAAGATTTAATATCTGTACAAGTAAAAGGAAATCACAGGAATATCCCTGTATTTTCATCACTCAAAACATTCTCTGCAATACGATATACTTCAACCTTTTTGCTCATCTCTTGACAGATCCTTACAGAAGGCAGAATAGTGATGTTGAAACCCAAAATCTGCATCTATATGTTCAAATAAAAAAGTTGTGAAGTCTGTGTTTAGGAAGAGCTGTTCATTTTGTTGCACTGGTTTTCACTTTGTTAGAATTAATTAGGACAATTTTGTGGTAGTATACCATACGTTTCACGCCTTGCAGTAATTAGGGAAAAGAGTATTAAAAAAAAAGGAAAAAAAGGAAATGGAATTGTCAGTTGCAAACATTTAAAGTTTGGTTTACTTATTTTCAAATTATAAACATTTTGAGATACATTCAGATGGTTTCTTTCAACTTGCTGTTCTTGTAAAAATACTTTTCTGCTGAAGGAATCAAGACTGTGTCAACTAGGTTTATATTGATAGGCTAAGATATTTTACTACATCCTCTATTACTTATTTAAGCACAAACTTGTAGTTATAATGTCATAATGAATATTATAGACATAATAATCCTGATGACATTTTAATATTTATATAATTTATAATTGTGATTAGTCCTAGTCTTAGCATGTCACCTATATACATAGACAAAGTCTGTAAACTCCTAAGGTTATATCTTTTATTCTGATGCCAAATTCCACTTTTATTGTTTCACTGGGTATACAAAGTCTCAACATAATCAGCGAAGAATTTCTAGTTATTTAGATTTCCTCTACATATTGGTGAGTCTTTTTCTGGGAAATCCTGACACCTACTCGCTTTTTTCCGCTGTCTACACCATGTATATACCAAACCTAAAGCTTTTCTAATAAAGTAACTTTAAAAAAAATTATATGGGTAAAACTACAGGTCTGGGCTTTACTCATTCAACTAGGTTAGTTAGCACATGTTATTTTATTCCAACAAATAAAACAATCAGCGATAATCAGTTGTAATTATTCACAAAAATTGTGATATATAAAAAAAAAGTCGGTTGTAAATGATAGTTAAAAGTGAGTTCAAAAGCCTTTGTCATACATCAGCAAACCAATATATGTTATGACTGATGATTTCTGTTTTTGTTTGTTTTTTTTTTTTTTAACTTCCCAGTAATATTATCACTTTTGCATTAATTTAAGGGGATTTGGGTTTTCTGGAACCTTACAATGTGTGTCAGCAACACGCAAAGCACAGCATTTGGACTACTAAAATATACTGGGCTTGTATGTCAAACCTCTAAAGTCACTTTGTAATTGCTGCATCTGTTGGGGAAAAAAAGTATTGCACAATTTTATTATTTATTTTTCATGTGATTCTGCTCATTTTTGAACATCCATTATAAACTACCATACTAAACTGCAGTATTGTGAAAGATCATTATAAAATTATGTTTGAGGATGCAGTTTCATAAAAGAGTTAATCTACCAAAAAATATAATACAATTTTTCAAATCCAGCCAGATGGCCTATGATCCATTTTACCCTTTTTTTTTTTTTAATCTTTGTTTTTTGTTTTCCTCACAAACAGAAGACATTTTGGCAAAACTTGTAAAATAATAAAATAGAAGAGAAAGGCAACTGAAATTTCTCCTATATGGTGATATCTCCTATTTGGTGATACTCCAACCAAACACAGTCCTGAGCATCCTGCTCTAGTGAAGTCTGGTCTGAGCAGAGGCTGGACTCACAGATGTCCATATGTCTCTTCCAAAAGAAAATTATCCTATGACTCTATATTCCTGAAGCCTTTGCTTTAGAATCAAGGCTACTTTGTAACAAAGATTATCTTAACAGGGGATGTAGCTTTAAAGAGAATGCCCCATAGAGATCTTGGAACATAGTATTGAAAATAGCATTCAAATTAGCATCGAATTTGAAGCTGTAGCAAACAGAGGCAACCATTGAACTGGATTAAAAAAAATTTAGATTGTTTATGTAATTGAGACAACAGAGGGTAAATGCACTTCAGTGTAAATAAATAGTTTGACAGGTTACTAACACCGGGCAATTTCCATTAAAAGAACAGTCACTGAGCAAAGTGATTTGAAAAAGATTTTGTGTTGTTATTCTGAANGATAGTGATATTTTTTTTTGCCCAGAGACTCTGAGGAAGACAGAAACCCAAAGTCTTCTTACACATCATTTAAGAATTACTTCTACCTCTCTATCCTACACATTGTACACAAAATTGTGTACATATACATATGTATATGCATACATATACAGATACACATATGATTTTTCTGCTTATTACTTATTGCCATGCTCTAGAAAAGTAATTTTCTAGGTATGTTGTTCACTGCTAAAAGTAATAGTAGGCCTCAATATGAATGTCAGAATCCAGTGCTCTCGGACAAAGTGCTTTTAAGCACTTCATACATGGATGGTGTATTGCTTTAAATCAAAAT
>VWZD01000522.1:44507-67932 GCA_013396695.1 Sakesphorus luctuosus | reverse complement strand
TCTGTCTTATTCCACAGATTCTTAGTTAATTCATTGTGCAACTGTTCTTAGCTGTCTTTCATTCTTCCTGTAAGAAAAATGTTTTGAAAATTGCTAGTTACATTTGTGCAGATGGTATAACTGATGTACTGTGACAGGTTTTCAGAAGAGCTGGTTTAATTTAATGTGAAGGAAGTGATTCTTAAATCCAGGTGAATTCTTTTTTAGTCAAACTACATGAGATGGAACCTTATTTTAAACCATTCAATGAAAAATTAAATTAGAATAAAAAATGCTTTCTACAACACAGTTCTTATTTTCTTTATAGCTCATGCTGTCAGCAATGTTCAAATAAGAATAAAAGATTCTCTTCAGCTTCTAATGGAGCTGTTTGTCATTTCTTTTTTTCTGATGTTATTTTCAGTATAACTTTCAAGTATACAAGTAGCTACCACAAGGTTAATCATTGTACTGGCTCAGACAGCTTGTTTGATGTTACACTTTTTCATAAGCTACCTATATGATTTAGAAGTTTAATTCCCGCTTACATTAAATGAAATAGTCCTCTGAAAGAAGACAATGAGATGGTTCTCATGAGCACAAAAAAAGAACCATTTTTCAGAATTCTACCCACAACAGTTACAATTATTTTCCTGTGTTTATGAAGCACTTCTTTTTTTTACAGGTAATTACTATTTAATTATTAATATAAAATAGAAAATCTCTAGAAGGAGAAACTAAGATAGATATAGCCCATAGCTATAGCCTGATTTGTTTCACTATACCTGAGTTATGTGGGCTGAGATTAATGTTCTACTTAGATTACTGGACAAAGTTAGAACACGAGGCTATGGCTATGATCTGCTATGTCTGTATTTTGTATTGCTAAATAAAACAAAGGCAAGCATTAATCTGTGTCTCTAGATATAAGTGCATGGGTAAACTAGTTTTAGACAAGGTAGAACTCAACAATTTTAACCAATTGGAGACATCCATAATACACTGACATTAGTCCAAGTTTCATCTCAGCAGTGCTGACACCTTGCCTTCTGACACCCTGCCCCTTGACCAACATTACTGTTGTAGAAAAATTGTCAACACCCTGCCTCCTGACATCCCAATCCTTTACCAGTAGCTGCAGCATGGACAGGATGTCATCTACATTACTCAAGTATGCTATGATACTCTCAAAACACTCTGTGGAGTCAAGAAGCTGTGCAATGTTAATGTTTATTCAAAAGATATTTGCATGTTTGGCATTTACTGCCAGGATACTAAGTGTCGCTGCCATAGCATCATTTATGATCCTGTATTTGCTCTCAGTGATTGGATGAGTTGTTGTATGGCCATGTGTGGCCTTATCTTTTTTACTGCCTCAAAAAGTTGGTTTTTTTTTAATAACATGTTATCAGACTCCACTAATGTTCAGACTAGAAGTACCTAGTCATAACTATTATTTTAAAATTTTTTTCAGGCCAAAATATCTGAAACATGATGATTCCATTGTATACATTAAGCAGTGCTTCTAAAGATGAGGATGTATGTTGTGTGTCTCAGGGCATGACTTCAGAGCACATGAAGCATGTGAAAGTACAAAGCACTCTGGCACCAATGTTAGAGGATCACGTAGAGGTGAGGGGGCCAGTTCTGCTGCAGTGCCATCTAGTCGCCTTTTGAAAGCAATAACTGAAGGGGACTGTGCTCCAAGCTATGCTTAATTATTTTCTTGGATAAACAACTGAAGTCTTAAAGCAATTAATCAGTGTGGAAGATCTGCATTCAGTGCCTAGCCTAATATCACTGATGGTCTTTTTCCCACTCACATCCTGAGACCAATGTTTCATGGTGTCACCAACATCACTGAATGGTTTAGTGTCACCAAAGAGAGCAGTCCTGTTCTCAAAGCCTTTCTTTGCTCCTTTACCACTCCTTACCTTAGACCCTGTCTCTTTAGAAGTTTTATTGAGCTTCCAAAGGAATATGGACAGTTTTGATTCTGTACAGTAGTTTTTGTTCCTTTTTTTTTTCTTTTTTTCTAGATTGATTATGTTGATTAAGGAGAGAGATACCACTGCAAAAACCATTATGAAATACTTTTTATATTTTCCACCAGGACAATTTTTTATGGGTTTCTTTGAAAAAATTAAGGAGTTATCTGAATTGCCCATAGAAAATGAAATTTACTCTGCATATTGCTTGTCCCTTGAATTTTAAGAATAGAATATAGCCGTGGAAAAGATAAATGACTTGACTTACATCCTAGCTGCAGTTCATTGATTTCCTTTTTAATCTAAAAATTAACCTTCAAAGATACAGCACTGTACTACACCTTAGGAGAAAGTCACCTATTGTAAGAATGTGGCTGACAACAGAAGGAAAGGAGCAAAAATGGTATGTCATTAGGGTCATTAGATGTAAATTCTGTAACTATGTGTATAAGTGAGAAATGTGAGTAATTTACTGCTAACTACCAAAACTGAAAATCAACTAACAAGTATTGCTACATTTATTAAGAATTTATTTAAATTATTCTATCTAGAAAGAAAGAACTGTTAAACAATATATGATTAACATTCACTGACTATAAAGAAAACTCTTCATTAATTGTTTTATAATTGAAAGAAAAACTAATGAATAAATGATATAGCTCATGAAAAAAACCCAGAATTAAATTTCTGCAATTTTTCCATAATTTTGCTGTTTTATTTCTGCAAGAATATGTCTTTTATAAAATATATTTTAGGTTTTTAACTTTCTTCAACATCTCCATAAAATTAGTCTTACTTCTCAAAAGTTTTACTTCTCAAAAATTTTGCAAGAAAGGAGAACACGGTAGTAATATTTTTAGCAAAGTATTAAGGATTTACACCAACAGAGAAGAATTATAAAGTACTAATTAAAATTGAGTGCTTATTAAACATTCCAAGCACCCACCATTAGTATTTCTAACACATAAGCCAAACTCTACTGATGTTAATTACATTAATCATCTCATTATCTTCTCTGGGACTGGCATAAATGAGTTAGACAATTAAGGTGGTTTCCTTTTTTTACAGATATATCTGTATCAACATACAGCTTAGTACTGATGGGTGTACTGAAATAAAATCCCATTACTTTTCCAAATAATTTTATTTTTGTGTGGAGGAACATCAGATACAGTATTTTCACAGTATACAAAATATAATTGTCTGTTTAAATTAACTTTCAGAAATTTTGTTTTGCTGAAGGTTATTTTTCTCATTACTTTTCCCCTCCCTTAAATAAAAAAGGGGCAAAAAGCCTTCTAATGAAATTTTCTAGATGAACATTTAAATCCTTATTTAATAATGCAAAATCCTGAAAAATTTGTAAAGGAAGAAAAAATATTGCCCTAGACATCTAAAGGAAAAAACCCTCAACATAAAGATATTGGTGACAAATTGACTAATGATCACTCCACTCATCAAAATCCTTTTTAGCACTGCATATCTCTTAGGATGCCATCTAATTGTTTTAATTGTTTCAATGTTTTTTGAATCAACAATTATGATCCATAGGTAATTCCAAATGTTCATGAGTCTTTGCAGGACCAAACAGTCCTTGACAGCAGCTTTTACTTTTTTGTTTCCTTTCCCGCCCCACCCCCACCTCCCCACTGCACAAATTTGACCCACTGTGGGGTTTTTTGTACTATGAAGCACAGAATATGGTAATTTATGTTTTAAATCTACCTTTGAAATACCTANCTTTCTTTCTTTCTTTCTTTCTTTCTTTCTTTCTTTCTTTCTTTCTTTCTTTCTTTCTTTCTTTCTTTCTCTCTCTCTCTCTCTCTCTCTCTTTCTTTCTTTTTCTTTCTTGAACATGTTATGTTTCAAACATTTTGTACTGCACATATTAGAATTGGTCATGCCATTTTGTTATTATTTCCAACCATGGAAGTATCCTTCTCATTGTTCAGTACAGTACTGTCTTTATCCAATCTTTAATCTCCACAAAAATCTCTTAGAAGTGGCTCAGTCACTTTTATCTCATTCAGATTGAAATGATTTCTTTGTTTTATTTCAGATGGCTCCAGAAAATGTAGGATAGATTTCTTTTCCTTTTGAAATTTAAAAGCCCCTGGAAAACTTCTGTTGCTGAAATGATTATTTTTCATCAGAAGCAGGCTACTCTTTTTACAATGTATATAGTTCACTTCTCTTGCTTCTTACAGCTAATATTGCAACATAAATGCAACCTTTGAATTAGAGTATATTCTTAATGCGTTTGAGAAAAGTCCCTTTGAAGTCTGATGAAAAGAGTATAGGAAGAATCTTTTATAATATTTCCTAGATAGATTTCTAATAATTGATTCTTGTTCACAAAATGGAATCTTCTCATTAGCAAGGTTCATGCAGGTTTTGTTGTTAATTTGGTATGAGCCTTGGTGAAATTTAAAATTGTGTTTTACTGATGTTGATGTTTCTGAAATGTTAGTACATTGTAGGTTAATAAAAATTTGCTGTCAAGAGTGTGCCTCTGTCTCTGTCTTAGTGTTATCCTGAAATAAAGTAATTGCAAGAAGGTGTAATTTCTTAATTCTTGTATATTTTTTCCACCTAAATATGTCTATATATGTATCTATTCTTATATACTTTCCTAGTTACAGCAGGTAGGACCAGTTTATCGCTATGTTGGTATAAACAAAACTGTATATTCTACAGCCTCTAGTCATTTTTGTAGAACTATTAATAATAGATCATTTGCAGCAGCTGCCCAGGGCACACCTGACACCTCAGGCTACAACCTGGGTGTTTGAGAACCCTGCAAGGTACAGGAAAGTTTCTGTCTTCACACCAAAAATTCAGTTGTGATTGACTCCCCTCTGGGGAGGCATTAGTACCTTCACACCCAGCCTGAGGGGTCCTGTCTGCTAATGAGCCCTTACAGACTGGTGTAATAGGCAACTGCAATGACCTAGACCATCAAAGAGTCCAAAAATATCCCTTGACTCACAGAGTAAAATTACTCATTGTGAAAATCCTCACCCTGGAGGAGGTACTGGGCATTCTTACCTCAACCTGAGAATGTATAATCTTAGGGTTTGGGGACTTTTGGTACCACTTTTCAGATCTAGAGGAGAACCAGAACCTCAACAGGACTTCAACTTCCACTCTCAACCAGAAGGCAATCATTACTTCGACAGAACTGTGACCATCATCCTCATCAACATGTTTCCTGTCCTTTTACTTTGCACTCAGGGGACGACATGGCACTCAGCACAGGGGCTACAAACACCATTCTGTTTGTGCCCCAGGGTGCTGGATTATACATCTGTTTTTAAAGCCAATTTTTCTTTGTATCATTTTATTGATTGTAATTTTTTTTTAGTAAATTGTAACTCTGACTTGTAATCTCTCTTGAGTCGGGTTCATTTCTCCTGTCAGTTTACCTTTAAACCAGAACATATACATAAAATAATCATTTCAGCTGTTACAGTTCAACTTCAATCCTATAGAAAAGAATAGAATTCTTAGAGTATTTTTGTTTGTTCTTGACTTCTACTAGTTTGGGGGGATACGTTTATCTTCTTACCATTTTTGTTATGACATTACTCTCTATTAATGAACATTTGAGCATCCAAAGCCAAATATTTCTACTTTCTAAATGCCTCATGAATTTAAATGAGTCAGAGGAAAT
Source organism: Sakesphorus luctuosus (assembly GCA_013396695.1). NCBI lineage: Eukaryota > Metazoa > Chordata > Aves > Passeriformes > Thamnophilidae > Sakesphorus > Sakesphorus luctuosus. Next base: position 62,292 of record VWZD01000522.1, on the reverse strand, counting down.
TAATTGTTAGACAGGGTTAAAAAATTAAATCAGTCATGACAAAGAAAAAAAATGGAATGAAGATTAAACAAACGGTATAGATTAACCGAGAAAAATCTTTTGCTCAATAAATTCTGTAGCAGTTAGTACACCATTTGGTTCAAATTTGTAAAGTGGCTGATAATACATTCTGTGTCCTCCCCAAAATGTGTATCCTTTACAAATTAGCTTTGACTTACAGAATGTAATACCATCAACTTCTGCCATTTGGAGGGTGATTTGGCCTTCTGTCTAATTACTAAAATATAGGGCAAAAAGTTTACTGAACAAGAATGTTTACTGAAGATACTTGGTGTTTAAACCATTACCCCTTAAATTGAGACAAAACTGAAGAGTCAGTTCTGATGTTTGTAATTTTTTTTTTGAAGCAAATCCTCTGACAATTGAACTTGAATCACAGAAACACAGAATATGCTGATTTTGAACAGACCCACAAGGATCATCAAATCCAGCTCCTTGTCCTGCACAGGACCATTCCCAAGAATCACACCATATGCCTGAGAGTATCATCTAAGTGCTTCTTGGACCCTATCAGGCTTAGTGTTGTGACCACTTCCCTGTGGAGCCTGTTCCAGTGCCCAAATACCACCTTCTCTTTTTCTAATAACCTGAACCTGCCCTGACACAACTTCAGACTATTGCCTTGGGTCCTGTCACTGGTCACCACAGAGAAAACATCAGTGCCTGCTCCTCTTCCACTCACAAGGAAGTTGTAAACTGCAGTGAGTTCTCCCTTCAGTCTCTTCTTCTCCAGGCTGAATAGACCAAATGACCTCAGCAACTCCTCATACAGCTTTCCCTCATATGGCTTCTCCTGAAGGCCCCTCACCATCTTCGTTGCTCTTTTGGAATCTCTAAGAGCTTCATATCTTTCTCATATTGTGATGCCCAAAACTTCACACAATATTCAAAGTGAAGCCATACCAGAGCAGAGCAGAGTGGGACAATCCCCTCCCTTGAACGGCTGGTGATGTTTTGTCTGATGCCCTCCAGGACATGGTTGGCCCTCCTGGCTGCCAGGGCACTGCTGACTCATATTCAACTTGCTATCAACCAAGAACCCCAGGTCCCTTTCCACCTTTCCACAGCACTGCTTTCCAGCATCTCATTCTCCAGTCTGTTTGTACATCTGGTGTTGCCCCATCCCAGGTCCAGAATCTGGCATTTTCCCTTGTTGAACTTCACGTGATTGCCCAGTCCTCTAATTTGTCAAGGTCTCACTGCAGGGCCTCCCGGCTTTCAAGGGAGTCAACTGCTCCTCCTTGTTTTGTGCCATCTACAGACTTACTTAGTATCCTTTAGTATCCCTTCCAGTCTCACATCCCAGTAATTTATGAAGGTGTTGAAGAGCACAGGGCCTAAGATGGAGCCCTGTCAAACCCCACTAGTGACATGTCACCAGTCTGATGTTACCCCATTGACTGTTACCCTCTGTGTTCAACCTGTGAGCCAACTGCTCACCCACCACATGATGTGTTTATCCAGCTGTGTGCTGGACATTTTGTCCTGAAGGAACCTGTGAGAAACAGTATCAAAGGCTTTACTAAAATCCAAAATTATTACACAAGCTGGCTTCCCTTGATCAGCTAGGTGGGTTACTTTGTCATTGAAGGAAATCAGATTTGATAAGCAGGACTTTCAGGTGTTTTTCAATGCCTCCCAGAATAATCTTCTCCATAACTTTACCAGAAGTGAGACTGATAGTCATGTGGTTTCTGGAGTCTTCCTTCTTGTTCTTCTTGAAAATCTGTACATCTTTTGACACTTTCATTGAGCTGGGACCTCTCCAGATTTCCAAGATGGCTTAAAAATCACAGAGTGTGCTTTTGTGTTGACATCAGCGAGGTCTTTGAGAATTTGTAGGGATCCAGCTGGAGCAGAAAATTCTGCACAGTTTCAGGGTTGACTGAGAGCTGATCATTTTTGCAATTATGGTCCTCCAGCTGAGGGCATTGAGATCCTCCTGTTCCATAACCCATGTTGAAGACAGAGGCAAAGAAAGTGTTAAACACCTCTCCTTTTTCTCTGTTGAACCAGCTATTATTCCCCTTGACAGAGTTTGGCCCAAAGTGCTGAACCATAGAAGGGTTCTGACACAAACCTCAGTGGTGCCTTTTTCTGTGTTTCTTGATTTTCTTCAATGCTATTTGAGAGTCTTTCCTAAGATATCATAATGTGATAAAGAAAAGCTGCTCAAAAGAAATTTTGAATTGAAAGATCCAAAAAGTACATTAGTGGAAAATACATGTTTTGGTTCAAATTAAAAGAAAAAATAAATAAATTATATATACGTTCATTTGAGCATACCACTGTTTTGCTAGAAAACAAATTTACCTAAATTTTTGCTTGCCAGTTGAATGTTTAAGAGTTCATTTAACAATTTTACTATTAGCATGTAACGATATTGAAATGCAAAGTTGCAAAGTGATGGGTTTCTTGTATTGTGTAACCATCATGTGGCTGCTTCCATGTAGCACACCCAACAATTCATGAGGTCCATAGGCAGGGTGTAATACTGGTCACTTTCATTTCCTATTTTTGTTGTTTTCTGATGTACTCAGGAGGTCCTTCTCCTTGGCCAGAAAACAGCACTTTCCTGTTTGCTGCCCCTAAAATTATTCCTGCATGGCATTAAAACAGGATTTTAAAAAGCTAATTTAAGATCACCTTAACATATGCAATTCCTATATATTGTATGAAAAAAGAGATCAATTTTTAAATTTTGGTTTTCATATTATTTACATGATTTAACCCCAGCCAGTAACACATACCATACTGCTGCTTCCTCACTGCTCCACCATCAGGATCAGGGAGTGACTCAGAAGTGTAAAAGTTGGAAAACTCATGTGTTGAGATAAAGACAGTTTAATAGGGAAAGCAAGAGCCACACGTGCAAGCTGAGCAAAGTAACAAATTAATTTACTGCTTCCCATGGTCAGGCAGATGTTCAGCCATCTCCAGGAGAGCAGGGCCCCATTAATGCAGGGCCCCAGGCTTGCCTCACCAGCTCATGAAAGGAACTTTACATCCAAAAGATACAAGAGCCCAAAATCCACCTGATGGATTTATTAAAAGGGCCTGAAGTTCTTTTATACCTTGAGGTTGCACGCAGGATAAATTCTACAATGTTTTTTAGAGGTCAAAATAACACTTTTACTAGAAAACTTTGGAAAATAGGGGAATCTTACTGAAGTTTAAAGCAAACATTCCATCAACATAAAGCATTTCATAAAGCATTCATAAAGCATACACAACTTCCAATCCATCCAGGTCAAATATCAAGTAAATGAAATTAGGAGAAGTAGAAGTAAAGAAAGAGAGAGAGAGGGGAAGACAATTATAACTACTGCCTTAGATCCAGTGTAGAACTAAATACCACAAATCCAAGTACAATAGGGCTGTGACCATGGGGAGGACTTTGTGTTGTTTTTATCTGCTCTGGACTCCTGTGGTCATCCCCCACCCCTCCCCTCCCACCGCAGGTGGGGCTTCTGACATGTCAGCCACTCTGGGGCTCAGGTAGCAGCTCCAGGGGGTGTGTTATGAGGTTTCAGGGGTGCCAATAGTTAATACCATCCTGGGGCTGGGTTAGGGGCTCCAGGGGGTGTGGTATGGGCCATTGCTACCAGTGTGCCAGTGACTGATAGCTGCACCAGTGGCTTTCAAGGAGGTGGGATATGGGGAGGGGAACAGGAGTCCCAACCTGGTGGAACCCAATCTGCCTCCTCTACACACAGAGTTGTTTTGAACCAGTAATAAATTTTTTTCCAGACTCTCACAATCACAGATAATCGTCACTTTGGAAGACGAATGCCACTGCTCCAAACATCCCCCTCTTTCTCCTACTTCCACACACTTCATATACTGAGCATGATGTCATATGGTATGGAATATCCCTTTCATCAGTTGGGATCACCTGTCCCAGGTATGTCTCCTCTCAACCTGCCATGCATCTCCAACTTTCTTGCCAGTATGGCTGCATGGAAAGAAGAAAAACCTTGGCTCTGTGTAAGCCCTGCTCAGCAATAACAAAAACATCTCCATATTATCAACCCCATGTTCAGCAAAAATCCAAAACATAGCTCCATACTAGCCACTGTGAAGTGGCTCTACTCCTTTCAAAAACAACACAATTATCTAAAATCCCAGACTAGAAGATTAAAAGGAATATGGTGTAAGCACCTTACAAAGCTCTGAAGTACTGAATGAATATATCTGCACAGTGCTTCAGCAACCCTTTTAAGCATCTGGAAACCAATTATGTGTACTAAGAAACCATTTGTTTATTGCTATTCTTCCTAACTCATATTCATTTCTCTTCACATTATCCTTTTAACTTAAGTTGAACATAATAGTTTCATGGGTAAATACCAAAATAATGCCTGCCAGTATTGAAGTCTGTTAATGTATCAGTAATTTTGTATTTTATACACCTTCAGTAAGGTGCATTGAGAGACAACAAATTAATCACTTCATAAAATAGACCAGTGTCATAGAGCATTCCTGGGCACTGGGACAGTCTTTTTCTGTGATTATATAGTGGGAACAACTCCAGTCTGACTCTCCCCTGCCATAAGGGTGAGAGATCAGTCTCTGTTGGGTAAGGGATTTGTGGCTACACTTATTCAGGGAGCAACAGAGTTCAATAGTATAGGCACAAACCTTTCTGTAGCACCTGGCTTCAGTGTCAGAAAATGGTCCTGGATGTGTTTAATTTATTAGCCCTGACAAGTATGATTAAGTACAAAAGAGTAGATGCATTTTATTCATTGAAATAGGCTTTAAAGTTGCTTGAGTTTAATGGAAAAGAACCTTTTAAACTTACTGGCATGTAGAAGGTAACAGCAATTTCATCTAAATTTAGATCTCTACCAGCTGTCGTCTAAGTTATCCTACACTCTCATTATGGCTGAAGGAGAGGAATAAATATCTCCACATCTAATTTATGGTAGCTGCCTGTTTTATAAGAACCTGAAATTTCTTCTTTAGGTGTTTATTTTCCTTTCATTGATTACAAATTGATCCTAGCTCAGATTCTGAAAGTTAACTTTTAGAGCTCTAAACACAGCTTCGAAATTAATCCTAACCTGAATTAGCTGTTAGCTTTTTTGATGGCAAAGTACTAGAAAGTGTTTTCTTAGATGTGTCACAACACCATTCATTTTCTGCTGTTTCCTTTAGCGGAAAGTTTGAAACTAGATTTACTAAACAAAAGCTTTTAAAAATATTTAACCCAGAACCATAGTTATATCAAAGTTTGTACTCTACCTTTCATTTTGCTTTGTTTAACATAGGTTTTTGAATCAAGGATTTTGAATAAATTAAAGGGTATATATATAAAATGTTTATCATCATTGTGATCGTAAGAAATACACACATATAGAAAAAATATCGATAGAATGGTGAAGGCAGATATATATCTACGGTAAAATTATAAATGGTTTCATATATCAACTTCTGATTTTGCAATATTGCATTTATAATTATCTGAAAAGTCAGACTGAAATGCCACTATCATTATATTTTGTATTATTTTCCTTTCATTGGTATGATCAAAAAAATTTTGTCAATGATTGTATCTTCTTTTTTTTTTTGGAAAATAATTCCATAAGCCCACATTAGAGTTTACTGAATAGTGGAAAAATGACAGATTTATAAAATGGGTTGGGTTGGAAAGGACATTTTAGACCAACAAGTTTCAACCACCCTGTCATAGGCAGGGATACCTTTCACTAGACCAGGTTCCTCAAAGCCCTATCCAACCTGGCCTTGAGCATTTCCAGGGAAAACACCATTCACCCTTTTAGAGTCTTTAGAAATTGTAAACTTCTGAAATTGTAAAAGCTAGAAAAAAATTAAAAAGTTATAAAACCAAAAATGCTACAACCCCCCCTAAAAACTGCAAACTACATGTCAGACTTCTACCAACTTATAAAGGGACTCTATAGCCCCTGAATCGATGTTCACTATTCTTTATCTTTCTTAATTTTAAAATGTATCCTTTCTGCACAGGATTGACTCTAGGATAGTCTTAATTATTTGACTTCTTTCTTCTAACTCTGCTTGCTTCCCTGACTTACCAGTATATAAGGCTTGACTGGAATAAATTAAAATTTAACATAGAACTTAATCAGAATATTTTTGAATTTATAACTTATGTACATTTCACAAAAATAACAGATGCTTGCACAACTCACTTATATGAAAATCTACAGTACTGCTAGAAACATTACAAGTCCCTAACCCCACATGCTGCATATTCCAAAAATACCATTTTCCTTTCACCCACTGTGGCTGTTTGACCTCAACTGGATGCCAGGCACCCACCAACCGCTCTATCACTCCCTTCCTCAGCAGGACAGAGGAAGAAAATAAGATGAAAAAACCTCCTTGTGAGTCAAGTTTACTAACCCAGAAGTGAAGGTTGTGAACACACAAGCAAATTAAAATAAACCCTAAAGATTTTATTCTCTACTTCCCATCAGCAAGAAATGTCCAGCCACTTACCAAGAAGCAGGGCTTCAGTATGGGTAGTGGTTGCTCCAGAGGGAAAATGTAGTAAATAAAAAATGAAAATCTGTCACTTCCTACCTCCCACACAGCATTTTTCCTCCTTTCTCTTAGCTTTCATTACTGAGAAGATGTTATATGATATGGAATATCCATTTGGTCAGTTTGGATCAGCTGTTCTGATTATCTATCCTCCCAGGATCTTGCCCACTCCCAGCCTCCTGGTGCAGGAGAGGAATGTTGGAGAGACAGTGCTGATGCAGATGCAGTGCTGCTCAGCAGTGACAGGAACACTTGGGTATTACAAATACCTTTTTAGCTACCCATACAAAGCACAGAACTATGAAGTCTGCTGTGGGGAAGATGAACTCCATCTCAGCTAGAGAAAACACACCCAAGTTTTTAAAAACTAAAATAACAAATTAAATTAACAAGAAAAAAAACCCTGAAACATTTTTTGAAGTTTATGTTCTGTAGGCATTCTATTCATGTTTCAAACTGATGAGAACCGTCAGTTACTTTTCATAATCAGGCAGATGTACAGACATGTGGTATGTCCACAGACAAATTCTGGGGCTTTTTATTGTATATGGAAATTAATATTAAAGTTAGCTAGGGATTTAAAAGAAACAGAAAACCTTAAAGTCCTTAGTAAACTACTTTTTTCTAATAGGATTAATAAGTGCTGGACTTCAGTAATTTTCTGTATTTGTTCTGAATTAAGTGCTCACCTTATGTGTTTAGCAAGGTAAATCTAATATGAGATCAGGCTCACAGTAGTCATTAAGCTGGAAAATTTCTCTTTACTTTGTGTTTCTTATATTTTAGTTCTATGTGTATTTTACTTGTGCTTTTTTTTTTTAAGGGACAGACAAAAAATAATTTAATACTATGAGTAAAATTCATAGTTATAGTTAAACACAATGCTGCATGTGCTACTGGACAGATGCTGCCAAGCATCAGATAGACTAGCAAAGGTCAATAATATTTCAGATGTACTCAAAGAATTGATAAATTCTATTGCCATTGAGAATGCAGTTCTGAGCCATTCTAACATTTTAACTCATTTCAGCTGACTTTGGATTTTAATCAATATAAGTGAGAATGAATTCTGACCACTGTTTTTGCTGATTATGGGGGGTTTTGTATTTGTATATGGTAATTTTTTTTTTTTTTTCAGAATTACGGTAGCACTCAGGAAGAATATAAATGTTGTTATGCTCTTGCTGATGCTGGTGTGTGCAGAGGTAAGGTTGATTACTGATGATGTGGAAATAGAAGTTGAAACATATGACATCCTAAAAGAGATGTGGACAAAGGCATGTGTAGTGCGGCAGTCATGTGGCTATCAGAACACAGAGTATTATGCCTGCTAATGATTAGAGAGGATTACAAGAAGCATAAAAAGACTTTGGAGTTGTGACAGTTTTTATAAATGAGAAGTAACATGGTGAAACATGGAATCTTGGAGAAGCTAAGTTATTTTTGTTCCTATAAATCACTTTTTCTATTGTGGGCAGGATATTGCATGGAAGTTATCCCATAGCTGGAACTCCAGCAGTTTGCATTTATGTTTTGTAAGTATGAACAGAGAAGAATCTAAAAAGACAAATCTCTGCTCTTTTCTTTAAGAAGGGTAAGAAGAAAATCTTATGGAACTGGAGCCTCAGTCTGCCAGACCCTTCTGTAAGCCATGTCCAGTTACAAGAAGGACAAGAAAGTGATTAGAAACAGCTGACAAAGAAGTAGTAAGACTCAATCATGCTTGGTCCATTTGACAGCCTTCTTGGAAAAGAAAATTTTCTCTGTTGACTATGAAATATCCTTAAAGACCAAAAAAGTGAGATATAAAGCCTCAAAAAGTCCAAAGGCAATAACCAGTTGTAGGGAGTAACTGATATGATAGAGAAAGTTGCTGCCTAGAGGGACCACCAGAGGCTGAAGGAAGGAGGAATGAGTCTCAAGGAAGAGTCGGAGATTGGCTCAGAAGAGTGCTGCTCAACCTCTGTGGGACCTTCTCCTCTGAATACCCCTTTTCTGTAGCAATACTTGGAATACTTGAGACAAAACTTGCTGAGGCCTGGTCCTCTACACCACCCCAAAAAAGCTAAACTACATCTGCGTCAATTTTGGAAAAGATCTTTAGCTTGTTTTTGAGGACCTCCTGCAATGAAGATGTCAGGGTTGAACTACCCTGTAAGGAGACAAGCTGGGGGTGACAGCAAGGCAGGTTGCCCAATGAATGCCTCCAATAAAGGTGCAGATCCACAGCACCCAAAAAAGAACGGCAATATAGGTCCAATGATAATAACCAGGTTTAGCCAACAGACTGCCATGCAGATCTGTGATGAAAAGGCAGATTCAGTTGCAAAACAGAAAAGAAGAGCAAGGCGAGTTCAAACTCACTGAGACACAAAAACAGGCACAGCATACCTACTGTGCAACTTAGGCAAGGAGCAGACCAGGCAAGTTGTACTTATTTTCTTATCACAGTGAAGCTTTTCCTAATATCTATCCTGAGTTTTCTTTGCTGCAATTCAGATCTATTTATTTCTTGTTTTATTGTAGATATAGGATGTCAATTATTGCCTTCTTTTTTAAAATAGGTTTGGGTTTGTTTTTTTGTTTGTTTGTTTGTTTGGTTGGTTGGTTGTTTTTTTCTAACACAGATGAATATAAACCTATCTCCTAAGCACAAATTCTCTTAAATTTGAGGATGTACTGACCTGACCTCTGATCATTCTGTTTTTTTTTCCCTGTGGAATTTCTTGAAATAACCTCATCTTCCCAGATATAGTGTCCAAATCTCATTTATCTGAAGTCTAAAAAGTAAAAGGAAGAGCAGGAAAAAAAAATCACCCCCCTTAGAGACTACAGTTTTTTCAGATAGAAAAAAATAGTTTTCCTTTTCTTTTTTTTTTTCACAACAGTGTTATATTGACTTCTACTCAACTTTGTGATATCTTCCAGATAGACTTCAGCAGATGCAGTGCATGAACATACGAAACCACTACTACTTAGCAAGAAATGTCAAACAAAACAGACAGATAAAAACAAGGATATGACAAAAAAAAAGAAAAAAACAACCAAAGAAAACCCAAACCACAAAGCCAAGAAAACAGTGAGCCAATGCATTTTTAAAAATCTAAATGTGACGTCACTTTTTTAGTTACTTAAATATCATCAAGAGAAACATTTTAGCCTGTTTCATTGCAGAGAAACCTAGTTTAGCTTTCTTGAGGCTGCTTATGCTTGAGTATCCTGACCTATGTTAAAGAACCTCCTCTTTACGACCAATTATGTCTCTGAAATATTTTAAATGAAACTCAGGACAATTAATGTTCTAAGAAAAAAAAAGTTCCCTCTTTGTTTTTAAACCTTCAATGATAAACGCTAAGAACAAACACCCCTAAAAAACCTCCTAATGGCAAGGGTCAGCAGTGGGAAGTAACATTTTCTACTCAACTTTCCTATGTTAACATGTACAGAAATATTACCTCCCAGAATCAAGTCACAAGCCTTCTTCATTCAGATTTTTCAGTTTCTAGTTTATAAATTAGGTATCAAGATACAGTGTGTAACAGACTCTGGACTTCAAAGGACAGGGACAATAGCAATAATAACCGGAGCAAGGGGAGGAGCAGACCCTTTCAAATCTCAGGCACAAAACACAGTTGTTAAAATAGATCAATCTGTTATTCAGACTGTGTCTGTTGATTTTCTCCAAGCTTTGGTGAGACCTTTGTGCCTCTTAAGCAAGTACTTTTTGAGACCCTTCTGTTTAGAAATCTCTACTTTCTGGAGGCAATCCTAAGGGATAAATTGCATGAAGCCTTGGCAGACTATCACCTTGTGCAAGACCTTTCTCACCTCAACAGATCAAGCATCCTAAGAGCCTAAGATCTGTTCAGCACTGAATGTTTGGGAAAAGAGAGTAAGAAATGAGGTGAAGTAAGCAACTGGTAAATAAATTTTTTGACATTAATAATAAAGGACCATAGATTTTATAGTTACAAGGCAGTGATGGGTCTAAGGGCTTGTCAGGGTTTGTCTTGATCTTACCTGATCTTACCTGATTTTAGTCATTCTCTAGTGGTCTAGTGACCATTGCCCCAACTGTGCTATAGCTAAAATCTGTGAATTCCACATACAGTACAGGCATGAGAAACCCAGTGATAAAGTTGCTGCTTAATAATGACTGGTGGAGGCTGCAGTACAGCATTCAGATTTTAAGTGAGCATCAGAATCCCTCTGAACACCAAAATCCTCCTACAGAAAACTTGGGGTGTTGACAACTCACTGTGACACCCCACCACATCCCTGATCAGAGAGATGTGACCAACTTTTGGGGCTAGAAAAATATGAACAAGAGAGCAAAACATCAAAAAGAGGGTGTAGGTATTATTGACTTTTAGCACATTGTCACTTTAGGGAATTATTAATGATCTTTTCTATTATAAATTTTGACTGAAAAAGCTTGTATAACCACAATGAGACTGAAAAAAATAAATGTGGCATTTTGATTAGACCCTTAAGAATTACAGACTAAAAATTTAATATCTGCATTAGTGAGGTACATATATGATGTGTAAATGAGGTAATAGCACATACATTGCTAAAAATACGTGTCTCAGTTTGAGGGGAAAAAACCAAAATATTTACCTACAAGCAGCAGAGGGAGTTTCCTCCACAATAATCACACCACTCTTTATCGAATTTAAGAAAAGGAACTTTAATCAGAAAATGGATACAAGAAGGATAACTGTTGTTAACTAATATATATATATATTTAGATATATACGTAGGTATAGATATAACTGTAAACAACAACCAAAACCAGCAGGTTTCCTCCTAAAGAAAAGTTATACTTATGATCAGCGTCTGTGTCATGGCCCGACTGGTTGCAGGGTGAGCTCCCAGTCCCTCTTCAGTGAGACAGACGAACGGCGAGCACCCAGATGAATTCTGTCTCTCCCTCTGTGTCTCTTGTCCCAAATGAAGAAGGAAAACTGGAAGTGGAGAACCACCACGTGTCCTGGAAAGCAGCTGCAACTTTTCTCTCCCAGGTCGCTGCCCCAGCCAGGGCGGGCAGGCCGTGACACTGCAAGTGGCGGTGAGACTGGAGCAGAGACCAGGAGAACAGCTGTGGCAAGGAGAAAAGAACCTGCTCATCAAGAAGCAGAAGCAGCAGCAGCAGCAGATGCAGCAGCCAGGGGCAGGAGAAAATGGCTTGTCCCCTACTGCCACGCACACACACCCCACTCCTGCATTCAGCCAAGCTAAAAAAAGAAATGTCCCCCAAAACCAAAAGAGACAGCCTGCCCCCCACCCAACTGATCAGGAAGAAGATGGTAGCAGTTAACTACTTCTTTTTGTTAACTAATAGCATGGACAGTAAGTGGCAGGAGAGAGAATTTACATAATAATTCCAAACTACAACAACATGTTTAGAGTTCTAAAGTTTCTTCATTTTGTTGGTACAGAAAAATCAAAGGTGAGCAATTCAGACCTATATAGACCCTGTGAGACTGAAGGCAGATATCAGCTAAGAAGCAGGAAGGCCACAGCTGCTGTTGTCTAGTAAAGGAGAAATCACTCCCTAGGAGTTCTTAGCAACTCCCCAGAAGTTTCTCATGAGAACTCCTCAGGTTTCCCACAGGATACTGGAGATGTTCCTGAAAACAGTCAGTATGATTTCAACAAAACACTGGACTTGTGAGATATGGATTATAACCAATTGGGATTTGTAGATTGATGGCGTGAGATTCAATTTAGCCAATGGAACGTAGCCTTAACCCTATATCAACTGTGCACAGTGTGTAATAAAAGGCATTCGCTTGATCACATTGGTCTGGTGCGTGGTGTCCTCATTCCTCCACGTATTTATTGTTTATTTTATCATTTGAATACACCTTTCCTTTTTGAAATATATCTTTTTATTTGATGGCCACCTTTCTCTGATAAACTTTTGATACTTTTTTCCAGATCCACTTCATTGTTTTGTTTGTTTGTTTGTTTTTAATCTACCTCAAGTTACAAGTTACTTTTTGATTCATGTAAAAAGACATCTTTAAAAATTATTTATTTTTCCTGAAAATTTTAAAAGATATCCTTGAAAGACCTTCATGCCATATGCAAATTCTTTACTCTTTTAGCTAATAGCTTGCACATTTTCCTTTAAAATAATGGCACCATTCTGATGTAGTTTTTCTATTGACTTATACTTTACTGTTGAGGTTTTCACATATACTGTTTTTCTCCTGTTTTACATCTGCGTAAACCACAAGTAAACCATGGTATTTCGACTGCCATTATTTCACTTTTTTCTTCTTTTTTAATGGCATAATATCTTAGTCCAGTGCCCAGATAGGAGAAAAGTATTCTCTTCTTGCGATATTCTGATTAATTTTCCAAGAAGCAGTTTATTGATGACATCTAATTTATTGTTAGTATCTTGCATGAACATTTACTGACATTACTTGGAGTAATTGAAATCTCCTTTACAACCTCTCATTTCCATTAGACACAGATGGATAATGTCATTTCAGATGCCCTAAGGCAATGGAAGCTTTCACATAGAGTTGAGAGGTGTGACACAGGTCTTTAGGGTGACATCTGATCTTCTACACCAGCAATGGGTACCACAGAGAGCCCCGTAAGGAAATGTCACTAGACACCTTTATGCTGACAACTGAAGCATGCCCTCTGTTTCTTTATCTATAAAAAGATTCTCCATTTGAAGCTGGTAAGTCTGGTAGAAAACATATTTTTAGTTCCTTCATTAGAACAACAAACCATGCATGCCTTGTACACTTCCAAAGTGAATATCCAGTCGTAAAGTGCCACTCAAAATTTGCTTTCACTTGGATGGCATTACATATGAGATTCAATCTTTTTTTTTTTTTAAGAACTTAATGCTTGAAGCAAACCCAAAAATATCTTATAATTCTCAGTTCTATTAAAATCTATATGAAGTCCATGGCAGTGTTGACCCACATTTGCAGCAATTAAGAAAATAATACAATTAGCATCAATTTCAATTAATTTCACCCTGGTTTCCTACATACAAGACAAGTCCAATTATTTTAGGATTCTTTGAAGTAGTAGAAAGCACTTTATCCGAGAGGGAAAAATGCACAATACAGTTGCCACATGCAAAAGCAGTGAATTTGCATGGTTATATAGCAAAGCTTATGGCAAAAGCTAAGATATTAAAACCACTTTCATTATATTTCTAAATTCACTTTTATCTATTAAGGTCTGCTTTCATCTCATGGGGTACTTGAAGGGGAAAAAAAGGCAGCTGCTGTACAAAAAAATTATGCTTAGTTGTAAACTACCTTGTAATTGTGTCTGTGAAAACTAAAAACAATTGAATACTCTTCACATCTTTAAAATAATATTGAAAAAGTTTCCATAAGATATATTCAAGTCAGAGAAGAAATTAAGTCAAAGGTAGCAACATTAACAGAAAATATACTCTAGATAAGATTTAGCAGTAATCAAACTGTGGAATTATATAACAACTGTGTTGACAAGCTTCAGCACACAGGCTGCAAAGTGTGCTAACATGTGTTTTTGAATACACTCAGGGAAGGAATGCATGACTGTTTTTGAAGAGGGAATTATAAACATGAAAATATGTAGCTGATCATCCTGCACTGTTAAACATAAATACAATTTCTCATTGATTATTCATAAATGGAGAGGAGAGGAGAGGAGTTCAGCTGTATTGATTCAAGAGAAAATGACTACCTAGACTCTATTTTCCAAGATTATGCAGTACAGGAATAATGGCTGTCTGTCCCTGCCCAGTTCTTGCTGCATTGTGAGTTGTGCCTACTTAAAAAAAAAAAGGTGGTCCTATGCCTGGCTCTTTCCTCCTCTTTGAGACAGGAAGTCATGAAGATAATCACCACCATTTCCACTACAGCATCACAATCACAATACCAGCCTTACCATTGCTGCTGAATCTGTCACTGCTGCTGGTGCAGACACTACAGAGCTTATGCTCTTACTCTGAATTCTCTCTTCTGCTCATTAGATAAGAAAGATTAATAGGTGTGTGTTCCCTCATCACAACTATGGATTTGTCTTACTTCTCTGTCTCCTTCTTTGTCATTTTGGGCATAAAGATTATAGCAAAAGGATGTTTGAAATCACCAGCCCTTGGCAGTGTTTGTAGATGTAGCCCTGTTTAACCCTTATCTTCTGGCACCAGATTGGACATGAATCTGTAAGCTGTTCACATGCTCCAGTGGCTGCAAATTTACCTGTAAAAATCACCATAGAATTGTAAAATGGCCTGAGTTGGAAGGGACATTAAAGATCATCTAGTTCCAACCCCCCAGCCATGGCAAGGGATACCTTCCACCAAACCAGGTTGCTCAGAGCCTCATCCAGCCTAGCCTTGAACACCTACAAGGATAGGGTATCCACAACTTCTCTAGGCATCCTGTTCCAGTGCTTCAGCACTCCCTGATTAAAGAATTTCTTCCTAACGTCTAATCTAAATCTTTCCCGTTTTAGTTTAAAATCATTGCCCCTTACCCTATCACTACATGCCTATGTAAAAGGTTGCTCTCCATTTTTTATAAGCCCTTTTAAGTGTTGAAAGGCCTCAGTGAGTTCTCCCTTGAACCTTCTCCAGGCTGAACAATTTCAACTCTCTCAGACTGTGTTCACAGGAGAGGTGTTCCAGCAATCTAATCATCTTCAGGGCCCTCCTCTGGACTTACTCCAACAGGTTTATGGTCTTCCTGACACTGTTGTGATGCTAGAAGTCACTGACTAAGCCATGTAATCAGAACCATATGGGAGATGTCTTCAACATGCATTTACCACTGGCCTCTGGATTCCTGGGAATCCTTCAGAGTCACGCATTCAGTGAAAGCTCCCTGCTTGCACAAGTTTGAAGCTAAAGGAACTGCAAAAACCAACATTCCAAACGTTTGAGATCAAGATGTGTGTGAATATATAGGTACATGTAGACATACACATACACAGTTGTCTTCATAAAAGAAGAGAAGGTACCATGAAAAACCTTATCACAAGCAGTTATGGGTCAGGTGGCTACAAGAAGAAAATCACATCATTCACTGACATATACTGTAAAACCATTTACTAAATAGAATGGATCCAGACAGGTGTATAGCAATTTCTAGTCTAAGGCCTTTACAATAGAAACAAATGTCAGACCTACACCAATCTTGCCCCTCTGGTCCATTTTTAGCAGGAACCCAGAGAAATGGGAGATGTGCTCTGACTGCATCCTGTCTGGGCTCCCTCCCAGCTTCTATATGTGGAAATTCCGATCCAGACTCAGCCCTCTTCAATGTCAGATGTCCATGAACACAGGTGGCTGTCTTATACAAAGTGAGCTTCTACCTTTAATGTTTATTCCTTTCTGCATTTTTAACATTAACAGCCAGTGACCTCACTAGGAATATACCTCCAGGCCAGATATCTTTGACTTTCTATTCACTAAAGACTAATTAGTATTCATTGTCAGGGTTTCTGTCACCTTTTGGTCTCCAAATTCAAATCTGTTACAAAAATTTTCAGCTAGCAATCATTACATAGCAAGATTCATGTTTGTTTCCTTGTTTTCCTATCTCATTCAACTAGCATTAGTCTAGTTTGCTAGAGCTGGACAAATACTGTTGATATCTCACTTGTCTTAGCTTTCATATTGGCCTTAGCCTGTGAAATTATTGAATAAATTACTGAAGTTCAATTGAAGTAAAAATCAAAAGTTGCTAGTTTCAATTTTCCACTTCTGGCATATGAGTATTCCCTTGTGGATCATCTTGTTTTACTGTTTTATTGTTCGTGACCAGAAGCAATGTGTATGTCTGCAGGTTTCTAAGTTAATAAAGAACAAACAATCATAATATAAAAAGTGTGTTTCTCTTTTGAAATTTTACCTGCATATCATATACATGTGCAATGCAGAATATTAGTACCAATGAGTTATCCTTACAGAGAAAATAGTCACACAGAAAAGCAATCAAAACTGTAAAATATTCAATAACATGTTTATGCTTGTTTAGAAAACTCTCAATGCAAGCAACTCATCTGTTTTCTAGGAACAAAATGGGGGGACATCATGAACATTCATATCTTCCACCACAGAAGCTACCATTTTGATAATAAGGAGCCAGACTAGTCCTTTTTTAAAGATATTGCATTTCTAAACTAGTAGATGTTCTTACATTATAGTACATTAGATACACAGTAAGAGAGCGGTACTAGAAAAAAACAGTACTCAAAACCATTCGACTTTCAACGGTACTCACAGTGCATTCAGCCGTATCTCTGGAATTTGGCAAAAGTTTAAATGCATGTTACTGCTATCCATAATGTTCCAGGAACTGCTTGGAAATAACAGACATCATCATGGGGACAACAACAATAAATAAACTAGCATAAGCTCATTATGCTGGGGCCTGTGTGATGACATTTTCAACAAAACCCAGGGTTTTATTTTATTGTTTGTTTGTTTTACTGAGATAAACTTGTTTACACAAAGCCTTTCAAAATACCAATCACTAAATAATAAAAATTAAAATTATTGAAGTTGTTTATAGAACATTATTGTTTGCTTGCTCTATACAGTATTTTTATTTGAGTTGTAGCATACTTTTAGTAAAAAAAGAAGTGTTTAACATATTGTTCCTCTTAGGGGGAAAAAAAAGAAAGAGAACACTGTATGTTGCCTTAGTCAATGTTAAACTTATTTTCTGGTTTTCACATATTCTTTATAGTCAGTTTATACATAAGCTATACCTTCACATGCAGCCATGAAAAGTGCTAAGATTGGTAAAATGATTTTTTACAGTTTCTTCGTCCTTAGTTGCTGCTCTGTACACTTTAAAATAATAGTTATATACTTGTGAATTAGAATAAATATCTACCTCATTCTTATTTTTTTCTCTTTTTTATCTATCTGTTCTTATTCATCCTGTCATTGTCAGTCCCTTTATACACTGCAAGTATAGCACTGAAAGTATAGTTCTCTTAATAAAATCACCCCTCTTAACAGTTTATTTTCATACTGAAAATTTCTTCTTTGCCAGGACATGAATTCAGACCTATTTTTACATGCTCATTCCAAAATGAGGTAGTTTTCCAGAAAGAATAAAGGACCCAAGGATAAATCAGCTACAGGTGGGAAAAAAGTGCAAGGGTATAGTGGTGTAAAACAGGTTAAATTATTATTCTTTCATTGGTAAAT
>VWZD01000522.1:32212-43517 GCA_013396695.1 Sakesphorus luctuosus | reverse complement strand
AGAGTTGCATTAATGCCTATCTGAACAGAGAAACTCCAAGGCTTTTATGTTTATCTCATCATTCCCTACTTACCTACTCAAAATGCTCCTTGAACCATTAGCAGTACAAACCAATCTAGTGAAAAATTGATTGACTGCAATTCTAGGGGGAAAGGGAAAAGTTTCCTGTAAGGAAGCCTCTGAACATCTAACAGATTAAGGTGAAACAGAATCATTCACTTAGGGATATACTTTCATATCATACCCTGTGGTGTTATAAAAGCTGGGAAAAAAAGGCACTTCTGTCTCAAAAAAAAAAATGTTGTTTATATATGACTTCATTACTAAATAACATTTTTAGAATGCTTTAAATGCTCTAAGTAATTTTGAAATATATTTGTCTGAAAAATGTATCTTCATGAAACAAACTATTACAACAATCTATGGGAACTGCCAGGAAGATGTTATTTTTTTTGTCAGTTCTGAGTCCTGCATGTTTTCTACACATCCAAATCCCATAAAAAATAAGAAAAATTATTTTTATAGTTGTCATAAAAGAAAAGTTTATTTTTCTTAAACTAATAGCAACATGCATCTCTTCACAAATAGTTTTAAAATTCATTTTCCTTGAAGGTAAAAATATGAAAACACACTGTTTTCAAGATAAAATAATAAAAATAAGTCATCGGTTTTGGGTTTTTTTTTATTTAAGATATCATTAGATTTTGAAAATTTTCATGTTTTCCTTTTTCACTCTGACATGAGATCACTAAAGAAAACATTTAGAATCCTCAGAAATAGTAAGGAAAAAATCCCTATTTTTTATCAACCACTGAAAATGACTTTTGGGGGCTTGCTATCTAAGTGAAAATATACATTCAGAAGTGTGACATAGTCTTAAGATCTGATTAGTGAGAGACGCCTCTGCCCAAATTAAGGTGCAACTGAGAACATATACCAAAGTCAATAATACATATTTTATTTAACAATAAAATGTGGGATAGAGAGATAGAAAGAAATAGAAAACATAGGAGAGAAACAGTGAGAGAGAAAGATATCAAGCAGAAGGTAGTCACCAACAGTGGATCCAGTGGCATCCTGTTGGTCCTACTTCACCCTGGGCTTCTTGGAATTGGACATCCTGAGGTTGAAAACTTTTTGCTATTTATACATTTTAGCAAACAAGGGACATTAAAGCTCAATGGCTACACAGGTCTCTTATTCTATTGGTTAAATGATCTCCTCACTCCTAATGCTAATTAGTACACATGCTTAGTGTTTATTTGCTTTCGAGTTGGTGGGTTTCTTTGATTGGTGGGCCGTGAGCTGGTGGGTTGTGGTCTCCCCCTGTCAGAATTACCTGTTACCCAGTCAGAGCTGATGTCAGCACAGTTGCTGAGTTGGCTTTCCTTGACCCATAAATTCTTCATTCTTTGTGCCCACTATCAGAGATACATTCTTCTTCCCCATCTTTGTTAACCTCACCCTAGGTCTGAGATAACACCTAGACAATAGTAACACTTTTATCTTAGCTCAAGTTCCTTCTCTGGTGTCTTATCTGACAGTCCAGGTTTCAGGTATCCACAGAGGCATATTTAAGGTGGGCTTCAGTGGTCCTTGGTGAATACATATCCCATCTGTCCCATGACTTGCGGTGATCTCTGTTTGACCAGTGATGTGTGTATGAGCAGTTGCTTCTTTACACAGTTCACAACAGTGGGAATTTTTGTCAAGACATGTTAACCCAGATGAGTTAACCAGATCTTGCCTCTGCCAGGTCTGGAGATAGTGCCATCCTGTTACTCCATTCTGTGTTTATCTCATGGCAAAGTCCTTCTGTGGACTTAACAGTGTTTCAGACAGGTAG
The DNA here is from genome assembly GCA_013396695.1 of Sakesphorus luctuosus. Taxonomy (NCBI): domain Eukaryota; kingdom Metazoa; phylum Chordata; class Aves; order Passeriformes; family Thamnophilidae; genus Sakesphorus; species Sakesphorus luctuosus. The sequence goes on along the minus strand of VWZD01000522.1, from coordinate 41,671 downwards.
CTGTGCCCTTTAAGTCCTTACACATAGTCAACACAAGAAACAAACAAAAAACCAAATAAGTAAATAAAAACAAAAAGACTGTCAATTTTTGAATCTTTAAAATTTACAAAAGTTGTACAAATAATATTTTAATCTCACATAACAATAACCTTTAGATGGTAATAAGACATGGTAGAAATATCCTTTTCACTGAGTGAAAATAAACAAAATGATGAAACGTTGCTTAAAATATTTTTTTTCTTTTTTAATTTTTTTTTGTACATCTTACTGATTTCCTTCGCTTCCTGGAAGGAATAAAAGGAGGTGGAAAGATAAAAGAAAAAAACCCAATAAAATATTTTTTTAAAAAAGCAAGAAGAAAAACATACTTCTGGAGTATTTTACTTAAAAAAAAAAAAGACATAAAACTGAATGCAAGAAATTTAGTCTAGGAGAAAGAAAACCCATGTGATGGCACCACAGGATAAATATACATTATCTAAATTAAATTCAAGCATGTATGTTGTCAAAAGCAAACCAAGATGCACATTTGCATGCCATCTAATCTACTCCTACCACATCCGACATATATATGCAAACATATGTAGTGCATATATCTTGAACAAATATTCAGCATAGTTCTAATAATCTAGTGGTTAGAGTTTATTTCTAATAGATGATATGTTTAAGTCCTGGACTGAAAAATGCAGACTTTGGAAGTCAGAAGAGTTCTTTCAGTCCAAGTTGATAAAATAAGGTAAGAACCAACTATGAATCAATGGGTTGGAAGGATATTCAGCTTTTTTCTGTTTTTTTTTTTTTTCCTCAAGAGCGAATATGAGGCCCCAGGTGTGAAAGTAAGTGAGAAAACAGTAAAAAGGTTAGTAGTCTTTGGAGATAGCAGCAAAAGTAGTCTTTTAAAAAGCATGTATTTCTCAGGTGGTTTTGAAAGTCCAAATTGCTATTTTATCATAGACAAGTATGTGTCTGCTTTCTGTCTCAGTTACTTACTGTAACAGGCGGATTTTGGTAGTATTTTGGTTTGACTGGGAGCTGATTTTATTCACAGTAGCCTGTAAGGTGCTGCATTTGGATTTTTGACCACAGCAGTCTGGATAGCACAGGAGTGTTGTGTTGAGCAGTGGTTACACAGCACTAAGGCATTTTCCGCTTTTTATGGTGCCCCTCCAGTGAGGAGGATGGGGGGTACCAGAGGTTAAGAGGGGACAGAGCCAGGACACCTGACTCCATATGACCAAAAGGATATCCCACACATACATCATGCTCAGCAATAAAACCACAGGAGGAAAAAGGGGGGACACATTCAGAGTTATGGCCTTTTTCTACTCATATAACCATTACACCTGATGAATCCCTGTTTTCTCCAGAAATTAATAAATATCTACCTTCAAAAGGGAAGTAGTGAATAAATCCCTTAATTAATCTTGCTTGCAAGCGCAGTTTTACTTTACCAAAGAAAGTGTCCTTATCTCAAGCCATGAGTCTCTCCCCTGTTCTGCTGGAAGGGAAATGAGCAAGCAGTTGTGTGCTGGGGTTAAGCCACATAATGTAGCTTCATTCTACTCCATGTACCACTGCTCAAATTTCTAATAGAGACATTGTTCATCATTCTAAACAACTCTCTAGAAATAGAAGATTACCAGAGCATCCAGCTGTTTTATCCTACATTACAAGATTCTTATTTAATAACTAACTTTCTTTAGTGAACTTAGTGAGCTAGATATTTCAAGTCTTAAATGAAATTCAAAGGCTTTTTTTTGTTGTTGTTGTGTATAAGAGAGATGCCTGATGGCGTTTAGCAGTCTGATGTATCATTTAGCTTTTTAAAGAAGTGCGTGTTTGTGTGATGAGACACAGTACATAACATTGCAAACTCACATTAATTTAGATGCATTTCCTAACATAAATCTTGTCTCTATCTTAAGTTTGGCCTTTATTACTTTGTTGTCTCCTTACTGTGTCACTGTGTAATCCCTAAAAGAGCCTTAAGCTTTTGTAAAATTACTTAACTTTATATTGTAAGTTAGCATTCCACCAGCAGTAGTTATAAGGTCTTCAGTAGATATCATCAAATGATGCCATTCAACACACTATCAGCAAGGAAGTTTGCCACCATGGATGCAGCTGCATACACTGCAGAAATACCTTTATAGTTTGTTTCATTATTTCTGTGCAAATGGTGCATATCTAAGTTAAAAGAAAGCTCTCATTTGAAATGCACTCTTTTGCAAGAAAAAAAATAAAATTGGGTATCTTATGGAGAAATACATCTTTAAATTATTTCTGTTCTTTCTCTTGAACTATAATTACCAAAGGATTGCCATGAAACGAGCTAAAGGCTATAATTAATATTATTCTCTTTTTCTTGGATGAAGAATTTAAATACAATGCATTATTTCATTGATCTCCCTGAAGACAAAGTCATGCCAATCCTTTTTTTAGAAACAAATTTCCCAACCAGTTTCTCCTCCTTCTAACTTTGAACAGCATGTTCTTTTGCAGTTCCCAAATAATCGGAAATGCTTTCAGAATAACAATTAAATCAAAGACATGAAGACTGCAATCATGTTAACATTTTTCACTACATTTTTCACAGTTAATGATTAATAATTATGTTCTGATGCTTCTTACACTGTTTTAATGCATCAAAATTGGCCTACAGAGGGTTCCAGATATTTTCTCTACAACTTCAGTACTCTAAAGCTATGGAAAGGAATTATGTAATCAACCTGCAGATGAAAGTATCCTTTTATTCCTCCTTTTTCAAAGTGATAATGAAGTAGAAGAAAAATTCTTTAAAAATAGCCATGAGTTCAAATATTTTAAGACCAATTTTTCTTAACCATATGTCTTTCCTCTTTGTTGTAGGCTCACAAGCTGTAGGAACTGTTCAGTTGGGTTTAGTTTTTTGTTTGTTTTCTAAGTTTAAAATATTCGTATGGGTCAGTTATCTGAAGAAATTTGCTATTTAAGAGTTTTTTTCTTAAATAGAAATATAAATCTTAGAAAATCTAAGTAAGATCTGAGAGTCATCTCTTAATATTGGACTGGTTTCTACAGTAGCACGTCTTTCTCTTGCAATATCCCTCCAAAATAGTGGTTGTGAGAATACCTGCCTACTTAATTAAAAATCATTTAAATAAATAACTTCTCTTGTTTGTCCATTTCAAAATACACCTGGCCTTTGCTTCAGTTTATTCATTCATCTGCAAAAACTGCAAGAGCTTCATATACTGTATAGGGGAGGGCTTGTGTGTACATAGACGTGCACCACATCCATACCTTAGCTTGTCCAAAACTCTGAAAACTCAGAATAAAACTATTGCTGAGTATAAAAGAAGTAGGAATGACAGGTTGACATCAATAAATAAATCACTTATTTGTCCTCATCTAAATTTTGTAAAATGAGAAAAGAGTTCAGTAGTTTAAAATTGTTCTATGCCTAATATTTTAATGGATGATTCATTTGGATAGGGGACATCTATGTGTTTATGTATATAAATAAATACATGTATACATAAAAGTACTTACGTTTCTAAATAGCTCTGTCTTCTATTACTGAAACAGTAAGTTTAAGAGGCTTGGCTTCCTCTCCCTCCCCCCCCCAAAATTTAAAACCTAATATGTCTTTCCAGCTTGTATTTACAGAAACATCAGGGCCCAAGGTTCTCAGTATACAGTGTTTAAATGAACTAGTACAATGCACTTCACAAAATCAATTTTCCTGAGTTATTTTACACTGGATGAATTACTCGTGATTTCAGATGTTTTTTCTTGATAGTGTAATTCATAAAATATAAAGAGACAAAATGGAAAAGCACTGCATTGAAAAAAAAGAAAGAAAAATTAAAAAGAAGGGGAGAGGCACCCTATGGGCTTGACTCTGAACTCAGATAAGTGTAGGGGAAGTTGGGATGTGTAGCGAGAGATATCTCCTTGTCTCTGTCTGCCCACCCCAACACGGCCTTCGGGTTTGGGCTTCTAGTCACATATACATATTCCCATAGGGATAGAGTCATGTGCTACAGGTTAAAATCAAGAACAGTTCCAACTTTATTCAGGGGTAAACAGGTTTTATAGGTTTTGGGCGTGAACATGCGGTCAGTGCCAGCTTGGGATAGGCTGAGCTTGTTTGTTCATGTACTTGTGCACTGCTTCTATTGGCCAGAAGCCAGCTTGCATGCAGTGTTCACGCAACGAGCATCAGTCCCTGGCGTCAGTGGGACTGGCCTGCTTGCCTGCTCTGGAGTTGTTTACTACCTTTTTGGCTGCCCCAAGGTCACAGTGACCTTGCCTGGTTGTCAGCTCCTAGGTCGTGTGTTGTGCACCTACAGGCCAAATCTCCCCCACAGATAAGTGTGCATTGCTGAGTGCTTTGTTAAAACAGCTACTACACTTATACACATTGAAAATCTAATTTGAGAAGTGAACTCTAGTTTTCAGGAATTTTTAGTGGTGAAAATTGTATTTTCAATATCTTCTATAACTGAAAAAATGTAAATTGTAAATATAGTTAATACACTCTATCTGCTTTAAGAAGTTGATATGTTCTTTTGACATTAATTACTATCCTCTTCGAATGTCTCTCATGCTTTCTTCTGTTATTAACTTTTACAAATGAAGATGTTAAATAATCTTGTAAAACCTTAACATGACTTTGTATAAACACACAGTCCTTAGAATTAGTAGTGCATGACTGTGTATTGGTTTGGCTTGGCTTCCTTGCCAAGGCCAAGCTGCCCCCTCCCCTCCTGCTCTTTTAAGTGAGGGGGAAAAAACCGAACCACCGAAAGCCCAAAAGAAGCCTGAACGACACTGAATTATATTCACAATACATATATATATTTTCAGATATTTACAATTATATATACAATTTGTACATACAATAGGGAGCTCCCAAGGGGAAAAGGGAAAAGGAGTGAGAAACAGGGACAAAAGAAGGACAAAACAGAACAGATAAGTATAATGAAAAACGCAAGAACTAACACAATACAGAACTAGCAAAATACAATCTCACCAACTTCCCTGAAAGGAAGGCCAGCACTCTCTGATCATCATGTGGTAGATAACGGCAGTCACTGCAACAGGCCTAAGGCTCTGATAAGTGAGACCAACGCAGAGACTCATTGCTCCCAAACCTCACCAGAAGAAGTAGAAGCAAAAAACCCCTTCCTATCTCTCTCTTATGTATACTCCTTTGTTACGTAAAAAACCCAAACAAACAAACAACAAAACAAAACAAAACAAAACCAAAATGCAACAGTGTGGAATACCTGGGAAATGGACATTTCCTTAGTTGCAACTGGTTATTAAGGAAGTCCTGGATCAGAACTATCACAGACTGTCATGACATTATTTTGTTCTACTTCCCCATTCAAGAAATAAAAACTTTATAGTACAATTTTTCCTTTAATGCTTTAACATCCTTGTAATACAAGCAAATGAAAAATAAAATTGTCATCAAAACCCAGTATAAGGCTCATATTTTCAGGAAACAGGTCCTGTGCAAGAACAGATTCCAGTCTCTGTGTGATTAGTTTACTATAAATATTTTCTTAGACAATCAAAATAGACAACTTCATTAAAATTCAATTTCTTCTTCAGTTTGCTGTTACATATTTCCAGATTAATATTCTTGGAGTGTTGCTTGAAATTCCTCATTGATATGCCTAGGCATTCTGACCTTGGGATGTTAATCCAAACACAAACATTTATCTCTGCCTTGTCGCTGTTTTAGCTTGTGTCTTGTGATCAAATCCCTTAGATGGGTGGATATCCATCACTTTCCTGCCATTGGCCTGTGTTGATTTATATATGACATCTAGAAGTAACAGTTGTTTTGAACAGTTCAATGCTTCATAAAATAAAACAAGACATTTCCTAGTACTCTTGTAGTAACTATATCTATTCAATATTTCCCAGTACAATTTATCATACTGTGGAATAATACTCACATTGACTTCTCCCCTCTTTTTCCACTGCTTTAGGGTTATATTAGCCAGTAAGATGCCATGTGGTAGGTATATACCTAAAAGAGAAAAAAAAAAAAAAAACAACTAAGTAAAATTCTATGACAATCCTGCAAGTAAGTTTTAGTCATGTAGTTATGCTCTGGAACATGTGAATTTTCAGCACTGTTTTGTAACATTCTACTCAGCAGAGTAGAGAGATGTAAGTTTTTCAGTTTTCCCAAAACTGTAGCAAATATCATAATGGAATAGATGTTTACCTATATTTGAATATGAAAGACAGGGAATTAATTTCTATACATATTTGATTAATTAGAGAACATCAAAGAGAAATAATATTAATTAATAATGTGTTGCAAAAAAAAAGATATCTCTATTTCTCTTCCTCTAAGGAAAAAAAGAAAATAAAAGAGATATTTTTGAGAAATAGAAACGTTATTAAAGCAGTCTTTTCCTTTAGATAAATACAGTGAACAGTTTTATATTTTCATAGTTTCATGTGGTTTACTCACCAGATACTACTAATCCTTTTTATGTATAGTTTCAGTGTTTGAAAGTCTAATCTGTGTCTGATTGGTCTAATACATTATGTAATCAGGGTGATTTTGCAATAAAGAAAAATAATAAATGATATCATTTATTTGTGTATGTGTATGTGCATAGGAGAGTTTATTATTATTTTATTTTTAATTGAGATTTCTAATATAGAGGGTTTTTTCCTGTGGTGGTAGTACTGCTTTTTGTTGTTTGTTTGTTTGTTTGTTTCTCTGAGGATTTAATAAAATTCTAGAATCTGTACATTTTGATAGGATGAGAATTTGAGGAGGAATTTTGCTAAATTCTACACAGCCTTAATACAATTATTTGCAAAAAGATACTAAGATATCAGGATAATTTGGATTGGAATGGACTTCAGGGTGTCTCTATTCCAGCATTCTGAGTATGAGACATCTGTGAAGTTGGCCAGACTGCTTAAAACTCTATCTCTGCTTTATAAGTGGTGAGACCAAATTTTTCATAAGGTTTTTGTTGCTTTTTCTTTTCAAATGATAAAACTATAGAAGTCCTTCTTGTTGACTTATGTATCCAGTGCTAGCTTCAAGTTCAAGTGAGATTTTACTTCCTAATTCCATCCTTGCATTCCAAGGTGCTCTCTCTGTAGTCCTTCTGCATAACTCATTCTCACTTCCATTTTTTGTATACTTCCCTTTTCAGTGTACTTATCTGTTTCTCCATGCCAGCCTTCTGCTTCTCATGTTAGACTCACATTGGAAAAGACTGTTCTTGTGCTTCATATAAATTGTTTTTAAAGATCAACTAGTTCTACTTGGACCTTTTGTCCATTAGGGAGGTCTCTCAAAGAATTCTACCAAGGACATTCTTGAAGGCCAAATTTCCTTCCCTTGAAGCCTAGTGTTTGTGAATCTGCTATTTGTCTTGGTAACTTCTCTAGAGATTTCAAAATTTGTCATATCACGCTTGCCTCATATCCCCCATGAGTGTTTCCTTGTTTGCAGTTGTTACGACATGTATCTCCCCTGTCTGTTCATTCATGTCATTGAGCTATGTCAAGACAGCCCCATCTCATCATTTCCCCAGCTGTCTTCCTAAGAAGCCTGTAACCACTCATTACAGTGTCTAATCAGGCAACTTACACCACCACATATCTACAGTCCCAGTGAGATCATAGATCTTCAACTGTACATGGACTTCTAATTCCTAATTTTCTTATGCTGCTGTGTGAATTCACGTACAGAAAGACTGTATGGAAACGATCTTTACCTTATAGAAGGAAATATTCTCATTTGAATAAGTGGCAGAAAGAGAGAATGTAAATATATAGTATGATGACTGGTGCATCTCTAAAGAATTTTCCTTACTTTTTTAGTATTTTATTTGCAACTCTGATAGTTGCAGCTACTGGTTTAGTAAATGTTTTTGCTAAGGTTACTGAGATTTTTTTTTCTCAGAAAACATCAATATTTAGAATTCTATACTTGTTTGACAGTAAAAATGTAAAAAACCAAAATTATTTTCTATATTTTCAGCTGAGTTATGAGAATGCTAAATTGTCCTTCATCATAGGTGCATGTGAAGAGATTCTTGAAGGTTCTTGAAATAGCCCTTTTCACCTTAGTATCCATCCATCTTAAGCACGACAAGTTTGTCCATGAGAAAACATATCAGTATGCTCCCAGATGATGCCAAATGTCTAGAGACAATTGTAAACTGTCAGCGAGGTATGGCTATGGCAAATCAGGGTATTCCTATGCTTTTACTGTGTGTCATTTTTGAAAAAGGAATACTTAACTCTGGACAAAAAGATTACTAAAAAGAAGGATATATATTCTCCAATTGTAGCAAATACTGGGGTGGGCCTCAGCAATGCTGTTTATTGTACTAAGAGAAACTGAGCAGAATAGGGTTTTTTAATACATACAGATTAATTGAATACAGGTTAAGTGGTTGAATAAGGCTTTCGTGCTATTAGCATATCAGGAACTATGCAGAGAAAATGTTAGCAGTATGATTTACTGTTTCTTCCTTGTTTTGGTATGATTACAGTCAGACTTCTTCACAGAAAAATGTGGAGCAATGAAGATGTCAGGCCATTGTTAGAATCTAACTTCCGGCAGGGGTGGAAACAGTAAGACAGATTTTGAGGTAGTTGTAGTAAATCTGCATCCTGATCAAAAGCTCTAATAGCAATAAATTACTGTAATTTTCTCTCTGGAGGGAATTCCATAGCTCTATTTAGACTGAAATCCCCTCATTAAAAACTGTAATCCACCTGTCTCAAAGGTTTGAACTCTACTGCCAGGGCAAGTGCATTATTGCCAATGACGCNTACAAGCAAAATAATTAGATTTTTCACATGCAGAAACGTAACTTATTCACATATCTAATCTATCTATTTCATTTGAGAGCAACAAAAACATTCAATTTTTTGAAAGCTGTTTTTTTCTGCCTTTGAAACAGATTCTATGCACTGCCTTTTGAGAAATTAGTGTGTAAAGTTGCAAACAAAGCTCAACTGAAGTAATTTAGAGACAGTAATTACCACCAGATTACTGTTATTGTAGTTCTTACCACACACCATGAAGCAGAAAATAAGAACCTCTGACTCATATAATACTTGAAAGATATTATAAAGATTCCCCACAGTGAACCTGTGTGTGTCACCTCATTAAAAAAATTAGCAAACAGATAAAAGCAATCATCTAAACATGCTGTAGGAAGTTATGGTAATTTTAAGGGTCCATTTCTATATATAAATGGACATTTAAGCATACCTATAATTGGTGTTATCTATATTGCAGTTAATACTCTTTGTATGTTAACCATGCCTGTGTACCTTTAGATGAAGAAACCTGCCTAAGGAATTGCATCATTTTAGTACCTTGTACATTCTGTATTTCAATGGCAAGCTGCAATCAGAGTACAAGTTGATCATAGTAAAAAAGAGCAGGAGTTAAACATACCGAGGAAA
>VWZD01000522.1:357-31383 GCA_013396695.1 Sakesphorus luctuosus | reverse complement strand
ATTTTAGTACCTGGTACATTCTGTATTTCAATGGCAAGCTGCAATCAGAGTACAAGTTGATCATAGTGAAAAAGAGCAGGAGTTAAACATACCGAGGAAATGAAAAAAAAATCAGACAATTATTATTTTCAGGTTTGCAGAAAAAAACCCAATTTGAATCAATGTAAAAGTTCTAGAATATTCCATTTCCCTCTCTCATTTCCTCCTATCAAAAGCCATTTTCCGTCATTCTGGCTGACCTTTCTCTTCTGTCTGCACTATCATTCATTAGGAGAATTTTACCCTAAAGTACCATATTCCTCACAAACAGGAAAGGAAGAAAAATATTACAATAAGCCTGTCCTATTATATTATTTTTTGGTTTTATATTTTTATTTTAAAATAAAAAAATACCTGCATATTTTTATTCACAAAGATGCAAAGTTTTCATTTCTTTGAGTACAAAGAAGTTAATGCAAAGCAAGACTAGATGCAATATAGCAGCAGATGCTGTTTATGACTTACCATGAAGTCCTTCTGTTTCTCAATTCTTTTACCTTGTTAAAATTAATTGCTTTACTAATTTTTTCTGGTAAAAGTAGGATGCTATTCATAATATCTCATCTGAGCAACAAATTTAAGTGAATTAGATATCTAATTATCTTAATCACTGGATACTAGTACATAGAGAAATAAGTTCTGTGAAATTTATGTAAACATAAAAATAAACTACAACTATTGCACAATTGTTCTCAAACCAAGATAATTCTTTGCAAATGCAGAAATTCAGAGACTTGATAACAAGTACAACACACTATGTTTCTGTACTGATTTACATGGAAAGCTTCAGTATCTGTTTTCATTGGATGAAAAGTCAAAATATCACCTTTTTAAAACTATATTTTTTCAAGAGGATCTGACAATAATAACTTCAAAAATAATCAGTTTTGTACAGCATTAGCATTATTCTTTTGGAACAACTGTGAGTCTTATGGTAATTGTTTCCTTGTCACTATTTCCTGTTTTCAAATTTGGATTCCAAAATAGATGGCTTTTCATATAATGTGTCATGGCTATATGACTTGAAAGATGCATATGAAAAAAATATGATAGAAGATGTATCTTGACCAGTAAGGTTATTTAAAACAGGTACAATAAATACACAAATATAAATATTTCAGCTGACATAATATTGGCATTGATATTAAACTGACACGTATTTAAAAATCAGGATTTATTGTGACCCCAAAATGTCTTATTTGAAAAAAAAATTGGATTAATACAGCATGAAAACAAATATATTGTTAACAAGTTCTCAGTTTAACTAAGTACAAAACATTTATTGTTTGGATATGTATTTTCTGTTCAGAAAACGAAAATAAATTTTCATCAGATACTTCTTTATCGGTTCTGTTAATGAGCAAATGTATTGGGTTTCTTTCACAGGATTTTGGTGGCTGGGTGTCTGCATGATTGTGTTCTGTGAGAAGATGCTAGAAGCCTCTCCTATGTGTGATACAATCAGTTTCAGACAGCTCTAAGTCAGACCTACCTCTGGCCAGAAGAAGCCATCATAGGTAGTAGTATATGTAGAATCCCAGAAGATAAGAGTCTAATGTGTATGGCTCAAACGCTGATAGCCAGATGGCTGTGAAACCAATCCAGGATTGTTGGTAATAACTAGCAGGAAGAACAAGATGCGGCTGAAGATGGGGGTCAGGTAGAGGGCAGCACTTTTCCTGAACAAATGTTCTTGTTCTAATTCCTGGGGGTAAGCATGACACAGTAGAGTGCAAATGCAGGAATGAGACCTAGAAGTGGACATAAACTGTAGGGGGAATCAAGACCATACAAGAACATCAAAGCTCTCAGACCCATTTCCAGAAATGTCTGAAAGAATGGACTCTGCATGATAACTATTTTGCATAGGAAATTATACTCTGCCCCAGCTAAATAAGCAATCACTTGAATGACTCCTTGGGCAAGTCAAGAAATATAAAACAAAGATGCAAAATTATGTAGAGATTTAAATGACTAACATAGCATTATGAGTTTAGGAGTTGTCTTATCATAATAAGAAGATGGAAAATGTAACATACTGAGATGCTGAGAAAAAATACTTTGAATAGAAACTATATTAATAGATTTAGATTTCATGTCTTAAATATACATATATATGAGCTAAAACACAAATTTCAGGAATTTTCAGAAGTTCTGCCACTGCAATTTACTTCCCATCTACATCTTTCTCCATAAGAGGACAAAATAACCAAGAAGTCTCCTCTATTGAATATACCCAGTCATACCTTTATTGAATTAATTAGATGTTTATGAACAGCAGTTCTTTTGGGAAAAGTATGTTAATTTTGGCATGACAGTTATTTACTTTTGTTCTGTGTTTATGTACTTGCTGGATGATAACTAATATTCCATTCTGCATTATCTCGTCAGCTCAGCTTGCTGGAGAACGTTTTGATAAGGTAAACTAACAATGAAACTGAGCTTAAATTAAGATTTCTAGCGTAATGAAACTCAATATTCACAGCTCCTATTCCACAGTTGAGATCCTGCACTCATTTTGATGCAATTAAACTGAGGTAGGGAAAATGCTGTGGAATACCGAATATTCTCATTGAATTGGTTTTAAAACTGAGAAAACAAACCAACAGTGAAACTGAGATGACACTAAATGTTATGTCTATATTATATATAAATGCTTTCAAAGATCTTGTTTTTGTTAGTGCAGATAATATAGACTTTTCAGAATACAAGATTTCTTAAGAAAGAAAAATATTAGACCTAATGGTGCTATGAATTTCCTTTTGAGTTCAAAAGCACACTTTTACATAGGAGTGTGGCATCAGACGCAGGCTGACATTTGTTGACATGTACATACTATCCAACAATTGACAACTGTAACAAAACATGAAGATTAGGTCTCACAAATTGTATTAAATATAATTTATGTGTGTCTCAGTCCCTAAGCAACAGTCTGATCTCAGTCTCTGTAGATGATGATATTGCAGTATACTGCAATGCATTTGGACATAAAGTTTACAAAATTATTCAAAAATTGAAACAGAAAAATAGAAATCAGTAAACGTAGGATCAGGCACTAAATTACAGATGCTGCAGATTAGTCTGTGTAAGCAATATGAGTGTCCTGTAGAAGGAAAAATTAATAGGAAAAAAATATTTTCTTCTGTAACAAACTTCTTTTACTGCACAATTTTTAAAACTCTAAACTTTTAACTTGAATTCTGTTTTCCAATGTGATGAGTAAACCAATAAAGTACTTCAGTGCAGTAAAAAAAATCATTTTTATAGAGCACTTTTGCTTCCATAAAGATATTGGGACTGACCCATATACTATAGCTTAATTTTTGATTCAGTTAAATAATTTAATTCATGTTATCCCAAACCTTGACTCATTTTCCCCCATTCTGTATCCAAATACACCAATCCAGACTTCTTATTTGCAAGAGTTTGTCAATGGCAGAATTTTCTTTCAAACAGCATCAATAGGAATCTTGCACTCTAAATTCGTGTTCTGACAGTAATATAAAGGCGTTCAATCATCAAACATAATTCAGAATTATTCATCTCTTACCTTATATTTCAAGTAGGTTTTTTTCACCTCTGTTACCACACATTCAGGAATCCTATTGTTCTCTAATTGAGGTTCCTTCTTGTGTATTCATTTGCTCTTTATGGAGCACTGGAGAAGTGAAACAAACAAGCAAACAAACAAACAAGAAGTAGAAACACGTTCTAAGACAGTACTGGATGCAGTACCCCCGGTGGGGTCTATGTGGGCAGAGTACAGGGGGAGAAGAACTACTGGTCACAGTTCTTTAGATGTAGCCCAGGATGTAGTTGGCTTTCTGGGCTGCAAGTGCACATTGTCTGCCCATGTTGAGCTTTTTGTTCACCAGTACACCCACATCTTTCCCCTCAAGGCTACTCTCAATCTATTTACTGCCCACACAGTATGTGTGCTTTGGATTGCTCTGACCCACGTGCAGGACTCATACCTATTTGGACAAGACAATGGAGAAACACGAACTAAATATCATATATGTATATGTGATTCGTGTTTCTTTTCTCCTGCCCAACAAAATATATTTTGACTTTATATTGACTGTATATTCTGAATACTTGTTAAGTGCTCAAGACGTAAAACAAAGGAAAAACTTTGAAAAGGTATATATAACGTTTCATTTAATTTCTTACATGAAGGATTAGAATTCAATATAAGACACACATTTCTAATTATTTACAAAGAGCCTTTGAAAAATTAATTAGAATCCTTTTGCTGTCATTGACACACCATTTGTATTTAAATAAGAAAAGGGAAAAAAAGGGAGCTATATTACTGTTTGATATTTTTCAAAGTATTAGAGATAAAATCCCATTTATCATAAATATAGTAAAAGGTTGCTGCTATTTGGAAGCAAACTTTTTATATAACATGAGGATTTGTTTTAAAACATATATATAGACAAGTTGCCTTCCTTAGAATAGCTTTTGTTATATTTCCTTGCTATATTATTGAACTGAAACAAGTAACTTAATTAGCTGGTTTATTCACATATGAGGCAGTTAACTAGCAATATTTTTTAAAAAAATTGCATTTATCTCTGTGCTGTAGCTCCAGTCACAAATTAACAAATGTTTCTCCACATCTCCCACAAAGTTTTCAACAGTAACTGATGAATCACCGAAGAGAAGTGCAACCCTGAACTCTCCAAGGAGTTGTCTGCACTTTACATCTAAATAAGTGTATGTTTTTTCACAGAAGTTGTGAAGAAAAGACTGTTTGGTACAACAACTTTCGTGCCTTTTCAGAAGTTTAATGAATTTCATTATTTTAGTTTTCAAATAACTGAATGAAGCATCACAAAAAAAAATACAGAAAGTAAACAAACATACAAAAGACTAAAAAACTTCAGGAACATAATCAAAGAACCAAATATGTATTATAATAACTTTTTATTTTTTTTTGCCCAATGGCAAAGCAAGAAGCTGCATTTAGGTCAGAATCTCAACATAAAATCACTTCTCTATTTATTTATTCAAAGTGAATTTGAGGCCATTTGCAAGGTCACCAACATATATTCTCAATTACTTATATGTGGAAAGAGGCTGAATATTATTCATAAAGTCTATGATTATATTTGATAATATTTTCAATAATACCTTTGCTTGGTATCCATTTGCTTTAGCATGTGTCTGTCATTTTCATCCAAGATATTTCAAAATCAGAATTGTGAATTTTCTTCTATGCAATATTTCAAAGGTTGATCACTTACTGCAACCAAACAAACTGAAATTAATCAGGTTTTGTCTATAACTATGTATTTTTCAACAGTAAACTCCTTTAGAATGCAATGGCAATATTCTAATAGAATGTTTTTATGGAAGAAAATATTTTTATGAGAAAAATTTAATTTTGCCTGGGATCTTGGGAACTTCCTGAGGTTCAACAAGGCCAAGTTAGAGATGCTGTGCCTGGGTCAACTCAAGCTGCAGTATCAATACAGGCTGGGGAATGAAGGGTTAGAAAGAAGCCCTGTCAAGAAGGAGTCATCTATACTGGTGGATGAAAGGCCAGAATTGACCACCAATGTGCTCTCATAGCCCAGAAAGCTAACCATATCCTGAAGTGGCTCAAAAGTACTGCCAGTATGTTGAGCGAGTTGATTCTGCCTCTCTACTCTGCTCTCATGTGAGTACCTGGAATACTGCATCCAGCTCTGGGGTCCTAGCATGAGAAGGATATCAACCTGTTAGAGTCTGTCCAGAGGAAAGCCACGAACATGATTGAAAGTTTGAAGCACCTGTGAGGAAAGGCTAAAGGAACTGGGGTTGTTCAGCCTGGATAAGAGAAGGTTCTGGGAGGATTTTATTGTGACCTTTCAGTACTTAAGCTGTATCTACAAGAAAGATGTGGACAGACTTTTAAGCAGGGTCTGTTAGGACAAGGTGAAATAGTGTTAAACTGGAGGTTGTTTTGGACTAGATATAAGGAAGTTTTTTACAACGAGGGTGATGAAAAACTGGAACAGGTTACCCAGAAAGGTGATGGATGCCCCATTCCTGGAAACTTTCAAGGTCACATTGGGCAGGGCTCTGAACAACCTCTGCTCTTTGCAGGTGGGGGTTGGACTAGGTGACCTTTAAAGATCATTTCCAGCCCAAACTATTCTATGGTACTATGATTCCATGAGAAAAATATAAACAATGCTCCTACATGCAAAGTCTTCAGGAGATTTAATAAAAAGGAAAATATTCTCATTTCCTAAATAGAAATGTTGAGGGTTTTCAACTGGAATAAAAGCTTCAAATGAGCCTTGAGAAGACAAAGGGAAGAGAGGGAAGTAAGAGGAAATGGAATAGTTTTATTTCTTCACCAGAATTTTTTCACCTTATCTGTGGAAGCAATTCCTAAAGGAATCTTCTTGTAGACTTCAATAAAAATCCCACTGAACAGGCAATACCAACAGACAAGATATCAAACAATTGGTTCTAGTGTTTTCATTCAAAAAGTCACTTTATTTTAGCCTAAGTTTCTTTTTAAATTTGGCTGAACAGTTCTAGAGAGTTCAAATGCTACAGTGGTATGAGCCTTAGTGGGGATTTCCCTTTCTGAATCTCCCTTTTCACTTGCTACGAAAATAGATTGAACTAAACATATGAATACTAAAGAACTAAAAGATGAGGTTAATTCCCTCATTTGATAGTTCTTGATTTCCTTACTGACTTTTAACAATAAAAATAGTCTAAATAGATCTTACCATTGTCCACATTGTTTCATGGTGATATAATAATGATTTTTATTTATTTATTCTCTGAAAGTTGAATAAAGGTTTTCTCAACTATGTATTAAGACAAAAAATCAATACCATTCAATTATTGTGGTTCTCAAATGTGCCTTTGAAGATGCTGCATCCAAAGAAAATCTTCAAAAGACAAAGAAACACCAGGACGAAATGGCCTTCAGTTCATTCTCTGAAAAAAGTTGTATACAATACTTTAGTTGAGACCAATATTGTTTTTCTCTCAGGCACAACAGCTTCTATCAAGTATTTTTGTGAAAAAGTATATACAGTCATGTCTTATTACTAGCTGAAAAACATGGAAAACACATCTTATAATCTCTCATTAACTGAAAACAGTATTTCTTTCACCAATCACATAAGTCAGGAAGTAGATTTATTTGACAGCCATTGGTACCTCTGTTCCATTTGGGTTTACATGTAGCCTTACAGAAAAGAGGTAGATGCTTTTTAAATTAAGTCTTTTTTACTTCCCTAGTATAAGTGAGGCTTTACACAGAGCTTCTGTAAATATAAATTACTGAGCTACATATGAAAAATCAACTCAATCTTCATATCTTTATGCCTTTACATGCTGAATAACAACACCATTTATGAGACTAGAGGAATAAAAATGGATTTCATGGTGAAGGAGCATTTTAAAGAAATGCCTAAATCATGAGGAAGTAGAAGTTTACTTTGATGGAAATACTGTAACATGGGAAAAAGTAAGCTTATAAAGATTAAAAAAATATATAAATTACATACAATTTAAAAGAATATTGAGGAAGTGGTTATGCACATGGTGCACACAAAAGGTCTAAAAAACCTTTACTATAAACTTCTTAGATTTCAAATCCAATGGTATAAATGGGGTAGAAAAAATGCATTGCAGATGTAATTTCTAGCCTCTGTTGCTACAAATAGTTTTCTGTATTGAGACAAACTAAATACTGTTGTCTTGCTAGCTCCAGCAACAACTATCTTAAGATTCAAACAGATGTTCCTGGGGTTTTTTTTTCCCCACTGGTGCCAATATTCAGTATAATTTTGCCCAGAGGGGTAAGGGAACTAATAGAGTATATCTGTAACATTAACTTGCTGAGAAATGGTCCATCTATGCCAGAGATTTGCTTCAGAGAACACAGACTTATATTCAGATTCTTTCCCCACGGTGCTCATCATACATATCCCAAATACCTATGAGTAACAGGAGTATAAATGGGATAAAGTATGTAATGGTCTGGTTCGCAATGTAGATAATTTCCCAGAGACACAAAGCAAATCTAAAAAAGTTTATATGCATACATTTTTCGTTACAAAATTTTTCAGCTTAAACGTACTGGATTGCAAGCAAATCAAGGTTCACTTACTCCCTTGAGCCATCATAATCAAGGAGTAAAATCCTATTTATTTTTTTGCCACACACATTAAAGAGATACAATAAAAAGGGCTTATTCCAGCAATAAAAACTATTTTTATGTCTCTACTTTGTTAAAACTATTCACTCTAAATAAAAAATAACTTGAATTTCATCAGTAAATCTATAAAGAAGGGTTGCAACCCATCAGTGATTAACTTGTAAAATTCAGAGAAATATACAAGTTTAAGAAGAACGAATTTAAAAATGTAAACAAGATACATGGTAGAACTCATTAAAATAAAATATTTATGTTTGCAACCCCTGATATCTGGAGGATATGGATTTTCTTCTGAATGTTCTTTCACTTAATGTGAACTCTGCTTTGGTTTTTACCTATAAGAGCCTGCGAAATTTTGGAGATTTTTTCAGTGGGAGGAGGGGAAGGTGTTTGTTTTTGTAAATTTCACTATCAAAACATTGGGACTTTTCAATTTTTTAAATAAAATAATACACATCATCTCTCAGTGGATTAATAATTCCACTACTATAGTGGAGGGGTTTTGTCACTCCCAGGAGCAGGGCTAGGAAAGCGGCAAGCAGCGGCGCTCCCCAGGATCATGCCCCTTAGAAGATGGGATCGGCTCCTCCAGCTCCCGGCCCGGCGCGACCCCTCCGGACGGAATAGATCCAGACCAGGCAGGAGACCACGAGGAAAAGCCAGGTTCAATGTCGCGCGCTCGGCTTATAAGGAGTGCAAGTAAATACCCCGAATGTAGGCGGGGAAGAGGGGCGGAGATGGGGAGGAGACGTGGAGGAGTCAAGCACTCCATTGGGTACATGCAAACGAAGGGGAGGAGGGAAGGGAGGAGCGGCAAAAGGACCAATAGGGAGAACGAGGTGTGTGGGAGAATTCCAGGGGTATGTGGGAGAATTCCGGGGGATTGTGGGAAGAAGAAACTTGGATCGTAGCCATCTTAAAGGTACAGTGTCCATCCGGAAGCCCTCATGGTCCCGATTCTGTCGCTGCATGGGTATCCGCGTCCTCATCTACCCAGCGCCTGTAATTCTTTCTCGGTCTGGTCTCCTCCGACAATCATCTTCATGTCCTTCAGAATAATTTTTTAAGCTCTGTTCATGGAGAATACATTTCTGCCAGTTGCCAGATAAAATATCCCATATAACTCATGGATAGTAATCTCACTGTGTTTCAAGTTTTGTACATTCCCTATATATATACTACTTAGAATGCTTGCATAGAAACAATAAACCTAGAGAATAAATATTTGTGTCTTATGTACTGGAAATATATAGGACATCTTCACAGCAAGCTCATTACAGTGCATCTGCATCAGATTCTTTCCATACGCTCAGTGGAGTTGACCTTTGCATGCCCAGGATTTCTGAGTGTTTGGAAATTCTAAATATCCTCTAAGCAGATGGGTAAATACTCAAAAATTCAAGGTTAAAGAATATTATGAATTCAACCTACATGCAAATTCCAAGTGGCCAGTGAAGGTTTTAGAGAAATCTGAATGCACTCATGACATTTGATTTATGAAAATGTTTGATGTCTAAAAACTTTTATTAGCACTAGTTTGAAGAATTTTTTATTTTTTTTAAATAATAAATACCCTGTATACAAAAAAGTGAGACAGAACTTTGATTAATGACTATGTATTGGATAAGGACCAGATACTTTCTTTTCTGGAAAGCATCCTACTTCTTCAACCCTTACTAAACATTTAGTCTTTAATGATACATAACTGGAAATTCATATGTCATAGGGAAATCTCCAGGTCAGAGTTCAAAGAATATTGTGTATGTGCCAAAAAATATGGGATATCTTCCTGATTTTTTTTATAAAATACTTTTTTTTCCCCCAAAGGGTAATATCTATTTATAAGTAACCCATGGTTTCCTTTGAAGGTGACATAGTATGATGAACATCTGTTATAATTTTAATAATTTCTCATAAAGTAGATGTAGATAGGATCTTATTAATATTCTTGTGAAACAATTACATATATTAGGGGTTCTGTCCTTGTCCTTACAAATTAACAATCAAATGAGGGAAAGAGCCTCTGAAAAATGAAGAGACCTCCTCTTGTTTGTGTTATTTCCTTTTTTTTAGAAAACTTAAATAGTGCAAGTTTGGTTTGATGCAAATAAATATCCAGGATATTACATAAATAATCATAGCCCAGCCTTTGATATGTCAAGCTATTCCAAACTATTGTCTAACATTAACCATGAAACTGACCTGGTACTTGATGCTACTCAGCTATGTACCTTCTGGTTCCCAGCTTTATTTCTAGGGCTTACCACTTTTTAACTTCAATATCTATTTTAAAAGTTCTTAGAGTCACTAATGATCTGTATCCATGCAATATCATCTCTGTTAGTGATTTCTGTTCTTGTAGTATTGTAGCCTATGTTAGTGCTTTCTGTAGACTATGTACGTTCCCGAAGATTTTTTCTCACAGTTCAGTAATTTTCTCAGTAAACCTAAACCAAGATCACACTGCAGTTTTACAGTTTTACATCTAACAATGCCTTGAATCAGAGGCAGCTGAGAAACACTGGGTGTTATAAAAGTAGACACAGAGAATAGGATTCCCCAAATACCAAACATCAAAATGCAGCAACATGAAAAGATAATGAATCCAGGCAGCTTCGGAGCCAGTGTATCTTCCATGAGGAAGCCATATAGTTCACATGAGGTACACAATGCTTACACACTTTCAAGCTACAACAATCAGGCACATACTTTGGCAGGCACCAAAAGCTTAGGTGTGACCTGTACTTGGTTCTGGACAAAACTGCATTTTCTGAGTGTCAGAACAAATTATCTCAAGGTAGCAACCTCCAAGAAAAAACAAAAACAACTCTACACTTTCTGTGCGTTATGGGTCACTGCAGCTACAATATTGGTAGAATCACTGGTTTTGAACTAATTTTGAATCAAGAAAACCCTGCCATGGACAATTTCCAAAGATGCTAACCTTATTTCTCTGTGATCCTTCTCCTGTTCTTCAAGGAGACTGGAATGATACTCCAGTACCAACTAGTAACATACAACTCTGAAGAAATTGTAACACTAAAAGAAGTGGAAGGGTACACATGTGATATTAAAACAGGTCTTAATAGTGTCAGTAGAAGCTATTCCTTTGATTAAGCTGGCTATTTTAATCTGAACTTTATCACATAGTGTGTCATCTTACTTCTTAGCCTATCCATAATTTGTGACGACTAAATTACTTGCAGGGAATATTTTATTCTTGTGTGAGGCAGGTTAGAGCAGTATCTATAGTCTGAGAACTTCAAGGACAGCAGGAATGAAAGCAGGTTTTTTACAGATTAAATCCATCAGAAAATTACATCAGGAATTCCAAATAAGATCTATGTTGCCTACAAGCAACCTGGTACAAGGCACTTTAGAAAGTAGCACTATTCTTTTTTTCCTAATATTTTTCTTTTGAAATCTAGCTTGGCTTTAACAAGTAGGGCCTGTGCTGGGACAGAATAGTAATCATTCCACATCCAAGGCAATGAATAAATTCTCAGGGGAGCTAAGGAACATGTGTGAAAGCAATTGCTGTGACTCCATTTGAAAGGTTACAGGAAGCATTCCCCTAACACCCTGTCATACTCTGATCTGCTGACTAACATAGAAACACGTGTGGGACTCAGTTGCTCCCTTCCATGCCCACCCCTCACTCTTTGCCTTATGCTTTCCACTCTTTCTGAGCACATCAAAGACATAGAGTATGTGACAGCAGTTCACTTGAGGCAATTGCGGCTAGTATGCCCTCTCCTGGGCAAGGTAACACTGTGTATGTAGCATCTTTACTCTGCAAAAAATATCTTCTACACATCATCTGACAAAAATCTCAAATTAAATATGTGTGTAAAAACATTTGTTATGTTGAGAAAAATATCAGTTGCACTACACACAAAACCTTTTTCTGGTCTGTGACTGGAAATGTTGAGCAAGAAGCAAGTTGTTTGTCTTTATCTACTTTGTCAAAATAAAATTATAAGACAAAATTTCATGATGTATGTTGTTCTAGGAAAAATTTCTATCCATTAAATTAGTGATGGAGTTCTCTCTTGATCTTTTGAGACCTCCCCTCCCCTTTCCTCCCCTCCCCTCTCCTCCCCAGCTCAATACAGTTAGAATCTGCAAGACACTTGAGGAAACTCTGAAGAAATAACTCCTCTTAATTACAGGTAGTGAAGTCAACAGCCTAACCCTTCTCTAGACTTTTTTTTTAACAAAATTTCATTACAGATATCTTTAAGAGGAAAGAAAGAGTTATTCAAGACACTTTGAGCAGTCTCAGATTTCAAAGTAGTATTCAATTCACAGTCAGTGAATATTACTCTTTGCATTTGGCCATCTCTCCAGTATCTTACTTTTGGCCACCGAAACCAGAACTTTGAAAGTCACTACTCAGAGCTGAAAATGTAAGGCAAATAGATAGATAAGTCAAATATAAAGATAATTCTTGTGTCCTCACTGTTTTAAACAAGGTTTATTTATAATCAGCTTATTGTTTTCTTATTTACACTTCGTAACCTTATGTTCTTTTTTCACATTCATAAAACATGATTTTAGGCACATCATTGTGGTATGATGTTCTTTTAACAAATGTCATGACATTTGTCCTCCAGGCTGATTCCTATTCTCTTCCCTCATACGCATTCCTGTTTGGAGGCTGTCCATGCTCTTCTTATTATTCCTGTGCCAATTCATGACACCTGGCCACAATAACCTTTCAAATGATCTAGAACATGGAATTCCCTTGGTTTGGGATAATTTCAATACACAGTTAAAGCTATGTATGTTTGGACAGATGCCCAGGTGTTTCATGAGGCTCCGTTCTCATTCATAATTTAAAAATCCTTTACCAACTAAGATAATATTTATTCAGTTTTGATTCTTCAAGAAACATAGGCAAAATTATGCAGAAGGGGACACACAGGAAGAGATACAAGAGAGACATCAGGGCAGGAGGGATGCCAGAGAAGAAAAAACTTTGAAGAAAAACAAAATAGCTACCTGGAGCAGGGCAGGAGGAAAAGCAGCCAACCCAGACTAGACAGCGAGGAAGTTGAGGAGGAAGTATGACTGCAAAGGGACTGCAGCTGATGGAGGAAACTACATAACAGCAACAGAGTAGAACCAGCAGTGCACTGAGCTCTTAACTTCTGCACTGCCCCTCACCTTACCAAAGGGACCAGATATAACATGGGCTGGGGAACTGAACACAAGGAAGTAGGGAGGAAAGGTGTTTTTCAAAGATATTTGTTTATTTGTTTCTTATTTATTTTTTGGAATTGAAACCCATAATTTTTTAATGGGAAATTAATTAAATTGATTAAAATTTCCTACTTCAAGTACTTTCTTGTCTCAGGACAGGTCTTTTGTCTTTTTAAAATAAAATATGTTGAACTTCAGAAACTGATGTAATGCTTTCCTCTCTGTAGAAAGTTTCTTTAGGAATTTTGATAATATACTCTTTATTACCAATTACACAAATAATATATTGATGTACTTGGAGCAAATGGATAAAATGCATAAAAGTAAGATTACTAGATCATTATTTTAGATTATTTATGTAATTGATATAAATGGATTCACTGGCTATAATCCATAATTAAACATGATTTTCATTTTTCAGCAAATTACATTTTTAATGTATAATACCCTCTCTGTCTCATCTCATGGCTAGCATTTATTTCTACAAATTATAAACTATCTCTTTCAAAGTGTGAATTATTTTTTGAGTATGCAAAAATAAAGCAGTTAATGAATTAACATGACTTCTAAAATTAGATAGCCTGAAAGATATTAAAATTTTCTGTTGGTCAAAGTATACTTTTTCCCCAAATATACCCCGTAGTTACATGATAGACTCCCCAAACAATTTGGCCAGTGACTTCACAGAATCACAGAATATGCCAATTTAGAAGAGACCCACAAGAATCATCGAGTCCAAATCCTGACCATCTCCAAGAGTCACATTATGTGCCTGAGAGCATCATCAAAATGCTTCTTGAACTCTGACAGGTTTGGTGCTGTGATCACTTCCCTGGGAACCCTGTTCAATTCCCAATCACCCTCTGGGTAAAGAATCTCTATTTAATTTCTAACTTAACCTCCCCAACACAACTTCAGACCTTTCCCTCGGGCACCGTTACTGGTCACAACAGAAAGAAAGTATTCTTTTTACTGTGACTTGTATTTATCATATATTTATCATATATTTATTCTATTCCCCTGTATTTATCCTATAAACACATGCCTTTTGAAATTTTTTTTTTAATTAGATGGGGGTTTCTTAACATATTTGACTTGTTCATTCCTGCATCTGTTTACTTTTGTATCTCTTAAATACAGCCTTACCTTTGTATTTCTGAACATGTAAGTCTCCTTCTGCCTCACTACTTTATTAAGTACTGACTAATCCAAAGATATAAGCCTAAGAGGCATTTTTACATGTGTTTTTCAAGGCAAAAATAAAACCTATTAACAGATTACAAAAATAATGTCTGCTCTGCAAGACATTGATGAACAACAGGTGGTTCAAGTGAATAAACTTTAAGATAAATGTTTTCGCATAGGGGTCAAGGAATCTCTTGATTAAAGTCAATAAAGCAGATTGATGCCTGGGAAATGCCCTTTCAGATCAGTGAAACTACAACCTAAATAGTCAAGAGGATATTTCAACCCCAAATTTATCATGGCCTGCTGAAGAGTTCTCCCTGCAGTTAATTTTGTATTTAGTGACTGGAGTTGATTTATATACAGACTGTTGTAGAGTTTTCTAACAATTATGTTATATTTATGTTCTTCTTCAGAGTGATAAGAGGTGAACATCTGTGTCCTACACAAATCATGGCATTATGAAATTAACTTTCAAAAGTCCATAAAGAGATATAGTAGCTGCAGCAGCTTATTTATTTGTAACTGTATGGTGACCCAGGTAACTGAGTAGCTAGATTTGTTTACCTTTCTTCTTCTTGGCATATGTGTCAAACATAAGAGAGTGCATAGAGAAATGTGTCAAAATATTATTAGTAGACACAATAAACCTATAGTTCCATGTGATAAGTTATATAAAGTGAATGTAGTATCTAATACATGATATGTACTGCTAAGTTGTTAAAAAACCCAGACTACATAGATCTACATGCACAAAAACTTGCATAATTTGAGAGTTAGACCATATACATAATCAAAAATGGAGATATTTATCTACTATATATGTTTTTCTCATTCAGCTTTGTAGTTTGACAAAACACAAATTAGACAGTAGTTTTTTAGCAGCTTCATATTATCATAGAATGGGGGCACATATGAAGGATGAAACTTAAGATGAAATACCTATCTGAATTACTTTAGATCAGGCTGATCTGAATTAGACAGTACTGCATGATAAAGAGAGAGATCTGCCATAACACTGCAATTTTCAAGACAGAGAAATAAAGATAGCTGTGGAACAAAGTTAACGTAAAAATCCTTGTGACAATATGGTCCTTTCAAAAGAAGTTTGTTTGTAAATTTTTGCACTTAAATGACCACATTTATTGCCATTTTTCTGTCTTAGTGACTTCCATTAGTAAGCCTATTCAATGGCAACTATGTCTATTCTAAATATTATCATATAATAATTCGGCATGATTTCTTAGTGGCATAGGCTCTTAAAATTACTATCAATTATACTAAACAACTAGGAAGAGAGAAATGCCAAAAATGTTTAGTGGAATCATAGAATGGCTTGTGTTGAAAGGGACCGTTTAAAGCCATAAAGTTCTGCTTCCCAAGCGATGGGAAGAGATTCCACCTGCTACATCAGATTCTCAAGGCCCCATCCAACCCAGTTTTGAACACCTCCAAGGATGGGGTATGCACAAGTTTCTGGGCAGCCTGTTCAGTGGCTCAATACCCTCTGAGTAAAAAAAATATCTTCATAACATCTAACCTAGATGCCTCCTTGTAGTTTACCAGTGTTCCCCCTTGTCCTTTCACTATCTGCCTTTTGTAAGAAGTCGTTCTCTCTCTTTTTATAAGCCCTTTATAAGTACTGAAAGGCCACAATTAGGTTTCATCAGAACCTTCTCTTCTCCAGACTGAACAACCTCAACTCTCTCAGTCTGTCTTCATCAGAAGTGCTTCATCCCTCTGATTTTTATCCATGTCTTTCTTGCACTGAGGACCCCTGAACTGGATCCAGTACTACAAGTGAAGTCTCACAAGGCAAAGTGGAGGGGTCAAATTGCTTCTTTTGACCTGCTGGCCACACACTTTTGATGCAGGCCAGAAAGCTTTGACCTTTCATACTGGAGTTCTACCAATGGAAGCCAAAATACTGAAAACTGGTGATAAATAAGATTGCTTAAGTGCAAAAAAATTAGTAACAAGTAAACAAACTTTTTTGAAAGGAAAAATGTAAATCCTGAACCACAGTGAATTTTCAGATAGTGCTACAGATGTTCAGGTTCAAGGGAGAATCAAAAGTAGATAATTCACTCATAAAACTTCTACATAAAGCTAAGCTACTGAGTCATTTGAATGTGAGAGGAAAATTAGTCCATATAGTACCATGTAATATAGTGCATACATGTCCATTTTAAATTATAACTTAGCCTTTTGGTCAGAAGAGTAGAAGCACTAGTTTTCTTCCTGTTCTTTTCATGATCAGATCATATTTTCAATTAAAACGGTAATTTCAGTGGCTGGAAGATCAAGCCCTCTGTGAACATAACATTGCTTAATTATTCACTGTTCCCTTTTTTCATTTCTGAATCTCCCTTTGTTTCCTTCTCTTCTTTCTCTTTCCATTTTTAAGTCCCATTTTATCCTAGTTGCTAGAAAATGGATTATTTTCCAGTTTGCTTTTTTTTTGTTTTGGTTTTTGTTTTTTTTTCTTCTTTTCTGAGGTATCAGATATTTAATATTCACAAATTCAGATATTGTCTGTTTTGGAAAAAGAAAACTGAAACAGTCACAGACCTATGTGAACCCACATTGATTTAAGACAGGGATATGGGTAGCTTGTCTTTTACCAAGGCTGACTACTGGTTCTCTGTGAGACAGCAGGGTTTAATACTTAGTCATTGAACAGCTTGTGTAATCATTTGCACCTACAAAACATGTCTAGAACTCTACCTTTGTAAAATACTATTTTAGATTATACTGTTCAGAAGGGAAGACAGTGGAAAAATATCAACGCCAGCATTTTAGCCTGACAAACCCTTGAATATTGATTCATAAAATTCCAAGCTTTAACTCTTGCTCTACTGAGACACTTGTGAAGTTAGAAGGATACATTCCAGAGTTTCTGACAGTGCTGCACTGTCTTGATGATTGTTGGAGATCTTCTAGACCAACCGGTAACCTATGGCAAAAGAAGTTAGTTCACCAAAAACTTGAAATAAACACCTCACTGCAAGTGAATATGAGCTCGCTTCTCATAATTACTGCACGAAGGCCTACTGTTTTGTCACATTCTGCTGTGCTACACTTGGAAAGATTATTACCACAGAAAACAGAAAAGAAAATAATGCCAGCTACATAAGTATTAAATGTATTTGCTGTACCCTCAAAGTGACATAAAATATATTCTAAATGGAGCTACGTTGTGTATATGTTGGTGGGGGGTGGGAATATCCAGACAAGAAAAATAAAACCGAGAAAGAGTGAGTTCTGCTTCTGTGAATATGAGGCTATCATTGTGCTATAAGCAGATGCAAAGCTTTTGTGTTGTTGTAGATCAAGGAGTAAACACTGTAGCATACAAATGATTAAACAAACAGAGCTTTTTCTCTCAAAGGTCTTAAATAAAATATTGTCATATAAGTAGCAAAAAAAAATAGAATCTGGAATTTGCTTAGAAGTTTTTGTCACATTATCAGGGGGATACAGTAGAGCTTTCTTTATGGCACAGCATGATCTAATAGAAAATTGTGCTTCCTGTGCGTGAGCTCTGAAATTGTCTTCAAAAAAACCCTGAGATATAAGTAAAGAAATTCCTATGAGCTGTACAAAATCCTACTCTGCAAACTGTATAAGCACTCAAAATAGAGATGTCCAGTTTAATTCCAAAACTACAAGTAGATTAAATTAATAGTGGATATGGCTAGGCTATATGTGCTGGAAAGAACAGGTACAACCTAAAAGCATGATAAGGGCTCTTTGGGAAGGACAGAAAGGAAGATAAGGAGGTGGAATTTCCCTTCATGTGAGACAGCAGCTGAAGTGGATGGAGCTGAGTACTTGGAGCTCTGCCTGGGAATGTATGAGGAGCTAAATGATAGTTTATGGATTGGGATTAAAGAGTAAAGCAAAGGTGACATTATAGTAAATGTCTTTTATAGGTCACCTGACCAGTAAGAATAAGCTCAGTCCCTCTGCAGACAGACAGGAGAAAGCTCACTCTCACTGGTCCTGATCTTCATAAGGGACTTTAAACATATCTGCTGCAGGGACAATGCATCAGCATATAAACAATCCAGGGCATTGCTAGAGTGCATTGATGGCAACTTCCTCCTCCAAATATCAAGAGTCAATGAGGAGAGGTGTTAAGCGGGACTTGATATTCACCAACAAGGAGGGACTCTTTAGAGATATAAAGATCAAAGGCAGACTTGGCTGCAGAGATTGTGAGATGGTAGAATCCAGGATTCTGAAGGCAGGAAGGAAGGTTAAGAGCAAGCTCAAAACTCATAGCTTCAGGAGAGCAGACATTGGCCTCTTCAAATATCTGTTTAAAAAAAGTCATATGGGATCAGGCCCAGGAAAGAATAGGAGCCAAAGAAATCTGGTTGAAGTTCAAGGATCGAGTCCTCCAGGCAAAAGAGAGTTCCATTCTGATGGATAAAAAATCAGGCAAAATGCCAGGAGACCTTGCTGGTTAACAAAAAGCTCCTAACCAAACTCAGACACTAAAATAAAGTATACAGAATGGAAGAAAAGTAGGTAAGCTGAGAGGAAAACAGAAACATTGTTCAAGCATCCAGGGATGAAGATAGCAAAGTCCAAATAGAATTCAATCCGGCTAGGGACTTCAAAGACACCAGGGAGAGTTTCTGTAAGTAACTAGGTGACTAAAAGAAGATTATAGGAAATGTAGGCTTATTTCTCAATGAAATGGGGAACTTGGTTACACCGGACACGAAAAAGGCTGATTTACTGAATGCCCTTGCCTCAGTCATTATCAGCAAGATCAGTCTTTAAGATCTCAGGTCCTAGAAAAAAAGAGGAAAGGCTGGAGCAAGAAATGAGTACCCTTGATGCAAGAAAAGCGGGGGTCAGGAAATACTTAAACCAACAGAACATCCACAAATCCAGAGGCTCTGATGAGATGCACTGAAGAGTGCTGAGGGAGCTGACATATGTTGTTGCAAGGTGACACAATATTTGATCAATCAGGAAAACTCTGAAAAGAGTTCCATCCTTTGTAGATGGAAGGATAGTAGTGAACATTGTCTGTCAGAACTTCAGTAACATCACTGAAACTGTCTCACATAAGGTCTGGATGAGCATACTTTGAAGTGTGTTGAAAACTTGCCGAATGATCCCATAGGAAAGTGATCTGTAGCCTGAGGTCGATTTGGAGGCTAGTACTTAGCAGTTTACTCCACGGTATACTCAAAGTTCAGCACCTTGGAGGAAATGATAACAGACACCAAGAATGATGTGGGCCATCCAGTTGGAGAGCAGCTTGACAGAAAAGAACCTGGGGGCACCGATGGGCACAAATTTGAACCTTTGCCAACCATGTGCCCTTGCTGTGAAAAAAGGCAATGGTATGCTGGTCTACATTACACAAACTATTGCCAGCATGGCAAGGGACCTGTTACTTCCCCTTTATTCAGCACTGGTGACCCCACATCTGGAGTAGTGCATACAGCTCTGAGCTGCTCAGTACAAAAGAGACATGAATACAGCTGAAGAAGTCCAGCAAAAGGCCACAAAGCTGATGAAGGAACTAGAGCATTTCTCCTATGAAGAAAGGCTGAGAGAGCGGGCACTGTTCCGTGTGGAGAATAAAAGGCTCAGCAGGGGATCTTAGGAATGCATGTGAATATTTGAAGGAGAGTAGCAAAGAAGAAGCCAGACTTTTCTCAGTTATGATCAGTGAGAGGACCAGAGGCAATGGGCACAAGATGAAAGACAAGAGGCTCTCTGTGAACATCAGGAAACACATTTTTACTGTGAAGGTGATGATCACTGGTACAGTTTGCCTAGGGACGTTATGAAGTCTCCATCCTTGGGAGATATTCAAAAGCTGTCTGGACATAGTCCTGGCCAAAAGGCTGTAGATGGGTCTGCTTGAGCAAGGGAATGGCAGAGATGAACCATCTGAAATTCAGTGAAGGCAACTGCAGGGTTCCGCACTTGGGAAAGAATAACTTCATGCACTAGTACAGGATGGGAGCTGACCTTCTGGAAAAAGACTTCTCAGAGAAGGACTTGGGGATCCTGGTGACAAGGATGACCCAGGGAGCTACCCATGACCCAGTAGTGTGGCCAAGAAAGCCGATAGGATCCTGCAGTGCACTAGAAAGTACATTTCCAGTAGGTCAAGGGAAGTGATCCTTCCCTAGTGAGGCCCTACCTGGAGTGTTGTGTACAGTTATGGGCTCTTCCAGAAAAGATGTTGCTTCTGGAGCAAGTCCAACAGAGGGCAACAAAGATGACTAGGGGAATGGACAATCTTTCTTACAAGGAAAGGCTGAGAGAATTGGGCCTGCTCTAACTCAAGAAGAGAAAACTGAGATGGAACCTCAACAATGTCTACAAGTATCTGAAGGGAGGGTGTCCAGGCTCTCTTCAGTGATGTCAAGCAGTAGGACAGGAATCAGTGGGCAAAAATTGATGCACAGATGTTCCACTTGACATGAGGAAGAACTTCTTCACAGTGCAGGTGACTGAGCACTGGAACAGATTGCCCAGAGAGGTTGTGGAATCTCCCTCACTGAAGATAGTCAAGAACTGTCTGGACACAAGCCTGTGCCATGTGCTATAGGATGACCCTGCTGGAGCAGGGAGATTGGACCACATGATGCACTGTAGTCCTTTCCAACATTTCCCATTCTGTCATTCTCTGATATGATAGATGTTGAGGATGGATAGTGAATGGAAAAGAAGTGTAGGAAATAGTGTGTAAATTGAAAGGCAGTAAATCCCTGCTAGCATTGCTGCTTTAGATTCCAGATTTCTAAGACTGAACATGTCATATGTTTGATGGCTCTTTAAAACCACGTAAACATCAGTAAATCTTAAGTAAAATTCTGTGGTGCGGGAGGAGGTGTATGTTTTAATGTCAGACTTTGCCTTGCCTTGCTCTTGCCTTTCCCTTGCCTGATAACAGAGTTTTCTATTTGTCCCTGTTTTCAAATATTTGCCTCCATGGATAGTAATTACAATATCTCTCAAAGTGATCTGCTATTTGTCTTCATTAAAATATCATCAATTGTTGATCAAAGTTTTATCTTCATAAAGATTTCTGACATCATTTTTCAAGAGAAACTTTTGATTAGGTACCAGGTGTCCTTGGACTTTCCATATGGGAATCACAACAGAATTTCTATCACAAGCTAAATATATTTATTAATAAATTGATTTGTACATTTGTGTTTATGGTGGAAATGAAAAACATGAATAAAGTTTTTAATATCCTCTGTAACAAATAATCAGAAACTCTGCTACATAGGCATACAAGTATCTAAATGAATTGAAGAAGTCTTGTATTGATCACCAAAAATTCTGTTTGTTCAGCAGAATTTTCTTATTGATTTTATACACTACACAGTGAATGCAAAGAAATTACCCAAAGTCATTAAATTTTTCAATATGAATTAGAAAAAGTATTTTTATTTTGTTCTACACTGCCTTATGCTAAGGGACTCTAGTACAGTGTGTTTTATTTTACCAAGGCCATAAGATAGCATTGTGAAATTGATTTATTAATGAGAACTCAAAGGACTCCTCACAGGGGTCAGATGGTGACAGTTAATGCTATGATCTGAATAAAGAATGTACAGAATGATGTGAAAATTGGGGTCATAACTATATTTACACCTGAATATAGAATATACCTAGACAGAAGCCTTAGTTAAGAAAAAGCGAAACAACAGAGTTCTGGGAAAAGGTTCTTGAATTAAAAATCTATTTCACAGGGTTTTTTCTGTCTTTCAGCTACCGATCTTTTTTCTTACTGGAGTGTTATTATAAATAAATTGAGCAAAAGTCACCAAGAATGAATTGAGTAGGAGTAATATCGCAACATGAGACAATTGTATCTGAGCTAGTCATAGAATCATGGAATGGTTTGTGTTGGGAGAGACCTTAAAGATCATCTAGTTCCAATCTGCCTGAAGAGGGCAAGGACAACACCTTCCACTAGACCAGATTGCTCAGAGCCCCATTCAATCTGACCTTGAACAGTTTCAGGTATGGGGCATCCAAAACTCCTCTGGGCAATCTGTTCCAGTGCTTCCCCTCCTTCACAGTAAAGAATTTCTTCCTAAAATCTCATCTAAACCTGCCCTCTTAATGTTTACAACCATTACCCTTTGTTCTGTCACTATCTGCCTGTAGAGAAAGTCTGACTTCCTCCTTTTTATAAGCCCCCTTAAGGTATTGGTAGGCCATGATGAGGTCTCCCCAAAGCCTTCCCATGCTGAACAGCCCCAACTCTCTTACTTTGTCTTCGTAGGAGAGGTGCTCCAGCCCTCTGGTCATCTTTGTGGCCCTCCTCTGGACATGGTCTAACAGGTCCATGTCTTCCATGTGCTGAGGACCCCAAGCTCGGACACAGTGCTCCAGGTAGAGTCTCACATGGACACTGTAGAGTGGGAAAATCACTTCCATAGACCTTCTGGCCACACCTTTTTTGATGCAGCCCAGGAATCGTTTGGCCTTCTGCACTGTGAGCGCACATTGCCTGCTCATGTTCAGGTTTTCATCCACCTGATGTCCTCCAGAGGGCTACTCTCAATAAGTTCATCTCCCAGTCTGTACTCATACCTGGGATTGTCCAAACCCAGATGGAGCATCCTGCACTTTAACTTGTGGAACTTTATGAGATTCCTGTAAGACCACTTCCCAAGTTTGTCCAGTTCCCCTGGATGGCATCCCATCCTTCTACGGCATCAACTTCACGTTGTCTGTAAACTTACCAAGGATGCACTCAATCCCACTGTCTGTGGCATTGATAAATATATCGAAGAGCACTAGTCTCAAGACAGAGTCCTGCAGGACACCACTCATCACCTGGATGTAGAGACATTGATCACAAAGTCAGCACAGGCTTTTTCTTTAACTAGTGATGGGGAAAACCTCCATGAAAATAACAACAAAAAATATGCTGCCCCCTTCCCCCGATTTTCAAAAAAGCTGCCTATTTTTGTTTATTTTTAGTCTTTTAAATGAATGTGGTATTCCATTTTTTTCTGTTGTATCTATTGCAGGGATATAGCACAGTCAGAACAAAAGGAACACTAAGCTGCATTTTAAGACTGAACTCAAGAATAGTTATAATCTGATTAATACCGACAAACCCAGTGTGATCACTGTGATCACCTAAAATTTTTGGTAACTGCCAATAATTTCAAAGACAAAATATTTCACAAATATTTTCCTTCTAACTTGCATGAATATTTGTGTCATCACATTTCATACACATGCATATCTGGATGTATGTGTATATATATTTATATATACAATATATTGTATTTATTATGTATATTGTATATACACATATATATGCATATTTAGTTTCTAAAACAGAAATGATAAAATGTATAACAATCAAAGATAGCTGCTCATATAATACTCTGAATAAAGTACTCTGAATTAGACATTTGATAAGATGCATTAATTTCTACAAGACAAGGATATTCTGCAGGATGCTTGTTTTTATTTTACTGTTAGTATTTCACTTTGAATGCAACATTTTTTGCAATACATGAATATTATGAAAACAGTTTGCTAAGGTTAAATCAGAAAAAATATTTTAATATATATATTTCCAATTAATTACAAATAATTGGATTCCAATGCAAGATAGAATTTTTTGTCTGCTGCATCACTCCCAGAAGCAAAATTTCTTTCAGTCATTCCATGTTTGGTTTTATTTGCTATGTTATTACCCTGAAAGTTAACTACTGACTTTTGTTCATGTAAAATGCAAACATATTTTTGAAAATGTGATCTTCCTCTAGATATCTTGATATTCATCACAGGGGACTTTATGACCTAAAAAAAAATCAAACCCGTTAACTATGTATAAGAAACAGACAGCAAAGGCTTTATATTAGAGAACACAATGCAACTTTTGCGGAATTATATTTTTAGTCATTTTTATTTGCATGTGTTAAATACTTCCGCAATCTACTATAATTGTCAAATAAGATGAGATGATCCACAAAAATGAATTATCATAATTAACTGGCTAAGAAGCATGCCTCACTTCACTTTCCTTACCCTGATATCAATGTCGCTATCAGCTCTCAGCACATGGAGACTATTATTGTAACTGTCATAGAATTAAATGAAATCTATACAGCAACATCTGGCTCCTCAGAAGAAAATATGAATAATTCCACCAGCTTTCCCATCTCTGCCTGCTTATTCTAATTATGATGTAATGGAGGACATCAGCAGGCTGTGGACTTGGTGATTAACCCAGGGCAGATGAGAAATAGGCCTAGTGAGATGAGCAAGGCACATAGATCAGCTCAATCAATTATCTTTTTTCTCAAGCCTCTAAAACACAGCAGTGACCTTGTGATGGGAAACAGTAAGTTACACTTGAACCCATTTAGGAGGTCAGGTATTTCACAATACATTACAGGAGCTAAATTCTTGTTTTTCAATTCAGTTACATGAGGAGTATTAAACAAGTATATAAAATGTACAAAGTGTATATATCTCTATATATTTATATACATGTACATACATATAGACTTTGCAAGCATCTCTGTTTCTGTCTTGGGTTGAGCTGGCAAAACGCCAACTGTCCGAGACAGAGTGAAAAGGGAAGAAGAGGGATAGGGGAAAAAAACCTCTAAACCAGGTTTATGCTGAAACTAACTACATGTATTTATACAGAAAAAATTAAAAGAAAACTACAATAAAACACACTCTTACACAAGTTTTATATAACAAGAAATAACCTCCCACTCCTCAATTAATACAAAGTATATTACTCTAAATTCATAAGCACTCTAAAAGACACCTAGCAAGAAACAGAAAGAGTAACAACAAAATATTTCTACTTCCCTGAACTCAAACAAACTGCAAGCAGTGGCAACAGCAAGAGCGAGGCCCACTCCAACAAGGCAGCAGCTGCACCACGTTTGGCTCGCACCTCAGCCATGGCAGAACTGACTAAGCCACTCCCACACACTGGATTTTACTACTTTTGAGATGATGTAGTATGGTGTGGAATACAATATTATTGGCTAGAAGAAGTCAGCTGTTAGCTAGCCCAGCCCAGCTCAAGGCAGCTGACAATTCTAGGCCTAATATGATCTTTAAAGCCTAAATTTAGGCCCACCTGGCTAAACCATAACAGTTTCTACTACAGGGCTTAGCTTGTTCACTTTCTATTTTCATTAGTTACCATATACAGCCTTTCCTCCATTGTTTGGTTCCTATTCTTGTTAAGAATCCATCTGCAGGTCTTGAAGCAATATAGAAAATGATATGACAATATAGTGACTAGGAGAAAGAAAACAAGCAAAAACCTTCAAATGTTATTTCCAGATTTCACATATAAGTTTGGATACATCAACAAAATCTCACTTTTAAAGTATACTCACTTGTACTGCCTTGTGTTCTAGAGACTGTGGAGCTCATCTAATTCCGATTGCAGACCCATTCAGTTCCTCATCTGAAATGTTATCACGAGCCATTGGACTAATGATCCTAGATTTATTCTGGTAGCATTCTATGCTGCCTACAGTAAATTAAGCATTTCAGTGCAGTCAGGCACTCATCCACATTGTTGTATTTGGCATCATTAGCAGAAAATTTTTACCATCAAAGCAGATATAATAGAATGGGGAATCTACATCCTAACATAGGTTCCTATACTGAGTATTTTAAAGACAAAGTAATAACTATCAATCACCATAAAGACAAAGAGTAAACAAGGAGAATGAATCCAAGTAATTAAAATGAATGATTTTAAAGGAAGCTAGATGAGCTTCACAAGGGAAGAAAAAGCACAAGTTGTGATCTCCAATGAATGTTTTGTGAAGAAAAATCCCACTCAAATGTTTCCACTATCAGCAGAGCTCTTTCTGCTACTTCAAGACAATGTAATCTTTCAGTCTAATTCTTAGAGCAAAATAAATGCCATAGGACAGCATTTTTGTAGTGCCAGATGCTGCTGCAACAAGTTTTTTTAGTTTAAACATTGAATTGTGACTTAATAAGGACTTGTAAATACAATGATGGAATTTGATTTAATTTACTTAAATCTTCCCTTCAGGTTTTAGTGGGCATAATGAAGAGGTTCAGCGTTAAAGTAATCTTTTTTATTTGATCCTGTATGTTATGAAGTCCATTACAAGCAGGCTAGATTAAGAAAGGGACTCTATTACCTGCAACTGAGGAACTACTACAAAAATATTCTGAACTCCCATCAAGAAATCCAATATCCAGAGTAGATGACAAAATTCAAAGTTTAAAAATATGATTTAACAAAGCCCCAAACTGAGAAACCCCCTCACCAAACTCAGACATAAAAATTTACCATTAACCAAAAAATATTGGAACAATGAAAACCTCTTCAAACATCCTTGAGTTTGGTGAAAAAGTCATTTTCACTACCAGCTGTCACTTCCAAGTAATCAAGCTACCTCAGAAATCTGAGCAGACCATAGATAAAGTGCTCCTTTCACTCTACAGCCCCTTGATTATAGTGAAGTTTTGTAATTTAAGGGGTCTCAGAAATTGTGGTCATTCTAGAAAACAGACAAAATGCTGCTAGCTCCCGTGATTGGCTAGTAGCCTTCATATCACTGAAGCAATTTGCATTTCATTTACTTAGGCTGCAATGAGAACAAGAGTAGCCAGAGAAAGGCAATTGGACATTTTCTATATAGACAGAAAATAAGACCTTCTGAGCTTTTCCCTGCTGACACTGCTGAAAACAGGGGGGAATGAAATTCCTGAGGAAAAATAGTTGTCCTACAAAAATGCAAAGCTTTTTTTCTTGACAAGTAATATCTAAAATCAGCAATATTGATCTGCCTTATCCTGTTGTTTTGTAACATTCTCACCAACTTGAGACACAAATCTAAAGAAGAGTTATGTTTCAATTGAAAAGCTTTAGTTATGAATTCTTGTTTTCTTATTTATTGAAAGAGGATACCAACATATTTTACTGTCCTTACTGTCAAGTCAAGATTTGTTGATTGAAAGAGCATAATAACTGTCTGAACAAATAAATGCTAGAAAACGATCTTCTGGAACATTAAACTGGTTTTTTACTGTAAGTTTCAGGTGTAAGGATAATGCTCCATTGGTGCGTTGACTAATAGGACAATTGAAAAATTAAATAAAAAAGTAAGGAATAGTCAAAAAAAGCATTTGATGATGCCCAGAAATCACATCTGAAAATTTATCGTTTATTAATGTAGGAATCATGAAGAAACTCTCCAGATATTATATTTTCAATATCAATTTGTGCAAAAGGATTGAATTTTTGAAGGTTTCCATTTTCTGCTCTGTTTATTTAAGTAATATAAAAAAGGAGGAATCAGATAATCATAGTTTGGTGTTAAAGTGAAAAACATGGCAAGAGTTTTTCCATGAAGCAGCTCTCTGCAAAAAGAACAATATTTTTGTTTTTCTCATCTCTTCCTAGCTATGCAACAAAAATAAGTCTCACAAAATTTAATGTGAGATTTTAGCTGGGAAAGGCACAGCTTGAATGTGTGGAGAAGCTCTTATATTAATATCAAATTAGCAATATGTTGGTTTTTTTTTGTTTTGTGATTGCAAGTGTTTGTCTCATTTTTTAGTGAAAAGCCCTGCTGTTTACTTCCCACATATAGCAAGTGTTATGTCCCCCTACACCATAACATGAAATATCCTGACACACTTGTTTCAGTTTCCTTGATGGTACTTTGAACAGAAATGGGTTTATTTGGTTCGCTCCAAGCCTTAGCAACATAATGTCTGTAAGTTTTTCATATGTTCTATTACTAATACGTAATTTTTTCAAATAACAAATAGGAGATCAAAATTGGATTTTTTTTTTTTGCAAAAAAAAAAAGGAGCATTTTTTAAGATTTAAGGAATTAGTATCATCAGTGTCAACACATTCTTTATTCAATGAACTTTGCTATTTATTCTGCTGAAGAAACTAATACATTAATAAAGCAGTGATCTTTTCAGGAATGGCAAAGTCCTTCACAAAACTTAAAGTGTATTTGTTTAATTTTATTTATAATATTTGTATTGTATTACCTTATTCAATACAGTAAGTGTGAGTTGAATCCACTTAGAACAAAAGCTCAGGAAAAAAGCAAACAGACTTTGAGTTGAACAATACAGAAATTTATTTAGTAAATGTTTTAATTTTGTTAAGAAAAGGACAATGCATTCTTCACCTCAGCTGCCTATTAGCACATACAACATCACAAGTGACAACAGGAGAACAAGATGTATCCTCCAAGGACTTATGTGAGTCTGATGTTATGTAGCCAGCCTGGGTGCTATTCACTCTTCCTGTTCTTTAATGGCCCTGAATGCCAAGACCAGTCACCTGGAGTCAGATGATCTGTCCATGTTTACATGATACTGCAGGTATCAGCCACCACTCATTGAAGTCAGGTAAAACTGTTTTCCCAATTAAAGACTGTGCTTTGGCTGAGAGCTGAGCACCATGTATTACTTACACATGTTCTTACTGCAGTCTTGTCCCATTCCCATCATCTATTTTCACAGCTTCACATAAATTCAGTAGCAGAGGATCTTTGCAGTGCTATATAGTCTACAGAAAGAAGATTAAAAAAAAAGTATACTATCAATAAATATGCAAATCTTGATATTTTCCAGAGATGTGAAAGTCAGGATATTGCTGGGATAGTTTTTGTATAAACAGAGACAGATATTTTCTCAGTAAGTTCAAAAAGCTGACCACTTCTGCACTATCATGGCTTTATCTAAGGCTACAAGTGCAAATGTGGTAATATTTTCACTTCCAAATAAACCAATATGGAGTTGTGAAAATTTTCATTGCTTCTACAGCAGAAACCATAACAGATTTGAAGTTTATGTACTGCCTGCTATCTCCCTTCTAGAAGGCATTTACTGCAGGATAAAGTAAAGTTTCTTTTACACTTGTTTGGTCTGCTGCAATGCTAGTAGCAGTATTTTCTGGAAGTAAGCACCAGTTCAGGTAAAGTGTATCCTTGGTGAATGAATACGCAAGGACAGGACAAAGTGGTGCCAACCAGACAAAGAAAGAGCTCAGCCCAAGATAGTCTTAGTATGTGTTGAAACTTAGTTCTAAGAGCAAAAACACAGACTGACCTCCAGTGTAACTCAAAGAGATTTTTGTTAATAAGTTGTTTCATGTCTCTTGTGTTCTGATGATGAATTTGCTCTATCTTAGTTTTTGTTTTAAATAAAAAAATAGTTGTAGGTTTTCTTGTTCATTTGAGGATTTGTGTG
This sequence comes from Sakesphorus luctuosus, assembly GCA_013396695.1. Classification (NCBI taxonomy): domain Eukaryota; kingdom Metazoa; phylum Chordata; class Aves; order Passeriformes; family Thamnophilidae; genus Sakesphorus; species Sakesphorus luctuosus. Next base: position 1,517 of record VWZD01000522.1, on the reverse strand, counting down.
TGTATATGTGAGGTGAACTATATAAGGAAAAGGTACATAAAAATTTACTTAACAATCTGGCCAACTAAGATTTAATTTAATAACAAGGCTGTTATAATTTACTCCCTCACAGGAAAGGAAAAGATATGTATTCATACCACTTCCAGCAGTAGGCAGTCAGATGCTGATAAATCTCAGTGATTAACATATAGATGTAGAAATCTGTAGAACAGATGAATTAAAATAGTTCTCATTCAAGTGTCACTTTGTTAAAACACTCCTTCTGTATATCTGATCTACTGTAATACAGGGAAGTACTGCAGTATTTACAAACCCAGATGTTTTCTTTGGTGATTTCCTCAACTCAGTCCTCTAAAATACAGCTGCAAGTAACAGGTATTATTAGGCTGCTGTGTGCATAGGTGTGCACTTGGACATTATCATTCTAGCTTATCATCCCAGAGCGCTCATATAGGTAGACATCACTTACAATTCTATCTTTTTGTTCTACTATCAAAGCCCTGATAATGTTTACTGAAAACACTGCACCTCTACCTCAGTGCCTCTGCCTTGGTCTGCTGAAATAAAAGGATAAGCAGTAAAGAGTTTTACTGGGTATTAAGGCATAATAACAGTCTTTCAAAGAGGAGTGTTAACTCCAGTGTTAATCCCATTATTGTAGTGGTTTATTAATTTATTTTTATGGGCTTTTTTTTCTTTCGGAGAATCAATATTGTATTTAAAAGGCATTCCCCCATTCATTTTTAAGTCATCTGCCCAATCACTGCTCATTTCCTTATGTTCTGATGCTTCTGTCATTCATTTTTCACTTATTTGCTAACTCACTAAAAATCACTGTCTACTACTTGTGATCCTCTTCTTTAGTACAGATTTATGGGTTGTTAATGTAGCTACTGTCTTCCAGGCTATGGATATTAATATACAGATCGGGAATATCAATGAGAAAAATGTAGTTTAATAAAAATCAAATTTTAACTTTGCTATGACTTCATCTATATACTGGAGTTATCACTGAACCTGGCATCCCTGGATTAGTTGAGCAATTCTGTTATAGTGTAAAAGCTCCAGCTGAGATTATTATGTGATGTTATAATACAATTTGTGATGTGCTCCTGACTTGAGTTGTGTCCCTGTTTTATTACTAAAAAAAAAAAAATTAT